>JAHTLZ010000268.1:5284744-5310785 GCA_023846285.1 Phrynocephalus versicolor | reverse complement strand
GTGGCTGGAGTATTTGGTGAGCTGTAGTGCAAAAAAAGAGTAACTTTTCCAGGCACAGGACATGCCTCTTGTTTCAATTAGGGCAACTGCTCACCCAGGGCCGGCGCTTCCATTAAGGTGAACTAGGCAGTTGCCGAGGGCGCCAAAATGGAGAGAGGACGCTGGACAGCCTGCTACCCCCCCCCGCTGCTGGCCACTGCCATCCGTCCCCCCACCGCCCACCCGCTGCCCGTCGCCGTCCGCCCATCGCTACCCGCCCCCCCGCCCCTCACCTAGGGCACAAAAAAACCTAGCACCTGCCCTGCACTCACCTGATCATAGAAGCTGTCCAGTTCAGTTCTTGCATTTTGCTGAAGTCCGAGTGTCCCAGTCTTTCTGCAACCATGTCAGCGTTGAGTTTGCCACCAAATAAATCTTTCGCATTCTCAGTTTCCGTTGCTTCCTATATGGGAGACATTTTAAAACTTAGCAGAATGGGCTGATTTAAATATGTATTCCTATGTGTATGTTCATGCCTATTTTACCCAGGGGTACCTTGTATAAAGGAATTAATTTGTTCCAAATGAAATTATGTTAAGCAAATTTTCCTTTATACAAATTTCCCATAGGAATGCATTGAAAACAGAGTGATCCCTCATCGCAACCATTTTTATGTCGTACAGATTCACCCCATATAGATGATTCTTTTAAGCAAACTTCCCATATCTCTGGAATTTTTTATGTTGTACAGATTTTATGTTATACAAACTGTTTGTTATATGAGGGTCCATTGTATTTTGAAATAGTGGTCACAGTTTGTAATAACACAATCCAGGGACTGCATCCCCCTTGGGCTACTATTCAGATCTCTCTCTTTCTCTCTCTGACACATACATAGCTTTCACATACTGTAGCTTGCTCCCAACTGGGAAAAACTGAGAACCAAATTGTTGGAGGGGGAATGTACTGCTTATATATCACCCCATAGTGCACTGCTTCCCCAGCAAGCTGTGCACTCATTTTACCAGCCTTCGAAGGATGGAAGGCTGAGTGAACCTTGAGCCTACTACATAAGAACATATAAGAACATAAGAAGAGCCATGCTGGATCAGGCCAAAGGCCCATCTAGTCCAGCTTCCTGTATCTCACAGTGGCCCCACCAGATGCATTTGAGAGCACATGAGACTGGATATCTGTTTCCTGATCCCACTCCCCTGCATCTGCCCCTTGAAGTACCCTGGTTTTAAACCTGGAGATGACACATCTCCATCATGGTTTGCAACCTGTGATGGACTTTTCCTCCGGGAATCTGTCCAATCCCCTTTTGAAAGCATCCAGGCCAGATGCCATCACCACATCCTGTACCTGGGATTGAACCCCAGGTCAGGAGCACAGTTTTAGCTACAGTACAGCAGTTTAACCACTGCACCACCAGGCTCTGTGAATGAAACATAAGTGTAGATAGGAACTCTGAGGTCCTATTTCTGACAGGAGCTGAACACTTAACCCCCGGCAATTAACCCAAGGCAATTTTGTAATTAAACCCCATTTAATTACAAAATCATTAATATTGTAATTAAAATTCCTACCAATCCAAATGTCATTTCCCCCCTTATAAGATTTGTCTGGAGGAGAGGCAAGTACGTGTAATATATTTACCTTTTTCGTTCAAGCAGTTCATTGGAGAGGGGAAAGAATTTTGTTCATGGAAAACAGTGCAGGGGAAAGTTGGGCATCCACTCCCGAGTGCTGTTGCCATGATCGACTAGATCCCGAACCTTGTGTCCCCAGATGTTCTTGGACTACAACTCCCAGAAATCCTTGCCAGCACATCTAATGACATAGGCTTCTGGGATTTTAGTCCTAGAACATCTGAGGGTTCGAGGTTCGGAGCAGATAGAATGTTGGAATACGATGCAAGAGACTTCAGATTCCTGGGCCTCCAAGCCCACACTGGGGAATGTGGAGCAGTTTGGTTAACACTGAATCTTAAGTATGGTCTACTTTAGCTGGAGATCATGCTGCAGGTCTTCTTCTGCTATTGGGGTACATATCCATAGAAAACAAGGTTTACCCAGATTACTCAGGAGTAAAGAGGCAGCAGCAACAACAACAACCAGGGACAGCTGGAGAGTGAGAGGATAACATTGGGGTGAAGAGTGGGGAGACAGGTTGACAGAAGGGTCGTCCGTCTGTCCCCCCCCCCCCAGCCTGTCTCCTCAGTGGGGCCTCTGCTGAAGCTGCTCTACCCTGTGTGGTGGTCCATGGAGTTAACATAGCCCCCTTAACAGCCCTTTCTCTCAGACCTCATTCAGTAGGCTGGGGCGCCTTGACTTTCTTGTTTGTTAAAAGAGTAAGTGGCATATCGAAATGGCAACACATAATCCTGGCATGGTTCTAGAATTTCACAGTGTGAGTTTCAGAAATACTAAAAATAAAAGAAAATGAAAATAGAGGAGGGGGTTTCTCCACTCTCCCTTTTAATGCCACAACCCATAAAATACATCCCAGGGCTGCCCCCTCAGTTTATATCACTCTCAGTGTCATTTTGGTGAAAGTACCCATCCACAAAGCTAAACAATGAATGAGGTTCTCAATGAATCATGCCAGAAAGATTGCATGCTCTCATCCGGGGCCAGTTTGGTGCGGGGCAGCTCTTAAAGGGATAGAAGGATCATTCTAAATAGAAACACAACTGTGTTGTGCCAAAGGGTGATACCAGGGTTCCACATATCATATGCCAAAGGAGCAGGCTCTAGGTGGAGTAACAACTCACCACAGCAACACCATCCAGAGCTTTCAGAGACGGAATGTGGAAAATGACAAATAGACGATAGTTTTCTTGCTTCCAAACAATCAGATTTCCATACATATCCAGGATTACCAAATTGTTTAGTCCCTAGGAAGCAACAGTTCAACCAACTCTTTTAGTTAACCTGATTTTTTTAAGGAGGACATCCTTTTTTTTTCATTATCTTCCTGAATTAATATTTTATATATCTCACTTACAATTCCTTTCCTCTGTTCTTTATTTTCAATCTCATTTCTTCTATCTATAATTTCTTCAAATCTGGTCAATTTTCTACACTCTCCTACTTTAGTTATCCATTCTTTAGTCCATTTTTCCAAATGTATAATGTTTAGCCAGGAAATATTTCCTCCCAATTTCTCCTTTATGCTTTGTCTATTCTGCATTTGCTTTAACCACTCCCGCAAGTATATAACTTTTTTTTTTATCACGCAGTAGCATGTTTAACTTCCCTTTTAAATTTTCTGGGGAATTCTTAATTTCTGTTATTCATATCAAAGGTGAAACCAATGGGCTTAAAATCTCCCTAAAGTTCCTCCAACATTCCATAGTATTTTTCAAGAATGGATTATCTTTTTCACCTGAACTTTAATGTCTTCCTTAAAAAAATTCTCTTTTGATTTAATTTCTAAGTCTCTCCAAATTAAGTTATCATTCTCTATTATTAAATCTGGAATATGTCTTAATTGATTGGCTATGTAATATAGCTTAATGTTAGGTAACCCTAAACCACCTTCTTTTTGTGGTATATACCATAACCTCTTATTGATCCTACCTTTTTATTGTAGTTGCAAAACATATTAATTTTCCCCTGAATCCCTTTAAGTTCACTTTCATCCCATTTTATAGGTAACATCCAGAATAGGAAATTAAGTTTGGGGATAATTTTCATTTTACATACTGAAATCCTTCCAAACCAAGAAATCCTTAATTTTTGATACTCTTTTATTTGTTCAGTAATCTCTTTCTTAACTTTCCCAACATTTATTTTAAAAATAATAAGTTAAGAGAGATTTGGCAAGAAGATATTAATAAACAGATAAAAAAGAAGAATGGGGGAAATTGTGGAAGAAAATAATAGTGAAAAATATGTCAGTGAGAGTTAAAGAAAATTGTTATAAAGTATATTGGAGATGGCATATAACACCCACAAAGCTAAATATAATAAATAAAGAAATATCTCCTATTTGTTGGAGATGTAAAAAAGAGAAAGGGACATATTTACATATGTGGTGGACATGTGAGAAAAGGAAATTTGAATGGAATTTGGTTTTCAATGAAATGCAAGAAATATTAGGGGAAAAGATTCCAATGTCCCCCCAGCTGGCACTGTTAAACATAGTTGCAGATACACAACTGAAGAAAGAGGAGGGCGAACTGGTAATTACAGTGGTACCTCGTATAAAGGAATTAATTCGTTCCGAATGAAATTATGTTAAGCAAATTTTCCTTTATACAAATTCTCATAGGAATGCATTGAGATGGAGTAGTCCCATTTTTATGTTGTACAGATTTTCCCCATAGGATTATGTTAAGCAAATTTCCCCTATCTCTGGAATTTTTTATGTTGTACAGATTTTATGTTATACAAGCTGTTTGTTATACAAGGGTTCACTGTATAACGGTTACGACCGCAAGGATGATGTTTGCCAAATATGGGAAATCTAATAATCAATTAGTAATGGAAGAATGGTATAAGGAGTTATGGAATTTAGCTATCAATGATAAATTGACTTGTGAAATTAAAATTAGGAAAGGGCTGAGCAAGTCTAATGACTTCAATGGAATATGGGATAAATTATTGGTCTATGTTTTTCAAAAAGGCAAGGGCTATACACCTGGAGAAGACTCAATGTACTTCTGGAGAGAAACGGGCTGGTCAATACCATGAAAGTTGTAATTTTGTTTAAGTCCCAAGGGGGGGTGGGTTGCACTGGGTTTATGTCTGTATATTGTTATATTTTTGTTATATTGTTATTTTGTTATTTTCTATCCTTATGTTATTTTGCTGTTTTATATGTTCTTTGATAAATAATTTTTTTTTTAAAAAATGGAGGACATCCTGAGGTAATTCTTCTCCACAGGATGTGAATGCCATTTGAAGGGAACATCATTCAGGGCTCATGTCCACTGGCCATTTTGCAGCAGTCTGGAGTGGGTAAAAAACAGTGACTTAGGGGTGGACATGCGCTATTCCATTTGGTACAATCCACAGTCAGCAAGCCACTTAAAGATATGACAAATTGAGCACTTTGTCTGCTCCTTGATGGAGGAACAGGGGAAGTGATTTCCCTCCCAAATTCCGATATACTATTGCTGGTACACAGCATCACTCACAGAGAAATAACTCCCCCCCCCTGTCTTATTAGGCTATAAGCTCCTATAATTTTAGAATGTAACTGAAAACATTCTTTTTGATATTTTATTATACATACGGTCCTGTATTTTGAAGTATTTGTCTTCCAAATCATGTTTTAATTCTTGATTGTTTTTTATAAGTTGCATGGATGTATTTTTAAGGATCTGGGCCTACAGTTCTCTACATAACTTCAAGGTTTTTGTATTTTACAACACCTCTGAACTGATTTTATGTTTATGGAACACATTACCTGCAAGTATTTGAACAATTGTTCTGGATTTGGTCAATACTTTGCCAAGGAGTCTCCCTCACTCAGGTAGATAGGATTGGTCTGCTCCAGGGGTGTCCAACTTTGAACAGGCCAAGGTCTACTTTTTCCGGCCCAAAGTGCCTGAGGGCTACTACACTAAAAACCTCTACTTACGAATTTTATCTGTTCCAAGCACATGCTCATAAGTAAAGACTTTTGTAAGTAGAGCAGCGGTTTCCCATAGGAATGTATTGAAAACCAATTAATCTGTTCTGGAGGGAACAAATTTCAATGCCCCATGGCCCTTGAACTGCCCCGCTTGGCTGAGACAGTGGGCTGGCAGACCCAGAACTTTGCTGGGGCAGTGGTGATCCTTGGGATGGGGGAGGGAGGAGTGGAGAACTTATTCCCTCAGTTTTTTAATTGATGGCCAGCGGGCTACTCTTGAACCCTTCGGGCTACCTGTTGGGCAGGCGTGATCTACTCAAAGATCTGGCGCTTCTCGTTGGCTTTCAAGTCCTCCTCTCACACATTATATTGTTCTCATCTGATTTTTTGCTTCACACCATCAATCAATGTCCCAGCTTACCTTCAGCTGATAGATTTCTTGGTTGGAGGACACGTAGTTGTTGCTTATGTAGAGTTCAATGAGTGCATAGGCTTTCTGCAAGCCCGCCAATGATGTGATCCGGTTATTCTCAAGAGAGAGATAATGGAGGTGCCACAGGTTCTCAAAAATGTTCTTCTCCAGGCTGGTGAGGTGGTTATTATTGGCGCTCAGACGCATGAGCTTGGTGAGTTTGGAAATGCCTGGAGAAAGCAGAGGAAGAATATTTCTGAGAAGTGTGCAGAGAACTACAGTACCACTGCAGCACAATTAATGTATGGATGCAAAAATTCCTAGTTACGTTTGGGGCTATATTTAAGAGTTAATAGGACAGATTTCCATCCGCAGGATGCCAAAGAAGCTTGTATACTAAAAACACGACCCATTCCCCCCCCCTTTTAAAAATCCTGTTGCTTAGCACAATAAGTTGCACTAGAGTCGGCCCAGTGAATCAGTACGAACTTCGTCAACTCCCCCATAAGATGCACTGATCCAAAGGCAAGTAAAAAAGCAAAGTGTTCTGCTTATGTACTGCCCCATACCACTTCAAGTAGTCTCTGGGCTGTTTACAGTTTTTTAATTACAGTATGCAGGCTACACATTGCCCCCCTCCCCCCAGCAAGCTGGGTACTAATTTTACCGACCTCGGAAGAATGGAAGGTTGAGTGAACCTTGAGCCTGCCATCTGGGATTGAACCCAGGGTCGTGAGCACAGTTTTACCTGCAGTACAGGCTTTTAACCACTGTGCCACGGGACTCCAAACACCTTAATGTTGTAAGTCACAGTTAGAATCAATGGGATGTTGACTTATTCAGTCCAAATTGATTGAATGGGCCTACTCTGGTGTGACTTACTTTGCTAAACCACATTATTTTGGCCAATTCATCATTTTCTTCTTCTTCAAATGCCATGTCCTCGTAGAACGTTGGCGATCAGTAGCCTGAACTGGTTTCTATCTAAAGCTATTCTAAATAAACGATTTTGCCAAAATGAAAACGCAGCCAAGTAGGGACAAAGGCAAGTCCAGAAATACAACACACACACACACACACACACACACACATGCACACATATGCAAATAGATTACCCTCCAGAGTTGAGATGCAGTTTCCATCTAATGTAAGTTCCTCCAGGTGAAGGCAATATTCCAGGCCTTCGATTTTGGTGAGGTTATTGTTGCTAAAAGATGCCCAGCGCAGATTCTCTAGTTTCTCCAAGCCATTTATTTTGCAAAGATGCTGCCCATCTAGATCTAACACGGTGATCTGTTAGGAAGGGAGCAAAAACCAGCAGCCTGCTTTTAACATGGGTGTGCATGGACAAAAGAGGAAAAGACCGATATTAATGGTTTCTTGGATTTTTGTGTGTGTGCAAAGACCCCATGGCAGTTTTTCTTTCTTGTTATATTTTCTTTGCTCTTTTGCGCTTCCCTCCACGTACCAGAATCGTGGCATCATAGAACAGTGATGGCGAACCTTTTAGAGACTGAGTGCCCAAACTGCGATCAGGGCCGGCGCGTCCATTAAGGCAAACTAGGCAGTTGCCTAGAGCGCCAAAATGGAGAGGGGGCGCTGGCCAGCCTACTGCCCGCCTGCCACCCCACCGCTGGCCACCACCATCCATCCCCCCTGGTCCATCGCCGCTCACCCCCCCCTGCCCGTCGCTGTCCCCCGCCATCCGCCGCCCCCTGCCGCCCTGCCCCCCGCTGCCGCCCCACCCGCCACCCCCTGCCCCACCCCACCCCTCACCTAGGGCGCAAAAAAACCTAGCACCGGCCCTGACTGCAATTCAGACCCACTCCCCCCCCTGCAAAGTGCCAATACAGCAATTTAACCTGAATCCAGGTGGCTGTGAAGGGGCGATGTCGGGTGCCCACAAAAAGGGCTCCGAGTGCCACCTTTGACACCTGTGCCATAGGTTCGCCAACACTGCCATAGAATAACAGAGTTGCAAGTGTCCTCTACGTCCTTCAGATTCCTGCAGAAATCCAAATCAAGGTGGCTACCAATTTCACACTCACTACCACCCAAGGTCATTGGTTCCACTGTCATACTGCTCTAACAGTTAAGACTCCCCCCCCCCAATATTCAGACTAAATCAGGCTTTCTGTAGCTTGAGTCCATTATTATACAGTAGGTCCTGCACAATGGCATGATCACCAACAGATTCCACCCCTTTCAAGCATTTGAAAAATGCTATCCTGCCTGTGCTTTTCTTTTCTCAAGGCTGCCCAGTTCTTTCCATCTTATAAGGACATATAAGAGGAGCCCTGCCAGATCAGGCCAAAAGCCCATCTAGTCCAGCTTCCTCGATCTCACAGTGGCCCCACCAAATGCATCCGGGAGCGCACGAGACTACATATCTGTCTCCTGATTCCATTCCCCTGCATCTGGTCCTTGAAGTACCCCGGTTTTAAGCCTGGAAATTACACATCTCCATCATGGTTTGTGACCTGTGATGGACTTTTCCTCCAGGAATCTGTCCAATCCCCTTTTGAAGGCACCCAGGCCAGATGCCATCACCAGCTCCTGTGGCAGGGAGTTCCACAGACTAACAACATAATGGGTAAAAAAAAGATTTTCTTTTGTCTGTTCTCACTCTCCCAACCCTCAATGTGAGTGTATGTCCCCTCGTTCTGGTATTTTGTGAGAGGGAGAAGAGCTTCCCTCTATCTACTTTACTCATGCCCTGCATAATTTTGTACATCTCAGTCATATCCCCTTTTCCTCATAGAGCTTGGTTTTCAATCCCCGATCATCCTTGCTCCCCTCCTCTGAACTTTTTCCAGTTTGTTGGCATCTTTCTTAAACAGCGGCGTCAAGAACTGGACACAGTACTCAAGGTAAGGCCTAACCTGGACTGGTTAGAGAAGGACTAGTACCTCACAGGATTTGGAGACTAGACTTAGTTAAACGGGTAAAGGCTTCTCCTGCACATGTGTCTGACTCTAGGAGCGGTGCTCTCCTCTGTTTCTAAAACAAAGATCCAGTGTTGTGCAAGCCTGTGGTCATGTGGCCGGCATGGCCGAATGCATTTCTGAGCATGGAACACTGTTTACCTTCCCGCTTTTTATAGTGGCACCTATTTATATACTTGCATCTACATGTTTTTGAACTGCTAGGTTGGCAGGAGCTGGGGTTAACAGCGGGAGCTCACTCTCCTCTGTGGAACCCGGGATTTGAACCGCCGAGCTGCCGACTTTGCAGCCGACAGTTTTCAGTGCTCTCACCCACCGAGCCACCACGCCCCTTAGTTAATGTATCCTAAAACAGCAATGGCCTTTTTTGTTGTTTTTGTGTCATTGCAGACGTGACTGACTCTTTTGTGACCCCATGTCCATGGAGTTTTCTTCTCAGGAATACTGGAGTGGCTTGCCAGTTCCTACTCCAGGCATGCCTACAGCACCTGGTATTCCCTGGTGGTCTCCCATCCAAGTACTAGCCAGGCCTGACCCTGCTTAGCTTCCAAAATCAGATGTGCTTAGGGCATCTAGGCACATAACGGCCTTTTACAGGCACTTATTAATTTTTATTTATTTATTTGATTTTTATACCACACCGTCTGGCCAACGGTCACTCTGGGCGGTTTACAAAAGTCAGGACATGGAAAACAATGAATAATAAAATTAAACAATATACAATGTATAGACTGAAATAAAAACTAACTCATCAAACATAATTACAAATAATTACAACATTTCACACTGTTGGCTCATGTTCAACTTGCACTCGAGAACAATTCAAGATCCTCCTCGCTTGAAATATTACTGAGCTAAGTATCCTTCCATCTTGTAGCTGTTGAATCCTACTTCCCAGAATTCCTTTCTGGGAAAAGTGGAAACTAATATTGTAGAGAGAGATTAATTTGCCATTGATTAACCCTGTAAACAGATCATTGCGTTAATACAGTGGTACCTTGTATAAAGGAATTAATTCATTCCAAAGGAAATTATGTTAAGCAAAGTTTCCTTTATACAAAATTCCCACAGGAATGCATTGAAAACAGAGTAACCCCTAATCGCAACCATTTTTATGTTGTACGGATAGGCGATTCTGTTAAGCAAATTTCCCCTATCTCCAGAACTTTTTATGTTGTACAGATTTTAGGTTATACAAACCGTTTGTTATACAAGGGTCCACTGTATTTGAACCTGCTTCTCTGAAGCTTAAAGGTGAACCAGAGAGAGGAGCACAAAACCTTCTCTTTTTCTGTCTCTTGCAGGGATGGAGCTTTGTTTCTATAAAAAAAAATATGTCCTACCTCAAAAGGAATCACCTTTAGCGCTCCTGTCACACAGCGTAACACTGACGCTACTGCTGGAAACGTGTGCTGGTTTTGGCAGCTGCAGCCGATGCGCTCCTCTTAATCTATGGAGATCAGAACGCTCTGCTCCGCTCTCTGCGCGGACGTGTTTTCCTCTAGCTATGCCGTGGTGCCACGAAAGAAATCAAACTGACAGAGGGGCTTTTAACCTTTTCTTCCTGGCAGATTAACATGATTCTGGGTGATGGGTCAAAACGCAGATCGTGACAGGTCAGGGTGCCCGAGGACCGCCCTCGATCGCAAGGTTCAACGGGTTTCTCTTACAGAACACACCAGAAATCCTTGGCAGACATTTAGGATGATGGCGAGGGATATTGCTTATGTGTAGGGCACTGAAAATATTTGTGGGTTTGTTTTTTTTTGCGTGGCTAGAGGGACAGCCATGGCTGTAAGCCATTTTTTTTTTACCCAGCGTGTTGTTAATCTGTGGAACTCCCTGCCACAAGAGGTGGTGATGGCATCTGGCCTGGATGCCTTCAAAAGAGGATTGGACAGATTCCTGGAGGAAAAGTCACAGGTTACAAACCATGATGGAGATGTATAATCTCCAGGCTTAAAACTGGGGTACTTCAAGGACCAGATGCAGGGGAGTGGTATCAGGAGACAGATATCTAGTCTCATGTGCTCCCAGACGTATCTGGTGGGGCCACTGTGAATTATAGGAAGCTGGACTAGGTGGGCCTTTGGCCTGATCCAGCATGGCTCTTCTTATGTTTTATATGTCTTTTTATTAATCTCAGACAGCCGGTTCAGAATGCAGGCCCTTTGTGTTGGAAAAAAGGAGTTTATTGGACTTTTGAAACCTTTTTACCCTTTCTTTATTCAGTATTACTTTATTTTATCCATCTCACCCCACACAGATATTTTTCATATTTCTTTATCAATACATTGAATGTATTGAAGACAGATGGAACAAATGTAGAAGAAGACAAATGTAACATTTGAAGACAGACAGAAACGCTAACCTGGGCTCTATCCCTAACAAAACAGAAAAGCATGGCTTGTGAATTCAAGGAATGAATACGTGACCTTTGAGAAGGTCCTCTTTTACCTTAGAAAACCAGTTGTTCTGGAATACATCGACTTTGTTTTTGCTGATCTGGCTCAAGATTTTGGCATAAGGCAAGACGCTAAGTACTCGCAGCTTCTCTCGGTCTGTTCGAGAATGTTCCACAAGAGACACCTGGAGAGATTAACAAATGCGCATTTCGTATGTTATGTAAACCAAACTAAGTGTTCATTAAGGCATTTTCTAAACCAGGGCTGTTCAACTTTGAACAGGCCAAGGTCTACTTTTTCCAGCCCAAAGTGCCTGAGGGCTACTACACTAAGACCTCTACTTAAGATTTTTATCTGTTCTGAGCACGTGCTCATAACTAAAAACTTTTGTAAGTAGAGCAGCGGTTTCCCATAGGAATGCATTGAAAACCAATTACAGTAATCTGTTCTGGAGGGAACAGATTTCAATGCACCATGGCCCTTGAACTGCCCCGCTCGGCTGAGAAAGTGTGCTGGCAGACCCAGAACTTTGCTGGGACAGTGGTGGTCTTTAGGATGGGGGAGGAAGGGGTAGAGAACTTATCCCCTCATATTTTTTTATTGATGGCCGGCGGGCTACTTTTGAACCCTTCACGGGCTACCAGTAGCCTGCGGTCTACCTGTTGGGCAGGCCTGTTCTAAACCGTTCCTG
The DNA here is from genome assembly GCA_023846285.1 of Phrynocephalus versicolor. NCBI lineage: Eukaryota > Metazoa > Chordata > Lepidosauria > Squamata > Agamidae > Phrynocephalus > Phrynocephalus versicolor. The sequence goes on along the minus strand of JAHTLZ010000268.1, from coordinate 5,298,767 downwards.
GGGGAGGGGGAGGAAACTTCTTATTTTTCTTATCAGAATATGGCCCTTTCATATGCTTCCCTGCAGGATCAGCTGTACATGGGAACACTTGTCTTCCTTCCTTCCTTCCTTCCTTCCTATAATGCCCGACTGGCCCGAAGTTAACTTACAACACCACCTATGAGGTGAAATTCTACTTAAAAAGACACTCTCCCTCTCTACAACATTAGAGTATGTTGCTATGTTTTTAAATACTGTATTCATTGATCGTTTGGGGTATTATATGCTCACTGTTATTAGCTTAACTACTGTCTTTCAATTGTTGTAAATCACCTTGGCTTCTTTTTAAGGAGAAAGGTGGGTTAAAAATAGTATAAAACAAACAAACAAACTTTATTTATTTTGTGCAGCATAACAGAATACCATGGTACCTTGTATAAAGGAATTAATTCATTCCAAATGAAATTCTGTTAAGTAAATTTTCCTTTATACAAATTTACCATAGGAATGCATTGAAAAGAGAGTAATACCTAATCACGACCATTTTTATGTTGTACGGATTTGCCCCATAGGCAATTCTGTTAAGCAAATTTCCCCTATCTCCAGAATTTTTTTTTATGTTGAACAGGTTTTATGTTATACAAACTGTTTGTTATACAAGGGTCCACTGTACAGCCATCTTGCATAAAACTTTGCAAAGACAAGATAAACTATTGTACAAAAAGTAGAAGATTGAAAGAATAAATTCCATAAGATTTTAAAATAAATAATAGGAATAATGAATGATTAGTGAAATATGTGTGAGCAGTTACTAGAGAGACTAAGTCTAAGGCTGGATAGCTAAACGACTTGACCATTGAACAGCAGGGGCCTCAAGATGAAGTAATTCTTTCAGGGAGCCGTGGAAGAGAGTGACCAAAATGATTACTGGGCTGGGGCACCACCCTTATGAGGAAAGGCTAAAACATTTGGGGCTTTTTAGTCTGGAAAAAAGGCACCTGAGGTGGGATATGATTGAGACGTGCAAAATAATGCAGGGCATGAGTAAACTGGATAGAGGGAAGCTCTTCTCCCTCTCCCAAAATACCAGAACTAGGGGACATACACTCAAATTGAGGGCTGGGAGAGTAAGAACAGACAAAAGAAAATATTTTTTCACCCAGCGCGTTGTTAGTCTATGGAACTCCCTGCCACAGGATGTGGTGATGGCATCTGGCTTGGATGCCTTCCAAAGGGGATTGGACAGATTGCTGGAGGAAAAGTCCATCACAGGTTACAAACCATGAGGGAGATGTGTCATCTCGAGGCTTAAAACCAGGGTACTTGAAGGGCCAGATGCAAGGGAGTGGTGTCAGGAGACAGATATCTAGTCTCGTGTGCTCCCAGACGCATCTGGTGGGGCCCCTGTGAGATACAGGAAGCAGGACTCAATGGGCCTTTGGCCTGATCCAGCATGGCTCTTCTTATGTTCTTATGTTCTAACCTTCTAAAGAGGCATTTCATCACCATGTGATATAAAGTTTGTGGGACAAACAAACTGTTAAAGGTAATGCTCGGAGCATGGTACATTATGTTTTCCTGGATAAAGGAATCTACCAGCAACACAGCTGAAAGTGAATTTGGAACTGGCATAAAACTTTATAATTGATTGCTGCAAATTTGTCCTTGCAACCAACCAACCAACCAACCAACCAATCGACCAACCAGCCAACCAACCAACAAAAGCAGATCGTCAAACCTGAGTGATTCTGGAGTCTGCCATGAATTGAATTGCAGCCACTGCTTCATCTTCGGTAACCAAGGTCCCATCAAGGTGTGTCAGAGCCTTCAGCTGGCCAATCACGCTCAACCGCACCGAGGCTGGCTTGGAGAGAAGGGAAAAAGCCAACTGAAAACAGCACAGACATGTTCAGAAGAACGAAGGAGAAGAGAAAGATTTTTTTAAAAAATTATTTTTGTAATTTCATAACTGTTTTTCATCTTGCGAGGAACCCCATAGAGAATTTTCATTATGCGAAGCAACCGTATTCCCGGAAATCTTTTTCGTCTTACAAATTTTTCATCTTATGGGTCATTTGCCTTAAGAGGTATTACTATAACACAGTTTTATGGCTTTGTTATTAAGTGACTATGTGTTCTATTTGTGGAATGCCACTGAACTGGGACAGAGCTGCCTAGATGACCTAAGCACATCCGATCTTGGCCGTTACTTCACGAGCCGCTCGCTTCGCGGCAAGCCGTCATTTCTGTGCGAACCGATCACTTCAGTCCGCACGCTCCTCCTTTTTGGCTGCGACGTCACCCCGACCACGCCCCCTTTACCGTGCTCCAACCGGGGTGAGTGATTCCCCTGCCATGGGCCGGGAATCTTTTCGCTTCGCATCTCGCTTCGCTCCCAACGTCACATGTGGTCTGGGTTTTTGGCTTTTATTTCAAGTTTTTTTTAAAAATATTCAAACAGGGATATCGATGCATCGCTATATCGTTTCATCGCTTTGCGCTGTTACTTCCTTGCGCGAGTAGCGGCGGCGGCGGCGGCGGGAGCAGGAGGAGCCGCTGCCGCCTCGCCCGGCCAGAGCAGGGCACCCGGGGCAGGCAGCGTGCAAGCGGCGGAGGGCGGGCGGCTGTGCCATGCGGGGCTCCCCCCGAGTAGCGGCGGCGGCGGCGGGGGGGGGCTGCCAATGATGCCAGGAAACAATGGACAAAACAATATAAATTAGGAGCGGAAAACACAGGATCGTACAGTAACCACGCTCTGTCGTGAATGACAGCCAAGCATTGATGCATCGATACGCCGAGTAAATTTTTTTAAAAAAATAAAAGGAGAGTGGAACCGGACATTGCAAATTAGCTTTCTAATGTGAAGGGAGCACGTGAGGTAGTAATCGATTCGGTCCCAAAAATGCCCCGCGTGAGTACAGAGAAACGGGGGTGGGAGCGAAGGGAGACCACGTGACCACCATGTGACCGCCTCCGAATTCAAATCGAAGGCAAGGTCGATTCGAAGCGAGGCACCTCGTGAAGTAACGGCCCTTGCCTCATTTTGGAAGCTAAGCAGGGTTGGCCCTGGTTAGTACTTGGATGGGAGACCACCAGGGAATACCAGGTGCTGTGGGCACCTGGAATAGGAACTGGCAAGCCACTCCAGTATTCCTGCCAAGAAAACCCCATGGACATGGAGTCACAAAGAGTCGGTCACGAATATAACGACACAACACACACATACTGAACTGGGGCAAGTCTTCCTGGTCAGAGTCTTCCTGGACAAGGGCACATATCCCAAGGCAGATTTGGGGGGACTGCAAGAAGCCAACATGGCCCCTCACCACACTAATGTATGTCTGGGAGTTGTAGTCCCAAAACATAGCTGTTCCAGGCTCTCCACAAAGGAGCACCACCTGGCTCCTTCACTTACTTGCCTTTCTTTTTCTTTATAAAGACAGGAAAGTGTAGGCCAAACAATAATCTATTTTTGACGTCAGATTGTGCCTCTCAGTTTTTGTGGCTTGGGTTGCCTTCACCTGTTGCCTTTCAGCATCCGTGATATTAGTCATCAATTCCTGTGCTCTTGAAGCCCACACTCTGGTCTCTATACTTAGGGATTCATTTGTTGTTGCGTTCGTTCGTTCTTTATTATGCGGTCATAGACGCGATTTAAGAGTACAGAAGGAAAATTGGTAAAATATATTTGCTCATAGTACATTAAGGTAAAGGTTCCCCCTGCACATGCATGCTAGTCGTGTCCGACTCTAGGGGCGGTGCTCATCTCCATTTACAAGCCAAAGAGCCAGTGTTGTGCATGTCCGTGGTCATGTGGCCGCCATGGCTGCACGGAACACTGTTTACCTTCCCGATTTTTACGGCAGTACCTATTTATCTACTTGCATTTACATGTTTTCGAACTGCTAGGTTGGCAGGAGCTGGGGTTAACAGCGGGATCTCACTCCTCTGCAAGACACCTGGGATTCGAACCACTGAGCTGCTGACTTTGCAGCTGACAGTTTCAGCGCTCTAGTCCACTGAGCCAACACGCCCCACTAATACATTATCCATACATTATCTAGTCCTCCGTGCATTAGGTGATCTGGTTCCTTACTCTAGAGCTGGGGCCAGTTTTAGAGGTCCGTGAGCCACAAGGGGCCACCTCGAAAATGTTAGAGAGCTGCTATTATACCCACTCTGTCACCACAACCCTCCAGATATATATATTTAATTTAAAAAAGCTCCCTTGTGCCCTGTAATGTTTGTTGGGGATAGCTTTTAACCAGGATTTTAGCTCTCCCCCAAAACCATAAGTGGCTTCCTATTTTTAACAAAGGCCCTACCATAAGCTAAAGCACCACTGGGAACTTTTGTCTTGAAAACATGATGTGGCATCCAAATACTGGCAGTATTAAAATATGAGTTAAAGACATCTTGAGAAAAGGTCCCTGTAAGTCAGAGTCAACTTAATGGCCTTGAATTAATCAGCTAACTACTAATTAATTAATCAACTAACTACTCATTAGTTCATTAAGCAATAGAGTAATTCATTAGTTTTTAATTAAGTATCTACAGAGATTATATCTTCTGAGACTTCTCAGGAGGGAACAACTGTCTAAGAAACTGTTGGTAACCTTCTCCCGGGGCTTTATAGAAAGCACTATCACCTACTGCCTCTGTGTCTGGTTCACCAGTTGCACAGTGGCAGATAGAAGGGCACTCCAGAGGGTCATAAACACTGCTGAGAAGATAGTGGGCTGTCCTCTTCCTCCTTTGGAAGAATTATACAACTCCAGATGCTCAAGGAAGACATCTAGAATTTTGAGAGACCCTTCGCATCCTGGCCACCAATTTTTTGAACTGTTGCCGTCTGGCAGGAGATACAGGACTCTTAGGTCAAGGACAAATAGACTAAAGAATAGTTTTTTTATCACAGAGCGGTATCCAAGTTAAATGCGACAGTTTTAGCACTATCTTAATCAGTTTTTAAGTAGTGTTTTAAATTTTGTAAGCAATTTTAAGAGTTTTTAATATTTTGTATGGTGTTTTATATGTTTTATGTGTTTTGTATGCTTAGAGTGTGTAGTGGAACAGCACTCTAATTTCATTGTGCATATCTTGCGTATGCATAATGACAATAAAACTATTCTATTCTATTCTATTCTATTCTATTCTATTCTATCTAGCGGGAATATGTCCATTTATTTATTTATTTATTTATTTATTTATTTATTTATTTATTTATTTATTTATTTATTTATTATATTTCTATACTGCCCATTTGACAGCTAGGTCACTCTGGGCGGTTCATATCACATGTTGACTATAATAGCAGTTGTAGAAGCAAACGTGGACATGTGAAAGAGCCAACTACAACTCCCAGAATTGTTTGCTAACGTTAGGATCCTGGGGTTTACTCTCTGGAAACCGCACGGTCCCAAGATTGACGTGAGGGCAGTACAGCAAGCAGGATCGGCAGTGGTGGCTTGAGCGACAGTAATGTTGCTGATTTGCAGATTAAATGAAGATTGTGGGCCCTGATGGCCATTTTAGTGTTGTATTTTAATGCACAGTATTGTATTTATTGTACTTAAATGTTTTGTTGTTTTAATTTTATTGTAATTTATTGTCTTAATTGTTTATTTTGATTGTGAGCTGGCCAGAGACCTCTGGGTAGTGGGCGGCATACAAGCTATAATTAATTAACTAATTAAATTAATTAATTAATTAAATTAATTAAATTAATTAACATTGAAAACTCTCAAAAGGAATTTGCTTGGTCAAAAAAGGCAGAGGGAGAGGTACCTTGTGCCACGGGTTGTGCCTGATGTCCAAATTGAGCACCATAGGGGTATGCTTTCGTAAAACCCCAATTTCCTCCCCTGACTTTTTCAGTTGGTTCCAACTCAAGTCCAAATGTTTCAGCTTGTTTAGACCCCGAATGCCTTCCAGGGTGATGACGTGGTTATGACTCGCATCAAAATATTCCAGGTTCGGCTGCAAAGGAAGGAAATTTTGTTTTACAGTATTTTGTTTCAGAAATACCGCCAAGAGTTTATCAGGTCAGAAGAATACGGCCAAGCTGAAAGCTTAAGAGAAAAAAACCCAAACCTTTGTCTTAAAATGGGAGGGTGTAATAAGATCTACGTGAAAATGGCGGATCAAAATGCACACCCTCTTTCCAGTACTTCTGAGTGCCTCAACTTGCAGGTTTGCAGGTCAGAGAATCATAGAGTAATGAAGTAGGAAGGGGACTAGAAAGCCATCAAGTCCAACTCCCTGCTCTGTGCAGGAATTTATTTATTTATTTATTTATGCATTTGTGCATTTCTAGACCACTCTGATTTTCTCCAAGAAACTCTGGGCGGTTTACACAAAAGCCAAATAAGAAGGAACAATTAAAATCCATGAACAAACCAATAACCATCAAACAAATCAAATAAAACCATAGCAAACAAAAGCGAAAGCCCAGCAAGAGTCTAAAAGGCTAGTCCAGTGGTTCTCAACCTGTGAGTTCCCAGATGTTCCTGGACTGCAACTCCCAGAAACCCCTCCCAGCACAGCAAGTGGTGGAGGCTTTGAGTCCAGGAATATCTGGGGACCCACAGGTTGACAACTACTGGGCTAGAGGAATAGCAATAAAGGACAACATAACGAGAAGGAGCACCACATTACCCATCGCCGTAAGCTTCTTTAAAAAGCCAATTTTTAATTTCATGGCAGTTAGAGCTGTCCGGCAATGGAATATGCTGCCACAAAGGAGGGTGGTGGAGTCTCCTTCTTTGGAGGTTTTAAAGCAGAGGCTGGATGGTCATCTGTCGGGAGTCGTGCGATGGGGGCTCCTGCATGGCAGGGGGTTGGACTAGATGGCCCTTGAGGTCTCTTCCAACTCTATGATTCTATGAAATGCTTTTTAAAAGGCTGCTAGGGGCCCAGCTTGGCGGATCTCGCTAGGCAGTTAGTTCCACGTAGCTGGCTGGCCACAGGAGAAGGTCCGATTACACGTGGAGACCTTAGAGGCCCCTCAAGGCGTGGCCACCTAGAGCCAAATTGCCAGCGATGCTCTGGTGGGCCGGGCTGATGCTGACCTTTGAGAGATCTGCTCTGCTGGACACTCAGGTTCCAAACCATGGATACAAATCAAAAGATATCTGCTAGATGGTTGTCCAGATTTGTCTCGAATGCCTCCAGTGTTGCAGCAGCCATTGCCTCTTGAGGTAATTGGTTCCATTGCCGTACAGCTCTAAGGTTGCCAACAAATATTTGAGGCCACCAAATTCAATCCATCCATCCATCCATCCATCCATTCTTCCAGTGCTTAGGACTGGCACAAACGACTTAAAAACTACATCTCCCAGAATCCTCCAGGCAGGAGGACTGAACTACAGTGGACCCTTGTATAACAAACAGTTTGTATAACATAAAATCTGTACAACATAAAAATTCCAGAGATAGGAGAAATTTGCTTAACATAATCGCCTATGGGGAGAATCTGTACAACAACCAAATGGGATCATTCCGTTTTCAATGCATTCTTATGGGAATTTGTATAAAGGAAAATTTGCTTAACATAATTTCATTTGGAACGAATTAATTCCTTTATACAAGGTACCACTGTACATCCAAACTGCAGAAACAGCTTTTTGATTATGCCTCCCAGAGACCCTCAAGCAGCAAGTAGAAATTCTGCTGCAGAGTTCTACGCAGCAGAAAAGGAGAGCCTTACAGTGCAGAATAGCTTCAAGTGCTCCAAACTAAACCACTCCTGATTTGTTTCATCAACATTACAGTCTTAATAGCTCACTCTGAGACATTGGTAAGACAATGACTTCGTTAACTCAAAACTGAAAAGATCAAAAAGAGCAGAGCATACAAAATTACTGCTTACAGATTTTCAGCAACAGACCTCATCAGATTCACACCCAGCTTCCAGTAGTCTCCTTGCAGACCACATTCACATAACTGCACTAATAGGATAATCGCATACTAGCAACTCTGACTGCATACTAACTCCCAGCAGAACTAAAAAAGAAGGCAAAATATACTTACACAGAGAGGCTGGTCTCTCTTTAAAATCAGAGGCAGGGAAAGAACAATTGGTTGCCGCTCGATTGATTGACAGAAAGGTCCCTCCCAGCCAAACCCACTGAAGGCAGCATGCGAGGTTGAAATAATCCCAACAATTTCTTGGTGTTATTGTCTGGAAATGTAACTTGTAAAAGCTTTTTGTGGCATCAAAGTAAAAGTAAAGCAAAATGTTCTACTGATATACCGCCCCACAGTGCTTAAAGCATTCTCTGGGCGGTTTACAATTTAATTACACTGGCTGCACATCACATGGATGTGTCTTAAAGAAGACAATAGGAATGGATGATGAAAAGAATGCCAGTTCCTGCCACCATCACACCTAATGTACCTCCTCGGAAATGCCCTGCCCATTTTCCACTTGTGGATGGATGTATTTAGATTTATTTTTTATGAATGCAGTCCTTCCAGAGAGTATGCAGTACAGTACAGAAAGGCCATTTTTTCTTACCAAGTGGTAAACGTCATCTAAGCAAGTGAATTCATTAAAACTAATGACGAGCTTGCGAAGTCCGGTTAGCTTGGAGATGTCTCGTAGTTTGCTTAATCTATTTCCATGCAGATTCAGAACCTTCATTGGGGGGGAAAAAGGAAGAACAAACAAAAGTAACGGATTTATTAATATTATTTATGGGCCACGTCTCTATTCAAATAGTACAGTAGGACCCTGGTATCCACTGAGGATTGGTTCTAGGCCTTCCCGTAGATAATGAAAACCGTGGATAAGAGAGAACGCCTGCTCACCCACCCCCAAACTGCTGTTTCCTAACAGTAGCTTGCTTTATGACTGCTGTTTTGAGACAGTAGCTTGATTTATGGTCACTGTTTGTGACAGTAGCTTGCTTTATAGCTGCTATTTGTGACAATAGCTTGCTTTACAGCTGCTGTCTGTGACAACAGCTTGCTTTACAACTTGCTTTGTAGCTGCTGAATTCTTTAATTTTTTCCTTTGCCAACTGTGGATAACTAAATCAGTGGATAATGAATCAGTGGATACAGGGGTCCTGCTGTAATTGAATAAACACCACACTTTACAACTATGGTTTGTTAAATAAAATGCTGGCAAAATATGCATTTAAAAAAATAAGTTATCTTTTTTGAGGCCCACCTTTCCCATTTGGCTCCACCTTCCTGGGCATTATGGGCTACCCAGGCAACCACCCGATCTGAAAAATGACCCCCAGTAATGCAGAAATTATCCAACCCTGATGGACAATCTTACAAATTTCTGGTTCACCTCCTCATGTGTCCCTCAAAGTTTCAGGAAATTTTATTTATTTATTTATTTATTTATTTATTTATTTATTTATTTATTTATTTAGGTTTTCCAGTCTGGAAATATTTGGCACCATTTTGGGTACTTTTTTGGAACTTTTTTGGTGGATTTCTCAAGTGGCTGAAAGGTAGGGAGCTGAGTGTCTGTCATTTGCATGCCTGTTACTTTGCTTTTTGCATTCTGGTGGGGGGGCGTTATTTCCCACTTGGAATGAATTAATCAGTTTCCAATGCATTCCAATGGGAAGCTGCATTTTGAAATACAAAAATTTCGAGTTAAGAATACAGAATGAATTAATTTAATAATTTGAGGGCATCACTGTATTTGCTTCTCTAAAAGAAGTCACTCACCATGATCTGGCTGTAAATGTTGGCCTTTGCAACGGCTAACACCGTTTTTTCATCCAAGCAAACGATTTTGGGTTTGGGCTTAATGGCAGGCTCCATGCTTAAAGCGTCTTCATCACGTTGGAGATCCCGAGAGCACACAAAACCTGGTGCACACCTCCTTCCTTCCTCCACAATCACATTGCTGAGCGAGGAGAACAGAGGCTCTACTTTGACCTACACAAAAGACCCAGCAAGTTTTTTTCCCCTTAAATTTTGCCCCTCCCCATTTAGTTTCATCAAAGCAACAGTTGAGAGACAAAAAGCAACAGAGCCACTCCCCAGTATTTAATTGCTACACAAAATGGAAACACACACACAGTGGATTTACTCTCGCTAAGAGAATCTTTTATAAATGAGCTCTGGGCCCGCCCAGAATGACCATTTTGGATGTGGGCTGGATTGGGCTACGAAGGGTCTGCTGAAGTGCCATTTGGCCTACTCTACTGATCTCAACAGCAAAGAGCATGGTATAACCTGGTCAGCTATCAGTTAGGTGCTTCCCCTGATCCTTTAGGGAGGGTTAGGGGAAGTGAAATTATTATTAATATTATTTATGTTGCTCATTTTCCCCATTGTTGGTGCTGTTCATTTTCTTCCTTCTCCCTAATCTTGTTAGATCTAATTTAAGAGCTCAGAACAAAAAGGCCTTCCCTGTGATTGATTATAAATACGTTCATTCCTTCATTCCTTCATTAATTTTCTGTATCATTCACCTGGCTCCCAAGGTCACCCTGGGCAGTTCACAACAGAATAAAACAACGAATAATGTTTTAAATACATACACAAAATGTACTGACAATCCAAAACAAACTATCAAGCTAAACATATCAATCAACTTAAAGTAAAAAGGAGATAATGTGAGTTTTGGTTTCACCCACATCCAAACTCCTTCATTTAAAACATATGAAGTATTTGATGGGGATCAGATCAAAAACTGAGCCAAAAGCTATTTGCCAGTAGCCACTTGTTAATCCAAAAAAATTTAGAAACAGAGCTGGGAAAGAGTTCTGTTTGTGATTAATAATCCACTTTTGTAGAGGGCCCAAGTGGTGTTATGGATTAGCAGAGGTGGGTTCAAATCTTCACTCAACCATGTCAACTTATTTGGGGAAGGCAACAGGAAGCTACTCCTTCAGAATCTCACATACTCTGAAAATCCTACTAAGGTCCCCATCAACTGCAAGTGGATTGAAGGCACATAACAACTTGCCTTTCTTTCTTTCTTTCTTTCTTTCTTTCTTTCTTTCTTTCTTTCTTTCTTTCTTTCTTTCTTTCTTTCTTCATACACACCCTGCTCATATGGCCATATGGCCACTCCAGGAGGCATTACAGAAAACAATTATTGTCACTCCCGAGTGACAATTATTATCACTCACAAGTGACAATTATTGTCACTCCCAAATGACATCCGCCTGGCGCCAACACTGATGACATTTCGGCGCCAGGTAAAAACCTTCCTGTTTCTGAAGTATTTTTAATTGACATAACATAGATTGTGGGTCCTGGTGGCAATTTTAGTGTTTTGTGTTTTTATTGTTTTTATTGTCCATTGCCTTGCTAACATTTTAACTGTTTTAACTGTTAATTTAATTGTAAGCCGCCCAGAGACCTTTGGGTAGTTGGCGGCATATAAGTTGTATAAATAAAATAAAATAAAATAATACCCAAACTTCTCATTTTGCCCTTGCTTTGATCTTGTTGGTGGCTCTGTTTACATTTTACAAGGGCAAGAGATGAAAAGACAGAACAAATTCTTGGACTGAACCCTGAAGGGATGTTCGCTTGGGCAAAGTGGTGTCTCAGGATCCAAAATTTATTATTATTTATTATTTATTTATTTTATTTCTATACTGACCATCTTCCAGCAGAACTCTGGGTGGTTTACAACAGAGTTAAAATAACCATACAGTACAAAAAAATGAAATAGAGCCAGGAAAATAGAAGGGAAAACCCTCAGCAAGAGGCGTCAAGAGGGCAAAAAAATGTGGAACCCACACCTGAATATACATAGGAAAATTGTAGCAAAGAGTCTTGTGGCACCCTAAAGATTACCACGTTCAATTGGACATCAGCTGATGGGGCTGTGGCCCATGAATTCTTAAGGTCCAATCAAACCTTGCTGGCCTTTAAAGTGCCTCAAGACTCTTTGTTGCATTTTGGCTCCGATAGACAAACACATGCCTCAGGGCAACTTAGTGCCACCAGAAATCAAGTATCAGCACAGGCCCATCACAGTGAACCCATGAGAAATGACCAGGAAATCCTTACCGATGTGATGTATTCAAACTCAATGACGTACTCGGGCAAGACCAGGTCATGATCAAAGAGAAACCACTCACACTGACGGAGGCTGCAGTCACAGTTCTTGTACTCCGCAAGAGAACAAACCTCTGAAGTGCAAGAAGAGGAAGATGGGGGGTCGATGAGTCCAGGGTGGTAGCGATTTTTATGCAGAAAACATAAGAGCAGACAAAAGATTTTTTTTTACCCAGTATGTTGTTAGTCTGTGGAACTCCCGACCACAGGATGTGGTGATGGCATATGGCCTGGATGCTTTCAAAAGGGGATTGGATAGATTCCTGGAGGAAAAGTCCATCATAGGTTACAAACCATGATGGAGATATGTAATCTCGTGTCTTAAAACCAGGTTACTTCAAGGGCCAGATGCAGGGGAGTGGGATCAGGAGACAGATATCTAGTCTCGTGCGCTCCCAGGCACATTTGGTGGGGCCACTGTGAGATATAGGAAGCTGGACTAGATGGGCCTTTGGCCTGATCCAGCATCCCTCTTCTTGTGTTCTTTTGTTGCTGAACCAATCTGAAGTCTATTAAAATTAGTGGTTGTGGAGGTTGGGGAAAGATCATAAAATCAGTGAAATGGCTCCTCTGATGACTTGCTCAGTTTGAAGTATTCATTTTTTCTTATCAAGAACTGAGTTTATAGCCTTTTAATTCTCGTCATCGGGCTAAATAGGGACACTGTAGCGCCCAAGTGTCAACATTTTATTGTGGAATTGAACGAGACCCTCACTGATGAAATTTGTCACTTGGAGAGTTGCATACAATGTCCCTTAATTTCAACCACTGTCCATGTATATAGTCCCAGCCAATGTTTCAGGACAAGAAAACACACAAAAGAAAGCTACAAACCATACTCTGCTATATTTTGGGGGAAATCATAAAACTAATAATGGCATTTTCATGTTGACAGGAAACCGGCCACAGTCACAGGACCAGTGACATTTTCATGCGGGGAATACAAGGCCCACTAACCCTATCCTTAAACATCTGCTAGCCCTCAATCAATCATCATTTCAACAGAGTCAGAAAAGCATTCAATTCAATGTCTTTGGGACCACCACAGATGTTCTCTCAGTTCTAAATGATCCATTTTTATCTGTTTCTGTCCTAATCACTTTTTGCTGTTGTTTTTACAACAGAGAATTGCAGTCTCACCCGTGGGGCCCAAGAGAGGCTGTTTCAACCCAGTGGGCCAAATTTTGCTGCACAGTTGCACAAATAAAAAAAATGTTACATAACTTTTAGTTGCAAACAACCCTAAGTTAAGATCTCGCCATAGACATTATCTTTGGCACACTGAGTTGTGAGACTCATCCTGCTGCAACAAATAACTTCTATGGAGATTTCTTAACTTCAAAAAGTTATGCCTTTTGCCTAACTGCACAAAGGGATTTGAGCACATGAGGCCGTATGTCAAGTACACTCAATTCCTGCCCTTCCTTGCAAGAGATTGCCTCTTTAATGAGGTCAAGAAACAAGCCTGCTTTTTTTTGTTTGTTTGTTTTAATGTGGCTTGCATAATTTGCATAAATTCTCTCCAGGACCTTTTGCTTTTGTGAAGCTAAGGGTGCACGCCCATCTGACACAAATGAACAGGCTGGTTCTTCAGGAAATCGGCAGATCCTCCAGGATTTTTAATGGTCTCTCCATAGGTACCGCCGTAAAAAGCGGGACGGTAAACAGTGTTCCGGGCACAGAAATGCGTTCAGCCATGCCGGCCACATAGACACAAACTTGCACAGTATTGGCTCTTTGGCTTGGAAACAGAGATGAGCACCGCCCCTAGAGTTGGACACAACTAGCACACATGTGTGTGTGGGGGGGGGGACACTTTACATTTACCTTTTTACAATTGTTGGTTATTTGGCATTTGCAGAAATGAACTAAAAATTAGTCTTGCAAATATGCACTCTCCAAGAGCTAATGAAATCTCTCTCTCTCTCTCTCTCTCTCTCTCTCTCTCTCACACACACACACACACACACACACACACACACACACACACACACAC
>JAHTLZ010000268.1:5259300-5284734 GCA_023846285.1 Phrynocephalus versicolor | reverse complement strand
ACACACACACACACACACACACACACACACACACACACACACACACATACTGTAATGCAGGGAGGAGAAAGTTGGCCCAAACAGAACCAAGTCATGATACATCTTCTTTTATAACGCACAGATCAAAACACAAGAAAATTAACAGCAGTTCTCATACCTGCCTAGATGCCCTAAGCACATCCGATCTTGCCTGATTTCGGAAGCTAAGCAGGGTCGGCCCTGGTTAGTACTTGGATGGGAGACCACCAGGGAATACCAGGTGCTGTAGGCGCCTGGAGTAGGAACGGGCAAACCACTCCAGTATTCCTGCCAAGAAAACTCCATGGACACGGGGTCACAAAGAGTCGGTCAGGACTGTAATGACACAACACACACTCATTCCTGCAACAGCTTAAGCTGAAACTTCATCTGTGTGACTGGGCCCCCCTCTAGTGGCTACTCATATATTGCTACTATTTTTAGGGATGGGGAATTTCTATTGTTGTCTCTTCTGTGTAAGGATGCAATGAATATGAATCTCTCTAGTCCCTGATGAGAAAGGGCCTCTCATCACATTGAGAGACCCTGCCCCAAAAGAAGAGGGGGAAAACTGCTGTCAGATGAAGAGGCACTCCATGAAAATTTTGGGTGCTAGATCTCAAACAAAGTCCTTTTTCACCCAGAGGATCACTGGTCTGTGGAACTCCCTGCCAGAAGAAGTGGTGCCAGCTGTCAGCCTTTTAAAGAAAGGATTGGACAAGTTCATGGAGAACAAGGGTATCAATGGTTATCATTCTGGATGCCTAAGGACAACCTCTGGGTTGGAGAGATAGGCAGAATATCTCAATACCATTTGCGGGGGAATCATAAGCAGGTGAAGATATCTGCTTGGGAATACCCTGAAGCAAATGGCGAGCCACTGTGTGGACGGGATGGGCTGTGGGCTGTTCCAGCAAGGCTGTTCTTATGTTCTTAATGATGGTTTTGCTCCTGCATGAGAGGAAATGACCCACACTTTGAGGCCATAAGCACATGTGCAAAATACAGTGGACCCATGTATAACAAACTGTTTGTTTAATAGAAAGTCTGGTTAAAGGGGAAAAATTCTGGAGATAGGGTGCAATCACTTAACAGAATTGCCTATGGGGCAAATCTGTACAACAGAAAAAGGGCTGCAATTAGGGATTAATCCGTTTTCAATGCATTCCTATGGGAAATTTGTACAAAGGAAAATTTGCTTAACAGAATTTCATTTCGAACAAATTAGTTATTAGTATTTTTATTTTTATTTTGTTAGTCTTGTACTGTGGAACTTTTGTATCTGTTAGCCGCCTTGAGTTCCTTTGAGAAAATGTGGCGGGATATAAATAAATAAATAAATAAATAAATAAATAAATAAATAAATCCTTTATACAAGGTTTGCGTGCAGAATACTTGCACTGCATGTTCAACTCAAGGCCTTCTACACTAGGCACAAGGTTTTCTGCAGAAGGCATAAGTTCTTTCCCCCCAATAAAAATAACACTTCAATAAGTCCCCACCCACCTAAAAGTGCAAAATGAAAAAATGTATGAAAACTCTTCCAAAGTTCCCCAGTTGGAAGAAAACCTTTATGGACGTCATACCCTTAAATGATGCTAATTTTAATGTTTGACTTTTAGATTTTCTGTAGATTGCCCCACTTATTAGGAGAATGAAGTGGGTGCTGGCTGTGGGGCTTTACTTGTTCATACACTGCCCAGAGTAATGTGAATTCTCTATCACAGGCATGTCCAAAGTCAGGCCCGGGGGCCAAATGTGGCCCGTTTTCAAATTTTGAGCGGCCCACAGCCTCTTCTCCCCACCGGCTCAGTCTGGTCACACATCTGCGCCAGCTGGCCCCTCCCCATACCGGATGGAGATGTCAGCTTGCAGTTTTATGGTTTGCCTGCCCTCCGTGCCTCCATCCGTTCCACCAGCCACCTTCCCAGCCAACCTGGCCCTAGGTTCCGTTGCTGTTGCGTCCTCCCTGCCTCCTTGCATGTCCTAGAGCAGGGCTGTTCAACTTTGAACAGGCCAAGGTCTACTTTTTCCAGCCCAAAGTGCCTGAGGGTTACTACACTAAGACCTCTACTTAAGATTTTTATCTGTTCTGAGCGCGTGCTCATAACTAAAAACGTTTGTAAGTAGAGCAGCGGTTTCCCATAGGAATGCATTGAAAAACAATTACAGTAATCTGTTCTGGAGGGAACAGGTTTCAATGCACCTTGAACTGCCCCGCTCGGCTGAGAAAGTGGGCTGGCAGACCCAGAACTTTGCTGGGACAGTGGTGGTCTTTGGGGTGGGGGAGGAAGCGGTAGAGAACTTATCCCGTCACTTTGATGGCCGGCAGGCTACTTTTGAACCCTTCACAAGCTACCAGTAGCCCGCGGTCTACCTGTTGGGCAGGCCTGTCCTAGAGGCTTGTCCAAAGTCCAGCCCGGGGGCCAAATGCGACTGAATGCACGGCCCCTGCACATTTTCATCTCACCAAATCTGGCCCTTCTGGCAAAAAGTTTGGATAACCCTGCTCTAACTGGATAGTTAAATAGATAAACAAACTGGCTAATAAAAAAGCAAGCAAGCGAACACACAGTGTCCATGTTTTTAAGAACTTCCTCTGATGTAGCCAGCGCCTGCGAAAAACCCTGTCTGAATAGAGAGGCCTTTGCTTGCTTCCAGAAAGCAAGCCAAAAGGCCAGCCCTCTGCAGCTTGGAAGCAGTTGTACGCAGGGGTGTCCAAACCTCAGCCGTCCAGATGTTTTGGACCACAACTTCCAGAATTCCAAGTCTAGATTGCCAGTGACAAAGGACTGTGGGAGTTGTGGTCCAAAACATCTCATAGAGATCCTCACTATAGGTCCAAACCAAATACTACTCAAGCAGACTCATGGTATCTGGAGTCCAGCAACACCAGGAGGGCCGCCCAGCGTCCACCCTCAACCCCAGAAGAGTGAAAGGAGGTCCGACTCACCCTTGGGCTTCTCTTGTGGAGCCACCGTGATGCTGCCGGCGGTACAGGTGGCGCTTGGGGAGGGCTTCCGAGGTCTGTACACAGAATGGATCCCGGGATAGTCAGCTTGGGTGACTGGGTCCCCTTCCCGAGCTTGAGCGCTGTGCCCGAGAAAGACCTTTGCAATGATGAGCTTCCCTGGAAAAGCACAACCCAAGGAAATGCGTGAGGCTCTTGTTTCGCCAGTGCAGCACTGTGACATTTCATGGTCAAAATGCATGCTTCCAGGAGCCCAGACATTTCTTGGCCGCACATTAGTTTGCTTTTTGTTTTGCAACCGGGCACTGGGAGATGAAGAAGAAAGCAGGCTGACAAGGTAGAGGGAGCAGCTTTAGAGTACCATATATTTGGAAGGAATGTATTTTATTGCCTGATTACAAAATAGTGCCTTGTCAGTTCGACCTCCCAGTGGAAGGCAGGAAACTCAGGGTAAGACGACAATGACGGCGACGACGACGACTACTACTACCTTCTTCTTCTTCTTCTTCTTCTTGTAGAACATTGGTGATCAGCAGCCTGAATTGTTTCTGTCTAACGCTATTCTAAATAGAGCAGCTGTGCTCATTTCAGATCACTGTTCTTAACACAGAATGTTCTTCTACACCCCGGGCCATGCTTCCTGTCTATTTTAACTTGAAGAATACCCTGCAGCAGATGGCATTTTTCATTGCACATTATGTGTCAAAATATTGCAACTTTTTTCTCTTTATGGTATTGAGGATTTCTAGCTTTTTATTCTTGCACTGTAATACAGGCCACATTAGTGACTCGGGCTGTCCAATATATCTCCAGAATTCATCAGTATGTCCACATTTCCAATGCTTCCAGCTTCTGGCATAATGTGTCTGTAAGGGTCCAAGTTTCAACACCATTGAGAAATAAACTGAATACATAGGATTGAAGTATTTGTGTACGAAGTCTGATAGATACGTCCCGGTTTGTCAAGATTTTCCTCATTTTCTAGAAGGAATTTCTAGCTTGTTCAATTTTACAATGGATTTCACAATGAAGGGTCCCAGTTATCCTTGACATAGCACCCCAAGTATTTATAAGATGATACTCTCTGAATTATATTACTGCCGATCTTGAGAAGGTTCTGTGAATCATTTTGTTTTTTACTGATAACCATCCATGTTGTCTTCTTCATGTTTACAGGGTAAGAAAAAGCAGCTAAATTATCCCTGTTCAGATTGATCTGAATCATGCTAAATACGTTCACTTTGAGGTGCATTATGTCATCCATGGCAATCTTTACATTCGCACACAAAGGTTCACCACACGACACCTCAAGCAATGCTGTTTAGCGTAATCCAACCCAGCTGGCTGGCTCTCCCTTTGGTGAAACCGCTTAATGAAATGGGAAGTTTCCGTTCCGCTTCTCTCTGGAGGGCAACATAGATGAAGTTTTGCATTGCTTTTTCATTATTGCTAGCATATCAGTGATACTTTGGAAAGGTTTTTTTTTTAAAGCCTTGCCAAAGCATCGTTGATGCACTGCACTAGCATCTGTGCAACAGAAATGGAAAGCTTCATCTCCTTTGCCCTCCAAAGATAAACAGAATGCAAGTTTTCCATTATTTATTTATTCACTCATTTAGTTTATATGCCCACTACCCAAAGGTCTTGGGGCGGATTACAACAATTAAAATGAACAATTAAAAACAATTAAAAACATTAAAAAAACAACATGCTAAAATTGCCATCAGGACCCACATTCTATGTTGTATCAGTTAAAAAACTTCTGGAACAGAAAGGTTTTTACATGGTGCTGAAACGTCATCATTGTTGGAGCCAGGCGGGTCTCACTCGGGAGGGCATTCCACAGCCTAGGGCAGTGTTGGTGAACCTATGGCACGGGTGCCAAATGTGGCACTCATAGCCCTTTCTATGGGCACCCGATGGAGCCCCTACACAGCCACCTGTATTCATGTTAAATTACCATATTGGCACTTTGTGAAAAATTAGTGGGTTTTGAATAGCAATTTGGGCACTCGGTCTCTAAAAGGTTCGCCATCACTAGGCCTAGCGGGCAGCTGCCAAAAAGGCCCTACGTCTATCAGCCATCCCTGTCACCTTTTTGAGGGATGGCTCTTTCAGAAGGGTCCCCTTCACCGAAAAGACAGCCAGCCACTTTACTTCGACCGCAGTGACTGTACACACTAGAATGGAACCGAAACAGAGTACTCTTATCTGCACCAAAAAACTGTGGCCCTGACAGGGACCCAGAAAAATGCGAAGAGGCATTGATCAGCGCCAGGCTGGTTTATGATAGCACGTATGTCCCATGGTCACCAGGAAACACAGCAAACCAGCCTATCCTCAACATAGACTAAACTGAACCACCACCACCACCACCACCACCACTATTACTACTACTACTACTGATAACAACAACTACTACTACTACTACTACTACTACAACAATACGATTCTGGAGACGGAAAAAGTGTGGATCATTGATATTAGTATACAGTGGTCCCCCGCCCTTTCGTGGTTCATATACTGCGGTCCCGCTATATAGCGGGACTGCAGTACCCGGAAAGGGCTTGAGTGAGGGGGGGAAGGGTTGGAGGCTTTTTAAAACCTTGCCTCCTTTCCCCAAGCCCCGGGTTCCAGCTGATTGTCACTGGGGTGGGGAAACAAGGTTTTCCTCCCCCACCCCAGCGCCAATCAGCTGGAGTCTGGGATTTGCCTCCAAGGTATCGCGTGTCGCTTCTCCCCCTGCGGTGCTGGCAAGCAGTGCACAATGCTAAAAGGACTTTCAGCAGCGGAGCCGAGTGCTCCGCAGCCGGGAGCCCTTTTTAAAGATCATCTGCCGCCCGCCCCCCCCCCGGGGGGGTGCTAGCAACCGGCACACAATGTTTAAAATTGTGCAGCCCACCCGAGTTGCATCCGCATCCGCATATCACGGATTTTCAATGATTACGGGTCGGGTGGGTCCCTAACCCCTGCAATAGACAGGGGGTTATTGTACCAGGTGATAGTAAAGTCACAGAGAGGCAACTTGAAAGCCCGGGGCTTTTTAAATCTTTATTTCACCCTTCCCCCTTCATTAGCACTGGGGTAGGGAAATAAAGGTTTTTCTCCCCCACCCCCAGTGCTAATAAGCTGGAGCTGCTCCCCATGTGGGGGTAAGATGCCTTTCAGGTTGCATTGTACTGTGGTCCCATGGTATAGTAGGACCGCAATATATGAACCGTGAAAGGGCGGGGGGTCCCTGTAGTCCTAAACACTTGGGAAGCGTTCAAATAGTGATTTATAATACAAAATCCAGCGTAGTTATCTCGTTTGCTGTGTGATAATTTGATAATAATAATTTCAATTTTAATACCACTGATCTGGCTACAAGGCCACTCTGGGCAGTTTGCAACAAACAGTAATACCAAAGACACATGCAAATATAGCAAAATAAAACAGAAATCCAAGTTGCAACCTACTAATCAAAATCATAACAATAACCATCAAAATAAGAAACAACAGTATTATTATCGCCCATCTCATCCCACTTTCAGTCTCACAAATGAAGTCGCACACCTGCTTTCTCAGGGTGGTTGTGAGGATAAAATGGGAGAAAGGAGAGCTTGCTGGAATAAACAATAAGTACATGTAAGAAATCATATAAGAATTCCACTTCTCTTACCATGCCGGAATAGCTCATCCGCTTCTCCTCTGGTTCTGGCTTGTTTTTGCAAATATTCAATTCTTGGACATTCACAGATACTTAGGCTGTTACAGAGCAGGACAGCATCTTCATCTCCTGATGCCTTTAAAAAACAGGGGGGGGGGCAAGGTGAAGCAAATCTAAACACACTAGTACCTTGTATAAAGGAATTAATTCGTTCCAAATGAAATTCTGTTAAGCAAATTTGCCTTTATACAAATTTCCCATAGGAATGCATTGAAAACAGAGCCATCCCTAATCGCCACCATTTATATGTTGTGCGGATTCGCTCTGTAGGCAATTCTGTTAAGCAAATCTGGAAGTTGAGTCATGGCTACTGGACTTCTTTTTTGAGAGATAGAAACGTTTCACTGCTCATCCAAACAGCTTCATCAGTCTGGATGAAGCTGTTTGGATGAGCAGCGAAACATTTCTCTCTCTCCACTAATTTTTCACAAACTCACCTGGATAACTGAGAATCTTCACAGACATTCTGTTAAGCAAATTTCCCCTATCTCCGGAATTTTTTATGTTGTACAGATTTTATGTTATACAAACCGTTTGTTATACGAGGGTCCACTGTATGTTGTATCAATATTATCCCATAAGATTCTCAACAAAGTAGAGATGCATGAGAATTTCATTTCTTTTTTTTTTATATACGAATGTATTTATAATCTGAAACTTGTTCATATTTTAGGATGGAAAGAAGAGGAGCTGAATGCAAGAGAAAGGGATCTCTCCATCCTGGCCTACAGCTTTTGGTTCTACACAAGGTCCTAAGCCCGGCTTTGATGTTGAGTTTAGGGTTGCCATTTTCCCCCTTATATGCCACTCAACTTTTGACACTCATGGGGCAGGAAAATACAACCTGACCCTCTCCATGCTTGAACAACCTGTACCTATTGGATCTGGCTTTTGCAAACAGAAAAGAATTACGCTCCATTTTGGAAATGTTAATAGGATGGGCCCCAGTTTCTCGCCCTGATGACTGTACAGTACATCCTTCTGAAATTCTAAGAAGCCTTGTGATGGCTGCATAAAATTTCCTGGACTTATTAAGGTGAGATCTTCCATGCCTCTTGTTAATCATACTGTGTTACAGAGGACATTGCCTTTTCTTACTTTGCATAATTTATACAGATCTTGGAAATTCAGATTTTTCTTCATAGCAAAAAAAATTGGGGCATAGTGATTAAACTGCAGCACTGCTCTGAAGATGCTGCTAATGGCCTGCATTCAATCCCAGCAGATTCAGGTTGCCGGCTCAAGGTTCATTCAGCCTTCCATCCTTCCGCGGCCATTAAATTGGGCAGACCAGTGTGTAGCCTGCATAACTGAATTGAGAACTGCCCACATTTTGCTTTTCTTTGCATAGAAACTGGGCTTTTCTTTTTCCTAATGCGGAGCGACCACAACCCTAGCAATTTGTGCATATTAAGAAAACAGTAGTTTTCTTAGGGTTTTGCCACTTTGTAACATCGCTAGATGAAGAAATGTAAAACTTATATGATATATCATATATATTTTATTCATTCAAAATGTTTCATTTCAGTTTAAGAAGGACCCAAGGAAGCTTACATCATCAAAATACAACATTGAAAGCTAAAAATAATAAGTATACAAATACAAATACAGTGGCATCTTGAATAAAGGAATTAATTCATTCCAAATGAAATTCTGTTAGGCAAATTTTCCTTTATACAAATTTCCCATAGGAATGCATTGGAAACAGAGTAATCCTAATCACAACCATTTTTATGTTCTACAGATTCGCCCCATAGGTGATTTTGTTAAGCAAATTTCCCCTATCTCCGGAATTTTTTATGTTGTACAGATTTTATATTATATAAACTGTCTGTAATACAAGGGTCCACTGTACTAAAAAGGATTAAATATGAAAAATAAAAGTGACCCCAAAGACAAATTTAAAAGGAACAAGTCACAACAATCCATTTTTAAAAAAGCCCTTGCGGACCTCCAGTCACTAAGGGAAAGACTGACTACATAGAAAGGTCTTTGCTTGCTTGTGAAAGAACCACAAAGATGGGGTCAGTATGGCCTCCTGTGGGAGGGAGTTGCAGAGTCTGGGTGCAGTAACAGAGAAGGCCCTCTCCAGAGTTCCCTCCAAGGATACCTGTGAGAGTGGCAGGACCAAGAGAAAGGCCTCTGCTGATGAGCTGAACACCCAGGCAGACTCACAAAGGGAGATGTGGTTTCTGAGATAGCTTGGAACCAGGCCATTTTGGGCTTTATAAGTTTGCAAATGTATGTTCCCCCATAGGAAACAGGGAACGGTATTGCATTAACCTTTGGCGTGATAGCTTGCTACACCCAGTAATGTTTTGTTTAAATTTTGCTTTTAATATAGAGGAGACTCAAATCATGGAATTCACTCATTTGTGTCTAGTCCGAGCTAACTGATAGATGGGAACATTTCTGAAGGCTGTAATTCAGGCGGTTACTTCACGTCCTTCCTTATTCTGAGATTACGTTCGTTTTGTGATAATGTCGTTCACGGTCACGTGGTCTTGTCCCAGTTCTGTCCCTGTTTCGGTTTACCCACGGGTGTGATTGATGGTATTGTGACGACTGTTACTTCACGTGTTGTTTCGTGACAATATCTGTACTTCCCTGCCTTCGTTTTCCCTTCTTTTTGGTCCGACCTTTTGTTTTTCGATATTTCAATTCTCCGTAACTTTGTCTTTCATGCGTTAAGCAGAAGTTCAAGGTTTTATGCCTTCTTATCTCTCTGCAATGCATTGTTTACGCCATTAGGATTGTACTGGAGAATGCAACTTCGCACTCCTGCCACTAGATGGAGAATATGTATGTTGCCTGATGAGCCTTACTTCATGGGCACTTGTCTCGAAACAAGAACCGAGACAAGAGAATTCCCAAGGTCAGGGAGAGGTATGGCTCATCACGCTTAAATCCCAGTTGAGGGGGCCTGGTTGGGATAAGATTCTGCCGTCACGCAATGGACGTGGAGTAACAGTTTCTCATACCAGTCCCAAGCGTGACCGCGAACCGTGATGAGAGCAACGTGAAGTAACCGTATCAGACAAAACTGTGGAAGATACAGGGGAAGACAAAGACTCAAAGTAGGAAAAGAGTGGAAGGATGGATTCTGTCACTTTGAACATCAGTTACCTTTTTTGTTTCTTGGAAACCTTCCTCTAGGATTTGGGTCAATTGTTTTTTCTTCAAGGACATTTCGGGTGGAGAGACATAGAAGAGATAGTCCCGCATCTTCCTGTAGTTTCTATAAAAAAAAGCATGACAATCGATACAGATCAATTCTAGCATTGGGCATCTAAAATAGATCCTTTTTGGATCACTGTTTGGAAAAGTTCCTTTTTTGGAGTGGAACGCCTGGAAACCTCCAGCCACCATGGATCCCAGGCATGCCAGATGGGGGATTCTGAGCATTGTAGGTCAAAACTGTAACTCTCCCAAGCTCAATGCTGGACCAGAATGAGGTCTTTACAAGATACTCCAGTTAAGAGAGATGAGCTTTTGGCTGAATATCAGGAAAAACTTCCTAGCTGTTACAGCAGTATGGTAATGGAACCAGTTTCCTCAGGAGGTGGTGAGTGCTCCAACACTGGGGGCATTCAAGAGACATTTGGACAACCACCAGGTAGATATCCTGTGAATTGTATTCCTGCATGGAGCAGGGGGTTGGACTTGATGGCCTTATAAGCTCCTTCCAAATCCACAATTCTATGATTTTATCTGGACTCCAACAGTGGCCAGCCAGATGTCCTGAGAAGGACACAGATCACAACATTCTCCCCTCTGGGTTGTCAGCATCTGGTGGTCTCAAATTAGTTTTTATGACTTGTAGATGAAGTTAAATGCATTATTTGTCGTGACCCCCCTTCTTAAGATTGTCTACCAGGCCCATCTGCTTTTTTCGGCCTTTGTAGTTGTAGAGGGAGGGCCACCCCAAGGGAGGCTAGGAAAATGATTATGAGGAACAAGGCCTTCTCAGTGTGGCCTCGTCATTTTGGAACTTGTTGCCTGTAAATATATGTCAAGCTCCCTCCCTCTTGATCTTCAAGAAATATGTTAAAATCGTATATTTAAAGAGGCTTTCGGGGGGGAAGGGCCCATGAAGCATAAATGTTCATTTGGTATAGCTGTCACCTCTAGTGTCCTCACCCCACCTAAATTATTTGCACTTTTTTCATTTGATGGTACCTCTATGGGAGTGGTGGCTCAGTGGGCTAGAGAGCTGAAACTGTTTTCAATCTGTTCATAAATGACTTGGAGACAGGGATATGCAGTGAAGTGGCTAAGTTTGCGGATGACACAAAACTTTTCCATGTGGTTAAAAACCAGAGAAGATTGTGAAGAGCTCCAGAAGGATCTCTCCAAACTGGGGGAATGGGCTGCCAAATGGCAAATGTGTTTCAATATAGGAAAATGTAAAGTAATGCACATTGGGGGCAAAAAATCCAAACTTTATCTATCGACTCATGGGCTCTGAGCAATCCGTGACGGATCAGGAAAGAGATCTTGGTGTGTTGGTGGACACCCAATGTGTGGCAGCAGTGAAGAAGGCAAATTCCATGCTAGGGATTATCAAAAGGGGGATTGAAAATAAAACAGCCAACATTATAATGCCATTGTACAAGACAATAGTAAGGCCACACCTGGAGTACTGTGTACAATTCCAGTCACTGCATCTCAAAAAAGACATAGTGGAACTGGAAAAGGTGCAGAAGAGAGCGACTAAAATGATTACTGGGCTGGGGCACCTCCTTTATTAGGAAAGGTTATAACATTTGGAAAGTTTTGGAAGGGGATGATTCTGACCAAAAACCGAACAGGTCAGGCTTAGCCTTTCCTTGTTACCACTCTTTAGTGAATTCTTTCACTGAAGCTCAGCTCACTTACTTGGAGTCATTAAAATCTTCGTTGTCCAAAAACATTTGAAACTTTTCCTCAAATTTCTGCCTCAAAATCCGGTTGTGTACCCGGATGACGCGGTTCACTTTCACCCCGGTGATGCCGTAGGCTTTGAAATCCCAGGCACAAAATCGGGCTAGAACTAACTCGTAGCAGGAATTAAACCTGTAGGAAAAAAGGAAAGCGGACTTTCAATCAATAGGAATCCTTTCCCGACCACATAAGTTATTTTTAAAAGTGAGAAAGGGGGGAGGGGAAAACAATGCAAGCGGCAAGATACACGTGGTTCAGTTTGCAATCATTTTCAAAAAAACTCAGACAACAGTGACAATGTGTTTTTTTTTGGGGGGGCGGGTGACCCAGGGCATTTGGGATGGGGCCATAGCAACAGCTTTGAGGCACCTCAAAGCAACTGTACCAGACGTCACTGGGTGAGCCCTCTTCAAAGCGTGTGTTCCCCACAGTTTCCAGTTCCGTCAGCAAAAACTGCACTGCCAGGTTACTGTCTTTCTTCTTCTTCTTGACTTCTATCTGATAAACAGCTTCCACTCTGCCAAAAAAAAAAAAAAGAGTTGCTATTAAATACCAATCAGCTAGAACAGTAAGTAAATTTATTGATTAGTCCTATGACCATATCAACCAATAAAAACACAGAATATAAAATACAATGAATTACATGCAACACCAGCCAGTAGGGTACCCTGCAATACAAATTCAGAATACAGTGGGCCCTCATATAACAAACAGCTTGTATAACATAAAATTTGTACAACATAAAAAATTCCGGAGATAGGGGAAATTTGCTTAACATAATCGCCTATGGGGAGAATCCGTACAACATAAAAATGGGATTACTCCGTTTTCAATGCATTCCTATGGGAATTTGTATAAAGCAAAAATTTGCTTAACATAATTTCATTTGGAACGAATTAATTCCTTTATACAAGGTACCACTGTACACAGAAGTCATATATGTAGATCTCCTTTACAGGATACTCCAATTTGTTCGACATATTGCATTCTTAAAGCTACAGCTTTAATTACAAACTTGGCAACTTTGTGAACAATATACACATTAGATCCCGAAAGAAGATAAGACAATCTGTGAATTGGGTCCCTATGGACTGTTCTTTCTAAAAAGGGGGATAGATATTCAAGCCTGATGGATGCATATAATTGGCAATCAAAGAGAATATCAGAAATATTTTCAACAGAAGGGGATCCACAAATACAGGTTCTCTCGTGATAAGGGAGGTGGTGAAAATGCCCATATTTGACCATGGAATCCAACAATTCAAATCTGGCTCTAGTAAAGGCCCTTCTTAATACTTGAGGTAAAGACATCGAAATGTATTTTTCAGATAAAAAAAGTAATTTTATTCTTAGCCAACCAATCAGCTAGAACAGAAATTTTCCAAGGCACTTCTCACATTTCTGGTTTCTGTTCAGTTGTTCAATGGGAAATGAAGGCATGCAGATGCTGGGGTGGATGGGTGGGGCTTTTGTTCTACATTTCTTAGGATTGGCAGTGTTTTACATCTGGCTGCAATAGTGGCCAAAGTTCAGCCCTCTAGATGTCTTGGACCACAACTCCCACAATTCCAAGCTTGTATTGCCAATGAACAATGGACTGTGGGAGTTGTGGTCCAAAACATCTGGAGGGCCGAAGTTTGGCCACCGCTGGGCGGAAGGAATTTTAGACCCTGATTACCCATAAATCAGTTCCACTGACTGCACTCACAAATAAACGAGCAAAGAAGGCCTTACAGAAGGTGTGAATTTACTGAATGGGTTGAAAAGAAAAAAAAAGCTTATACTTTCTCTGTTTCCCGTCTTGGGTCCCAGTGACCAATATTACAGAAGAGGAATTCTGTTTTGCTGGAGAAAATGGAGAAGGAAGTGTCTTTTCCAAACTGTATCTTGCCACCCATGACTTGGAAAGTATAAACATTGAGGGTACTAATATTCTTAAAGATATGCCACTGATGACAACAGGGAGACCTTTGTCATCAAAAGCGTGTTGGATCACCTAATCGAGCCTACAGCTTGACTAAACATTGCAGCTCTCTTTTTCAAATTACTGTAGCATGCAATGCAATCTAATAATCTGGAATCTATTTATTTGCTTTTTTAATTTTTTATTTATAAAAGAACAGATAAAACAGCAAAATAACATAAGAATAAAAATAACAAAACAACAATATAACAAAAATATAACAATATACAGACATAAACCCAGTGCAACCTACCCCCCTCGGGACTTAAACAAGATTACAACTTTCATGGTATTGACCAGCCTGTTTCTCTCCAGAAGT
Source organism: Phrynocephalus versicolor (assembly GCA_023846285.1). NCBI lineage: Eukaryota > Metazoa > Chordata > Lepidosauria > Squamata > Agamidae > Phrynocephalus > Phrynocephalus versicolor. The sequence continues at coordinate 5,270,831 of JAHTLZ010000268.1, read as the reverse complement.
ACATTGAGTCTTCTCCAGGTGTATACCCCTTGCCTTTTTGAAATACATATACCAATAATTTATTCCATAATCCATTAAAATCATTAGATTTCCTTAGCCTTTTCCTAATTTTAATGTCACAGGTCAATTTATCATTAATAGCTAAATTCCATAACTCCTTATACCATTCTTTCATTACTAATTGATTATTAGATTTCCAATATTTGGCAAAGATCAGCCTTGCGGTCGTAACCATTATAATTACCAATTCGCCCTGCACTTTCTTCAGTTGTGTATCTGCAACTATGTTTAACAGTGCCAGCTGGGGGGACATTGGAATCTTTTTCCCTAGTATTTCTTGCATTTCATTGAAAACCAAATTCCATTCAAATTTCCTTTTCTCACATGTCAACCACATATGTAATAAATATGTCCCTTTCTCTTTTTTACATCTCCAAGGAATCTATTTATTTGCTAAATTAATTCATTGACTCAAAACATCCATATAAAATGCTCTATCCAGCTGCTCCCAAATTAAAATAAAGTGGACCCTTGTATAACAAATGGTTTGTATAACATAAAATCTGTACAACATAAAAAATTCCGGAGATGGGGGAAATTTGCTTAACAGAATTGCCTATGGGGTGAATCTGTACAACATAAAAATGGTTACAATTAGGGATCACTCTGTTTTCAATGCATTCCTATGGGAAACTTGTATAAAGGAAATTTTGCTTAACATAATTTTATTTGGAACAAATTAATTCCTTTATACAAGGTACCACTTCCCCCCACCTCAGAACATCGGTGAATCCTGAAGGAAGAGTAGAAAATGCCAAGACGATAACATAGATTTTAGAAGGAACGAACTACCCATTTCATAAAATGCATGAAACCACAGGAATGCCCAGTTCCCACTCAGAGATCTGAGGTCACGTAACAGGCTAGGGACCGGAGTTGCGTACCATGGAAGATTTGCTGGGTGTGTGTGTGTGTGTGTGTGTGTGTGTGTGTTGTGTCGTTACAGTTGTGACCGACTCTTTGTGACCCCATGTCCATGGAGTTTTCTTGGCAGGAATACTGGAGTGGCTTGCCAGTTCCTACTCCAGGCATGCCTACAGCACCTGGTATTCCCTGGTGGTCTCCCATCCAAGTACTAACGAGGGCCGACCCTGCTTAGCTTCCAAAATCAGGCGAGATCGAATGTGCTAGCAACCCCCAACTACTCCTGGTGCTCATGAAAATTATCTGATGCATTTATTAATTGACCTTGGCTGCTTCTGACACAAAGAAAGACAGATTATAATAGGTGGACTTAAAAGGTTCTGAAAACATGTTCTCTCAGCCATGTGTACCTAATATATCCTGCTACAGGCGTTATGAACTCCCCTAGTTTCTTGTAGAAAAATATAGCATTTTATATTTATACAGCAGGACGATAAACAAAGATGAGGTTGGCGAAAAGAGAGAGTGCCTGCCACCTGAATACCCACAATGGATCTTGCACAAACTAACGTAGTGATTTTGGAAATGATGGCTATCTCTGGGTCCAATCAAGGAGCACGAAACTCCCTGCCCGCATACATACTCCTCTAATTTTTTGTTCCAGAAGTTTATTCTGCTTTGGAGGGCATCTAATTTATGCAGGAACTGCTGCTCCAGACTGGATTCTTTCAAGGCCTCATCTGGACTCTCCAGCTCCTCGTCGGATTGTTTGCCGTCCGCATTTTGGTTGGAAATGGCTTTGCTGCTTCGCAATTTGTTGGCCGTCTGAAGTTCTGACAGTTCTCGTTCCAGCTGTTGGGGGGGGGGAGAGAAGGAAAAAACCCACAGAATACATAGATTCATAGAATCATTAGGTTGGAAGGGTCACTGAGTCCATTAAAAGCAAAGCAAAGCATTCTGCTTATATACCACCCCATTCCACTTCAAGTAGTCTCTGGGTGGTTTACAGTTTAATTATCCAGGTTACACATTGCACCCCCCACCCAGCAAGCTGGGTACTTATTTTACCGACCTCAGGAGGATGGAAGGGTGAATGAACCTTGAGACTACTATCTGGGATTGAACTTCAGGTCGTGAGCACAGTTTTAGCTGCAGTACAGGCATTTAACCACTGCGCCACGAGGCTCTTATATTATATTAAGATACTAAGAGAGGTCTGATGGCCAGATCTAAATCTAATAAATAAATAAATAAATGCTGTAGGATATTTGCCAGGTTGGTGTCTAAATTTCTCTTGGATCCCTCCACCACTGGAGCACTCAATGTCATTAGGGCCATTGTTATACTGCTCTAACAGTTAATAAGTTTGTTTCCTGATACTCAGCCTAGATCTGGCTTCCTGTAACAAAGAACATAGATGCCGTGGAGTGTTAGGCTTACATGCTTGATGTTGCAGCTGAAATGTTTGACGCGATCCTCTGGCAGCTTCTGCAGCTTGCACTTCCTCTCTTTCAGCTTCTCAAGCTCCTCGTTCAGCTGCCGGTGGGCGTTCTTGATACGCATGTTGTAGTACATGACCTTTTTCATTACCGTAGTCTTCCGAAGAGGGAAAGCAAAACCAAAGGAGATATGCTAAGTGAGCCAAAATGGCATTCTACAGGATTAAATCCTGTTGGTTAGTCTAGTACAGTGGTTCACAACCTGGGGGTCGGGACCCCTTTGGGGGGGGTTGAATGGCTATTTCACAAGGGTCACCATGGGCCAGTGAAGAAAAAGGCACAAACGGCTTGGGTCTGGAGGAGGAGGGGGAGGAAGGGGAGAAGAGTGAGTTACAGCTTGATAGGTTGGAGGGGATGTCAGTCAATGACACCAGAGGCTGCGATTGGCTGAGGGTGCCTGCAGAGGGAAGTTCTCTATGGCACCTGCGGCAGTGGCCAGCCAAAGGGGGCTTGTGGCCTCTTTCAAGCAGGGCAAGACGTCCCCACAACATGAGGAACTGTATTAAAGGGTCTCAGCATTAGGAAGGTTGGGAACCACTGGTCTAGTAGGTCTCAACTAGAGTAGACCCATTGTATCAGTGAGGGTTTGGAGAGTCAGCTCCTCCATAAGCCCTATTGGTTCAAGAGGCCTAGTCCAGTTACAGCTTACTGTGCTAAGCTACACACTTTCAGCCATAATTAGAGACAGGCATGAACTTCAGTTTGGAAGTTCATGATGCTTCACACTCATGGCACCACAGTTGCTATGCATTCCTTTCTCCCATCTCCTCATCAGCTGGATCCCCCACTCACCAGCAGGCAAACACTCCACTCCTCCTCCTCTTGTTTTCAACCCATCTCTGGCAGAAGCATGGGGCTTCCCTGCCCCACCTCCTTGGCTGATTGCCCACTCAGACAAGGGGGAGGGACAGGCAAACCAGTACTCTTGCCAAGGATTGGTCAAACAGCTGAATAGAAAGAAGAGAGGTGTGTGCTTTGTCTGGTGAGTGGGTCACCCAATCACCAGTCCAATATGCCACACTGGGTATACAATCTAGAATACACAATACAATATATGCAACTTCATAACATACACATTAACAAACAAAATTGGCTAGAATCCTATTTATTTATTTATTTATTTATTTATTTATTTATTTATTTATTTATTTATTTATTTACCACTCATTTGACAAAAAAGGCCACTCTGGGCAGTTCACAACACACAGCAACAAAAAACAACAACCGAAGTGTAACAAAACAATAATATAAAACAACTACATTAAAATACAACTTTAGAACTTTCTGGTATTAATGAATACCATTTTGGGCAGAGACAACAGAGTTGGTATTGGTAACACTATATAGATGAGTCCAGTGATGTAAATAATAGTGATGAATTACTTCCAGTTAAGAAGCTGATGCTTGTACTCTTTGGCATGCATCAGTTTCATGACTATTTATCGTAACACAAAAATTATGCTACCCACCCACCCAGAGAGAGTAATCCCCCGCCTATCGTGGGGGTTAGGGACCCGACCCGACCCACAATAATTGAAAATCTGTGACATGCGAATGCTGGGTCAGGTCAGGACTGGGGGGGCCTCTCTGGGGCCTCCTACACTTACCTGAGGCCTGGTGCTGCTCCAAACAAGCCTCTGATGAGCTTCCCGAGCCTGTCGGAGACCCCAGAAGTGGTTTCTGGTGATCTGGAAGTCACTTACGTTTTTTCCGGAAGTGACTTCCGGTTTGCCAGAAACCACTTCTGGGGCCTCCGACAGGCTTCCTGTGCCTGTTGGAAGCCCGTTCAGGGCAGCACCAGGCCTGAGGTAAGTGCAAGAGGCCTCAAACAGGTCCAAGCAGCTTACCCCGGGGGGGGGCACGTGTGTTTCATGTACCGCGTTCCTGTGGGACCGCAGTATATGAACTGCGAAAGGGAGGTGGACCACTGTATATAGTACGTTTGATTATATTATAGAGGAAGCCTCCATAAATAAGGTGTGTTTACAACATGTGCAAAACCTAAAAGTTAAGGAGTGTGTCAAATCTGGCAAGGACGCTCCATATTGTGCAGGCCACACTCCTGAAATTCCTGCTCCAAATGTCTGCCGGGTGGATCTAAAAATGATGGAGCAACAGTTGAAGGGCCCTTCAAGAGAATCTTAAGGATCAAATTGGCCTATAAGAGAGAAGGTGGTCTGTCTGGTAATCTGGTCTCAAGTTCGTCGGGGCTTTATAAACTTGTAATGCCTCCATTGGACTCAGTGTTGTACTAAATAGGCACCTAGTGCATCTCCTTCCGCAGAAGTGATGCCTACAGATCATCCCAACTCCCTACCTTGCTCAACTCTAAGATTTTAAAGTCTGCCCTCACCTCTGCCAGCTCCTTGATTGTCTTGGGAGAGACGTCGTATGTGTCAAGCCGTTGAAGTTGAGGGATATGATACAGGACGTGGGTTGCATAATTGCAAAGGAGACAGACTGGGTTGGGATCGTATTGGGGGTCATTCAGGCACAGGTCGACTAAGTGAGGTAGCCTTGCCAAATTGGTGATTTCCTATTAGGAGGAGAAGAAGCAAACCAGTTCACATCCGTAATGCTTTTAACTTCCGGAGCCACTCTGGCGAAATTTGCAACCAGTCAAGGCCAAGTGCACAAGATACCGTACTCATTGGGGCCATCCATTTCTGACACGCCCTTGCACCACTGGTCAAAATAAAGCCAGAATCCTACTGGTAATTGTGTCAAGTTTGCCTAACCTGGAGCAGCTAACGGCTGGACTGCTCACTGGCCTAGGTCTCTGGCTATGAAGCCAAAGGTTGGGTGTTCGATTCCCTACTGTGCCTCCTTGACAGGAGCTGAGCTCAAGGATCCATCGAGTACCTTCCGACTCTTCTGAGGTTCAAAGGTTCTTAAAGGCTAACTGCAGCTAATTGATGAGATGCCAAGGCATCCCTGACTTGCGCGCTTGGCCATGCACCAGACTGCGCGACCAAGCTGGGTGCCCTGGCAGGACGCCAATTTGTCTCCTCATTTCTGCAAAACTTACACGAACACCAAAGGGGCCTCCAGCCCGTGAGAAATGACAAAGGTAGACAAAGCTCCCCTGGCGGACTACAACTCCCCAAACCGGATCTTTTGGGCAAGGTAGCACCCCAAAAAAGTAACTGTGCCTTCATCTGGTAAATGACAACAGAGAGGATGGCAATCAAACTATACTCTCTATTTCAAGAGAAGAAGGACTGATTCCTTACCTTGAAAGAACATATTCTGTTCCCTGAGAGATTTAATTTTTCTATTTTCCCATTGGGATCAAAACGATTCCCTAGAATGCAAGAAGAGGGACGTAAGATGCAACCGGGGGGTGTTCACGTACTTGTTCCTTAGCAATATCTCCTCCCCAGGTCTGGAACATGAGGGCCGCTCCTGATTCCTGCAAGGGAAACTCAGGGTTCTTCCCCTGAGATCGGGCTATTTTAGCCTCTACCCAAGTGTCAGCCTTGCAATAAATCAACCACAGCTGATCAATGAAAAAACCTGGAGACTATCAAAGCCCCGGGAGTTCGAGTCTATTAGACTTCTCAGCCTGTGTTTGCTATGATCCCAGACGTACTAAAAATACTTCTAAGGCACTTTTAAAATAATTAAATGCATTTATTTAGGCTACGGGAGATCACACAAAATATTACTCCTTTCTAGAAAACAACAAAAATGATTCCTACTTGTGGGGATTTAGCTTCTATGTTTTGTCAGCCTTGCTTTGAGGAGTCTCAGACAAACACTATGTGTTTATACATCACACTAGTAACACTCTCTTATTGGGTAAAAGGCTGACGAATAAGAGCTGAGAACAGAGCTCTTTAAAGATGGCCACGGAAAAAGCGTAGGAGGATGAATGCCAAAGAATATGAGATCATCTTAGGCCATTGAGCAGGTTCAGAAAAAACAAGCTGTATAATCATTGGATGGGTCTCTGCTGACGTGTATGTGATTTGGGAGGGCTAATAAAAGAGCCTAGCTCAGGAGGAGGAGAGAGTGAAGCTACCGACTTGTCTCTCTGCCTGTTCTCATCTGATGCAAGGCACCAAAGGATCCCTGTGTGTTTGAGTACTCTCTACATTCCTTCACTGTTAATCCTCTCAGCTGGTCTGGGAGATTAGTCATATCTAAGGATATCCCAAGAAGGAATCCCAACACCTACTCTAACTTTATGAGGCCAAGAGGCAAAGGCCTCCCTTTAGTTTCTAACTACATTTCTAAGCTTGTCTTGTCTTCATGCACAGCCATAAAAACCAAGAAAATCGCTTCTTCTACTTCTTCCTTCTGACTGTTCACAAGCATGGGAAAAGACAGTCCCATGTTGCTTTTAAACCACTCCGGTTCCAAGTTGCTTCCGCACTGCTATCTTCTCTTGCTCTTGTTTACACAGACACTGAGATAACAAGGAAACTACAAGTCTGAGTGCATCTTCATATTGCATGTTTACATTTGGCCTAAGCTAACAGGCTTACATACTCCTAAAGTCCATTACAATTCCAACTGATCCATGCCTATGAATGAATATGCAGATGCAAATGGAACCTGGTGGTCTGTTTGTGGGTCTTCCATGCAAAATGCTCTTGCAAAAAATAAAAAGAGGATCCATGTTGGATCACATCCAATGGCCCATCCTGTCCATCATTCTGTTGACATAGTGGTTCAACTCTGTTGCGAACTCGCTCTGTTGTGAACCGCCCGGAGTTCCTTCAGGAAGATGGGCGGTATATAAGGCATAAAATAAATAAATAAATAAACTCCTATGGGAAGCCCACCAGCAGGACACCAAGAAAATGGTCCCCCTGCCATGCCATGTTCAGCAATATGATGCTTCTAATCTTTGGCTGCGGTCCTACCAACATTTTCTGCTTAGTTTCCCGGAGGCAAACTGAGTAGTAAAAGATTGCATGCTAACCGGGAAGAGAAGTAAATTCTGGTCCTGGCTGACCATGCCCCTGGAACAGCAGTTTCAGCGAAGTTTCCAAAACCACCGCCAGGGGCTGGATTTAGAAACGTTGCTCGAAAATGCTTACTTATTTGCTTCTGTAACCATGACAGGACACAGAAAATACGCAGTAAAATCTGTTGTTCCCCTTTTTCGACAGCTTCCCATGGAAAAATGCGAAGTAAACAAGTAGAGATGGAAACAGAATAGGAAAATACGACGCAGAAGAGAGGACACTAACTGCACATTAAACACCACGTGACCGCCTGAAAAAAATACGCAGGAAATTTATATACGCAGAACACTCTGGTAAGCCCGCAGCCTTTGATGGTCACTATCCAGCTCTTCTGTGATTAGGAGGAACAGATGTCCTACAACCACGGGGTGGAAAGCTGCCAATCTAAAACTGGGGTGGGGGAGGGAGGAAATGACAGTTAGCGACATACCTGACAGATAGACCCACCTCAGGCCCCAATGAAGAACACAAACCTTGACACTACTCCTCTTGAGGCTTACATAGTGTTAATGGGTGTTTATACATGACCCCTAAACTCCGGGGCAAATGGCTCCCAGCTCCGGAGCTTAAAAATGTTTCCCCACCAGCTCCGGAGTTTAGAGGGAATTAAGTGCGACCCCGCCCACCTAAGCGCGACCCAGCGCACTTTTCTTGTACCTGCTCTTGTGAGGTGAAAATTCCTTGATGCGGATGTGCCGGGCTCTCCTTGCTTCTTTTTGTTGTTGTTTTTTGCCCCCGCCCCTTTAAGAGAAGGAATCAGGAAGTGACGGGGCTCCCCGGCAGCTTCCACCGGCACCGGGAGGTAAGCCTTTATTCTTTTGTCCCATTTTTCCCTCCCTCCCCTCACAGACAAGAGCAAGGAAGTGCGGAGAGGGGTGGGGATGGAGGAACAGCAACGAACCCCCAAGATCTCTGGTCCGAATTTAAGGGGCCAGCGGATCTTAGGGGTCGCGTGAAAAGGCCCAATGTGATCAGACAGACCGGGAAGCCACCAAGAAGAGGGACCACTTATTCCCTTATCTCTTTCCTTTATGTACTCATTAGTAGCTCTTAACTTACCAGCTGTCCCCCAAAAATGAATAAATAAAGCAAAGCAAACTGTGTTGCTTATACGCCACCCTATATTGCTTAAACCACTCTCTGAGTGGTTTACAATTTATTTATGTAGGTTGCGCACACGCACGCATGCACGCATGCACGCACACCCACCCACCAGCGAGCTGGGTACTCACTTTACCAACCTCAGAAGGCTGGAAGGCTGAGTGAACCTTGAGCAGGCTGCCTGGGATTGAACCCCAGGTCATGAGCACAGTTACAGCTGCAGTACAGTAGTTTAAACACTGTGGCACAAGGTATAAGATGTGTCACACTCAGAAATAACTAAAAGGTATTCAAAAGTATCAAACAAGTGTTGGAAATGTAAGAAACAGGAGGGAAGTGTCTATTATACGAGGTGGTTACGTGAAGAACTGAGAGAATGATACATGAGGTTTTTTAAAATATACATTTTCATGCAATTTACCATTTAAACCAGAGGGGTTTTTTTTAGTGGAGATTATGCTACAGATTGCAGATACGAAAATATCTTGGCTTAATCTCATCCAATTGTAGAAACTGATGAAAGATTGGGTATAAAGAAATGGTAACTGTAGGGAACTCATTGAATTTTAAGAAAAGCTGCTGCAAAAGGAAGGTGCAGATGAAAATAGGGCGATGAAAGGCATAATAAGTCAAATTCATGAAATATTGGATGCAGAGGATCAAGAGAATTTTCTTAAAATAGAATGGGAATACAATTAGGGAAGGAAGTACTGTACTGCGGTCTGAAATAAAATTTAGAATACAGTACAAGAATATTAAAATCCATGGCTGTAAGGATAAAGGAAAATTTATATATGTTAGTTCAGAGACAGGATTAAAATTGTGTGAAATTAAGTCAAATAGATATTAATTATTCCAATTTGTGTTGGTGAGGATATCAGGAAAAAAACTGGTACCTATTAAAACCTTCCCTCTCTACCCATTACATCTTGTAGTATCACCTACCGATTTTAATAATGAGATTCCCTGCAAGATTGAGCTCCTTCAGTTTCTGCAGTGTGTTCAGTCCCTGCAAACATGATAAAAATCCAGGTTTATGGGTATGAATATTACATGTCTCTAACAAACACACCCCAGCTGCTGGGGTGCTGCTCCCATATATACTACACATATTGCACCAAATTAATGACTACACATGCCCAAATGAAGCTTGATGTTATTTAAAAACAACAACAAGAACACCAGGTTAAATAATGGAGGAAAAGTTATAAAAGCTGCCTCATACTACTCACATCTTTACAAAAAGCTAATTTCTGCCCCCTAGTATTCGAGAAGGAAAGAGAAAGAATTTAGTTATCAAGTTCAGCAAATAGCAGCCTATTCTGACTCTGTCTGGATTCCACCTTGATTAGTGGACGCCAAGATACCTACTGGAAGGCATTTGTGGAGCCATTGCTAAAAGAGGTATGAGTGATTCTACTTTATCTGCACCTCTTTTATTTTTAAAAAAATATTTCTATTTATTCAGCTCTTGAATGAAGAGGAAGAGGACCATAATGTTGAATAAAAAGTACAGTTGAATAAAATTATAAGCACAAGTTAAAGCTATCAAAAGCTCAATTTAAAAAAAATTCAAAATTGTAGAAGATTGTGTATTAGATCACACACACACACAAAATCAAACAACAAATGCAAACTTTGGTGAAATAAAAATCTCACCAGGCACTTGTGAGAGAAGTAGAAAAATTATAAACGTACCAAAAATACATGGTAATTTTTGCTAGGCAAAATCTTCTCAAGGTTTAAAGCTGGTACAGGCAGGATATGTAGGAAAATTTCCACTTTATTCAATTTTTTAAAAAATCACAAAAGAAAATAAAGTGACTCCAGCAGGTACAAAATGCTGCAGCCAGACTGGTGGTGGGTGTGGGCCAATATGACCACACATCACCCCAGTATTGGCGCGCTTGCATTGGTTGCCTGTTGCATCCTGAATAAGATTCAAGGTCTTGGTTTTGATTTACAAAACCCTCCATGGCTTGGGACCTGAATACCTGGCAGAGCAGATCTTCCAGTGATCAACTGAGGCCCGACCAACTAGAATGTCACAGGCACTCTCACTTTGGGTGGCCACGCCCAGGGAGGCTAGGAAAGTGGTAACCCGCAACTGAGCCTTCTCTGTGGCTGGTCTTTTGCTTTGGAACCATCTCCCGAGTGAGTCATGCCTAGCACAGTCCCTGCCCGCCTTTAAAAAAAACCTTGAAGACCTGGCTTTTTGAAGAGGCATTTGGTGACCTTAATTAGTTTTTTTTCAACTCTAGCCCTGCCATCTTGCTGCATATTTCGTATTTTTCTTTTTTTGTTCTTTTAGTATTGTTTAATCTTATTTATATATTAGTTATTTTCCCCCATTTGTTCTTATTTTGAATTGTTAAAACATTTTGATTTATTGTATTTCTGCTTATTTGTTTATTTGTTCCTTTTATTGTTATGATTTGATTATTTGGTTTGATTGATTAGTTTTTATTTTCTATTTTAAGTTGTTTAATCTGTTTTTATATTTTGTATATGTTTGTAAACCTCCCAGAGTAGCTTTTTTTGCTAGATGGTTGCGGTATATAAATCAAATAAATAAAAATAAATAAGAAATAAAATATATCTTTTGTTTTTCTTCTTATTATCATTAGTATATTTCTTTTTATGTTTGATTATTGTTTGTTTGATATTGTAAACCTCTGGAGGATGGGCGGAATAAATAAATAAATAAATAAATAAATAAATAAATAAATAAATAAATAAATAAAATGGGTAACAACACTCTTCCTGTTCTCTTTTCCCCTCTTTCACTGAAAACAGAAAACATAAGAGGCCCGCCTTTTCCTCAAACACTTTCTCACCTCTATTTCTTTAATCTGGTTCCCATTAAGCCAAAGCACCTCCAGTTTGGTTAGCTTCTCCAGATTCTCAATAGCCAGAATCATATTGCAATAGAGGTAAAGCTTTTGCAGAAGCACACATTTGTGCAAACCCTTGATTCTCTGCAAAGGAAAAAAATGCATTATTTTCAATCAGGGAGGCAGAACCACACCCA
>JAHTLZ010000268.1:5229794-5241055 GCA_023846285.1 Phrynocephalus versicolor | reverse complement strand
GGGGGGGGGGCAATCGACAGGGAAAATTTTAGCAGGTGGTGGTCCGACCATGACACGGGCAGGGGCAGAATGCCCCCGACCCCCAGACACGAATATGGCGACATGGAGGAAAAGACCAGGTCCAGGGTGTGGCCAGCTCTATGGGTGGGGCATAGAACATGCTGAGATAAGTTCATGGAAGTCATGGATTCCATGAATTCCAGAGCTGCACCAGAGAGTTCCTCCTCGGCATGCAAGTTGAGGTCCCCAGCCACCAAGAGGCGGGGGGACCTCAACAAGGCAGCCGAGACGAACTCAGCGATCTCTGGTAGGGATTGTGCTGGGTTGCGGGGAGCACGGTACACCAGCACAATCCCAAACTTATCTCGCTGACCCACTGATAGATGGAGGCATTCCACCCCAGAACACACCATTGTCGCAGACCTACTAACACAAAGGGATTCCCTGTAGACGACGGCCACCCCACCCCCCCTACCCTCCGATCTGCCTGCCCACTGAACCTGAAACCCGGGTGGGCACAAGAGGGAGAGGGAAGCCCCGCCCTCAGCGCCCACCCAGGTCTCGGTAATACACGCCAGGTCGGCGTGCTCATCCAAGATAGAATTGAGGATGAGCGGGGTCTTATTATGGACCGACCTGGCATTAATCAGGAGGCAGGACAGGTCGGAGGCGCTGGTGGGATGGCACCCAGGTAGATGGCGGTGGGCGAGGGGATCAGAACGGGGGACAGGCAGTAGATGCCGGACCCTGGTTCTTCTTTCCTGACCGATCCCTCCGTCCAGAGCGTACCTCCCACGGCCAGACACCACAGAGATGCAAGTCCCTGCTGTCATGGTGGCCTAAAAGGGGACGGAAAGGGAAGGGAGGAGGAGGGGAAAAAAGGGGGGGGATTACTCCGTTTTCAATGCATTCCTATTGGAAATTTGTATAAAGGAAAATTTGCTTAACGGAATTTCATTTGGAACAAATTAATTCCTTTATACAAGGTACCACTGTATATCAGTTGTTAATCTCTTTTTATTTTAACCGAGATTGCTGCCTGATATGTCAGTGGGTCAACAAAAATCACACAGATTTGCTCCCGCGAAAACATTTTAAGGCATCAATATTGATGTAGTACATAATGATGGGGCTGCACTGAGTGTTATAACAACATCCATTAAATAAATCAGATAATGGATTAGTGGTAATTGAAAAGAATGCTTACACGCTGGATGCTTTGTAGCACAAATTAAGACAAAGATCGGGACCATGTTTTTTCCCCTTTGCCCTGCAGTTCAAAGCCTATACTGTATGTTTAAATAGAAAAAACACAAACCCTGAGGGTTATATTCGGGTGACCAAATGAATATAACATGGTTGTGTATTGTTGGTGCTTGATGCGTTTTCCATGCTTTCAAGTCACAGTCAAATTATGATGATCCTAACCAGGTTTTAAGGACTGCTTTCACCAGTCCCACCACAGGAACTTCCATGACTGAGATAGGCTTTTAATTTTGATTTCCTGTATCTTACTTAAAAGCTGCCTAGATGCCCTAACAACATCCAATCTTGCCTGATTTCGGAAGCTAAGCAGGGTCGGCCCTGGTTAGTACTTGGATGGGAGACCACTAGGGGATACCAGGTGCTGTAGGCAACTGGAGTAGGAACTGGCAAACCACTCCAGTATTCCTGCCAAGAAAACTCCATGGACATGGGGTCACGAAGAGTCGGTCACGACTGTAACGACACAACACACACACACACATCTTAGTTAAATGCTCTGTGCTGTACAGCACACTAGAATTCAACCCTTGTTTAGAATGCTTCAGGGCTGTACCAGTTGGGACAGCTTGTCATGGAATCAACATCTGCTGAAATATCCTCTCCCCACACAAATATCAAAAGTACTAGAGACTTGTCCTCCATTCCATCTGGTTACCCTGCCTAAGCATCATATGGGTCCTAGTGACATGAAGAAAGTAATACAGTGTTTTGTTTTGTTTTAACGCCACCAAGCCCTCCCCGTGTTGTAAATGTCCATTCCCACTGATGGAAGAAAATGTCCTATGTCATCCTATCAATAATGTTTAATTTAAGAGTCCCATCCCGTGACTACTCTGAGAGCAGAAATGTGAGGATCAAGTGATAGTGTCGAACTTTGCAATCTTGTCGTGTTAAAATCGTTATGGAGTTGTAAAGGAAAAACACTTTGAAAATGAAACTGTTTTTAATAGTGCAGCATGATTTTGGTGTTTTCATAACCATCTGCCACTTTTCAATACAAAACCCTTTTTCTAAAACCAAGCACTCTTTTTTTCATCTTCCCTCACTAAGCAGAAATCTGAACTTGTGACAGATGACTTCATGTACAGTATCACCAACAATCTATATTCCCTTGCTGTGTTGTAATAACCTTAATGCTGGATGTCACCCATGGCATACCCAGTGTTTTCCTCCTTGAAATATTACTGTATAAAAACATGAACGATGGTTAGATAATAAAGTTGAAAGGGGTGGGGAGAAACCCTCTTAATTTAAAATGTGGGTTCTCATAACTGGGTATTTTCTCCTCTGGTTCCTCAACTTCACTGTTAGGTGTAGAACAAACCTTTGAGACAACTTCAGCAAGTCTCTCTGCAGGTTCCATGAAATATGCAACAGGTAGCAAAGCATCAGTCCCACATAATGGTGGTGTCAAATCCTGGTTTGTGGTCCACAGAGATGCTCCTATTGCAGGTGTGTCCAAACTTTTTGCAAGGAGGTCCAGATTTGGTGAAGTGAAAATGTGTGGGGGCCGACCATTCAGCTGCATTTGGCCCCTGGGTCAGACTTCAGACAAGTCTCTATGACATGCAAGGAGGTGTGGAGGATGCTGCAGCAACAGAACTGGGGGTGGGTAGGCTGGGGTGGTGGCTGGGGGGATGGACAGAGGCAGAGATGGCAGGCAACCCATAAAACTGCAAGCTAATGCCTCCATCCGGTATGGGAAGGGGCCAGCTGGTGGGGATGCGTGACAGGGTGAGCTGGTGGGGAGAAGAAGCCGTGGGCCACTCAGAATTTGAAAACGGGCCGCATTTGGCCCCCGGGCCTGACTTTGGGCATGCCTGTCCTATTGGGTATCCCAATATTTCTTGCATTAATATATCCCCACACGCCTTCCTTGCCTGTTCAGATTTCTGCTTGCTGTATTGTCAGGTGTCACCTGTTCTAAAGAAGAAGAGATAGCAAGTGGAAGAAGGAAACCAGTGCAGTCAGCTTTCCAAGACAAAACAGCGTTTTAATTGACCCATCGGTACCGGGAAGAAGGCACAGGCCTAATCAGGTCTCATTCGAGCATTTCACTTCCTGCCATCAAGGTATCCAGTAACACCATTTACAGTAAAAACCTGCGGTACGATTGTCCCATAGAGGTCTGCGGAATTGATTATGGCTTGGCTCCACTACAAAAATAAGTGCAAAGCTGAGGAAAAGGAATCTGTGCAGTTAGAAAGCACTAGGACTGCTGGAGAAGAGAGATCAGAAACAACTCAAGTATAGAAATGACTCAAGTTTTCGTACCTGTGTATCGTAAAGCTGTACACTTGGCAACATTCCATTTTTGAGGCTTCGGGGCTAAAGGCAGTGACCTGAAGAAAACACCTTGAACCTAAATTTCTGACCCAAAGCCAGGGATCTATCAGCCCGACAACAGAGTTCACCTAAAATTACCGCAGATAAGAACTGTTTGCGAAGGACCCCTTGAAGTTCTCTATGTGTGGGCTGAACCCCCAAACAAATTCAGATTTTGAGGTGGGCAGATAGTATGCTACAGAGTTTTAATTTTTTTTTGTAAAATTCCTTTTACTGCACAGCAGAAGCAGAAGAAATTATCAGAACAGAATAGCATCAGGCTCCCCAGATAGTCCACCCCTTTCTCATTAAGGGTATTTGTACACGACCCCTAAACTCCGCTGCAAATGGCTCCCAGCTCCGGAGCTTAAAATTGTTTCCCCACCAGCTCCAGAGTTTACAGAAAATTAAGTGCAGTCATGCCCACCTAAGCGCGTCCCAGGGCACTTTTCAGGTACCTGCTCTTGGAGGGTGAAAAATCCCAGATCCGGATGTAAAGGAGTGAGTGCCCGGCTCTCCTCACTTCTGTTTTTTTTTTTTTTTTTGCCTCCTGCCCCTTTAAGAGAAGGAATCAGGACGACGACAGGGCTTGGACCGGCAAATGGAGGTGAGCCTGTATTCTTTTGTCCCCTTTTTTCTCCCTCCCCTCACGCAGACAGGATCAAGGAAGTGTGGAGGGGTGGGGACGCAGGAAGAACAACGAACCCCCAAGATCTCTGATCCGAATTTAAGTGGCCAGCGGATCTTAGGGGTCGTGTAAAAAGGCCCTTAGTTTGCACTGCACATCAACCATGCAGGTGGGATTTGCACTGGGGAAGAAAAGATCCCTGCTAGGTACGTCAGCAAACATGGTTAACTGATTAGCCTGCCAATAATAATGCAGGACTGAACAACTCATTCTGAGAGATTTGTAGGGGAAAGAATTAAACATTTCATTGCTTACAATTGCAAACAGACCAACATAAATGCAAAACAATTTACTTTAACAGAGAAAACACAAGGAGAGGAAAGCACTCAGCAGAGAGGCAGGGCTCTATTTGAATTCACAGGCAGGGGGGAATGATTGGTTAGTGCTGGACAGATTGACAGTCTAGAAAAGTCCCTCCTACCCACTCAAACTACAGGCAGCATGCAAGGTTATAAAACCCCCAAAAGCATATTATTAAACTGAACTGACTGCAGGCCAGAAGAAATGTGGCTTGAAACCACAAATATTTTCCGGCAGAAATGCAAAAGACAATTGGTGCAGTCAAAAAAAGAAAAGCCTTGAAGGATGATGAGTGGGAAGACAGAAAAACAACAAAAGTAAAAAGTGACAAATATATAATCAGAATTGTACATGCAACTTTTCTGCCACTTGCATAGAAGTACAACGGGAATTACTGTAATAACAATAACCAGTGCAAAGAAATATAAGAGCATAACTCAAAGCCACCTCAAAGATTGAATCTTGCTGTATGAACCAGCACGGGTACTAAGGTCAGCAGGAAAGAACTTTCTCTCCATCCTGCCACCTTCACAGGTACATCTCATAAGAACACATGAAAGGGCTTTCTCTGTTGCTGCTCCCAGACTTTGGAACTCCTGCTGGAAGACAGGACTGCCCCATCTCTGTCTTTCCAGAAGCAGGCAAAGACCTTCCTGTTCAGGCAAGCTTTCCCTGAATGAGGGACTTCCTACTATGTAACTTTATATGGATTACCATACATCAGGCCTGCCCAAAGTCCGCCCCGGGGGCCAAATCCGGCCCGCCAGGCCATTCTGAGTGGCCCGCGGCTGGCTGGCCCGCCCCTCCCTCCCCTTCCTTCTCCCCATTTTTTAAAAAAGTTTTCCGCCAACACTGACACCGCCAGGAAGTTTGAGGGGCTGGGCCGGCCGGCCGGCCGGTGAGCAGAAGCTTGTGGGGTGGGCGGGCAAGGGTGCGGGCCACCTCCATCAGCACCGTTGGGAAGCTTGTGGGGCTGGGCGCCACCGGCATCACCCGGAACCTTGCAAAGCTAGGCGTGCGCATGCAGGGTGGGGCGGGCACAGGCTGCCACCACCGGCATGGCTGGGAACATTGTGAGGTTGGGCGCATGCGCAGTCTGTGGGTGGAGCTTATGGGTCAGTGGGTGTGGCTTGCAGTAGCTCTACTGTTACCTTTTAATGTTCTCAGATGCCTCTTCTACTTCCCTGTTCTTAACTTGAATGCTTTATATCTTAAATGTTCTGGGCTGTATATTGTCCCTCACTACTGTAAGCCACCTTGGGTCTTTTTCCAAGGAGAAAGGTGGGGTAAAAATATTCAAAATAAAATAAATAAATAAAAACAATAGCAAGGAAAAACAAGTGTCCATAAGTTCCAATAAATCAAATATCAAACAAGTTTAGGGATGCTGAAAGATCAAAAGGGAAACATATTATCTGATCAGGATAAAACCAAGAGACAGTGGATATAGTATACTGAAGCAAGGAGATGCAAGAAAGATGACAGATCCCTTTAAGGAAGAACCATGTGACAAGGAACCTATCATTTTTGAAAATGAAGTGAAAGCTGTTGTCAAAGCATGTGGAAGGAACTTCGATGCAGATGCACATTCTTTTTGGCTTTCTTCATGCTGCATGGCACCTTGTTCTTTACTTCTTTTCTGCGATGGCCAGAAGAGAGGTGTTTCACCCTGTCCTTAAAGTCAGTTCTTGCCCATGTGTGCTAGGACAGAATGTGGATTATAATACAACACGGGGAGAAAGACGGCATAAAAATAAAGTTTATTATTATTAACTCTTGTCTCTACAGTTGGACACCTATGTCATCACACAAAAAATGGGTGATTTCATGAGAACTGGAGAGTACAGTGGACCCTTGTATAACAAACAGCTTGTATAACATAAAATCTGTACAACATAAAAAATTCCAGAGATAGGGGAAATTTGCTTAACATAATCGCCTATGGGGAAAATCCGTACAACATAAAAATGGGATTACTCCATTTTCAATGCATTCCTATGGGAATTTGTATAAAGAAAAATTTGCTTAACATAATTTCATCTGGAACGAATTAATTCCTTTATACAAGGTACCACTGTATGTTTAGAATTATCTAGTAGAGATGGGCACGACTAGGGAAAATGACGTTTTCGAGTTGTCGTGTGTTGGAGGCGGCCCGTGTCGCCTCGTTCCCGTTTTTCGTGAAATTTTGCAAAAATTTGTCGTTTCGTTTTTCGGTTTTTCGTCTGTCGTTATACTGGTTTAGCGGGGATAGCGGGCTCCTGGAGGCACCTCTGTGGGGTGGGTGCCTCCTCTGGCCCGCTAATAGGGAAAGTGGGCTCCTGGAGGCACCTCTGTGGGTTGGGTGCCTCCTATCCTCACCCGCCGGCGCTGCTACAAAAGGGCATGCATAGCCATATGGATATGCATACCAAGTTGCAGACGCAGCAGCCGACTGGCAGAGGCACCCCTCTTTTTGGGATGCCTTCCCTGCATCAGTCAGTGAGAGACAGGCACTCGCGGGCATGGTTTGCATGGCACACAAATGCTGCTCCAGGAGTCAGCCAGAGCCACAAGCGACGGCTGGCGGATTCTCCCTGCATCCGCTGTGTCTCACTAAGAAGGGAAGCGTACTTGCGTGTGCAATGCAAGTACAGATCTGGCTTAGGGGGACAGAGGGTTAGTGCAAGGACTAGGGTTAGACTAGTTACGGGTGAGGTTAGGATGGGGTAGTGGGGTGCACCTCTGGGTGCCTCTCTGACCCACTAAGAGGACAGTGAACTGTGGCCCAGTGTGGTGTATGGGTAAGGGTTAGGGTTAGGGTTAGGGCTAGGGCAGGGTTAGTGGTCTTTTTGGCACATCCCAGAAGTCTCAGTAGCCAAGTTGCCATGCGATTGGTGGAATGGCTCCAAAAATTTGCATGGTCCACTCCCATGGCCAGCCCATCATTGCACAGGTGTAAAAAAAAATAAAATAAAAATAAATGGAGAGAGGACAGAGAGGAGACATTTTGTTGCAAGAAAAACCCACTGCTACTGTAAAAATTCTGGCAGTTTTAAAATAGCAATTTTTGCATGTTTCTGTGGTGCTTGTGTGTTTTTGGACCACTCCACGATTTCAAAAAAAAATACTGCGGTCGCCGCCCCATTTTCGATCCCCCGCCCGCACCGCATGGCATGGCGAGTCCGGCTTGTTGCTTGCGAGTCCCCACCAGAGCAGCCCAGGACAGGAGAGCGGGGGAGGCTGGGGACCCCCCCCCCAGAAACCACCCCTCTGGTAGGTGCACTCTCAGGCAGGCATGTTTTCGCCATGTTTTCGGGTTTTTTTTACTTTAAAAAATTTTTTTTTTCTGTGCCACTTGAATGGCGGCGAGCCGGCGACTTTGGCAGGATGACGAGCGCAGCCCAGGAGGGACAGGAGGAGAGGGGGGAGGCCAGGGACCCCCCCCCCCAGAAACCACCCCTCTGGTAGGTGCCCTGAGCCCTCACTCAGGCAGGCATATTTTCGCCTACTTTTTGGCCAGGAATCAGTTTTTTTTTAACTTTTAAAAACTTTTTTTTCTGTGCGGCTTGGCATCGCGGGATCGCCGCGATGCCAGGAACAACAACAACAAATCAGACCCAATTATTCTTTAGTCAGTTCGAGTTCGAGTTCTGGCGGAGTAATTCCCGTTACCGTTTCCGTTCCGTAACGGAAACGAGGAACGGAAACGGAAACGGGAATTCCGCTAAGTCGTGCCCATGTCTATTATCTAGCTTTAAAAACAGGCTATATAAAGCACACATGGAAACATCTTGCGGGACCCCACCCCATTCCCACCTCCACCCTGATTCATTTTGCAGAAATGGGTGTGCAGATGTGCACCAAGTTTGGAAATTATATCTGCTCTGATCTGATGTAACAGCTGGTGTGGCAGCTAGGCTATCAGCAGGAGGCCAGGACCAGGGTGTTCCCAGAAGACAGATGGGGTTGAGACAAAGAGTATGGTCAGACAGTCCAAGTTCCACAAAGAGAGAAATGGTAGTCAGCCAATCCAAGTTCAAGATCCACAAACACAGTCCAACAGGGAGAGGGATGCCAACAAGGAAAATGTACAGAGTAACAGAGTTCTAATAAGGTTCAAGGTAAGGAGCTCAGAGGTCCAGAGGTCTCATTTTGCTGAGGCAAAGAACAGGGAGTGCTGGCTGCTAGCTTTATGCCAGTAGCAGGCTCACCAGCTGCACTCTCTGATTGCCTCAGCCTGAGAGGGGCCCGATTCTGCAAGAAGGCTCCACATTTGCTGAGTCATGCGGCCCCGATCCTGACATCCGAAACATAGATTAGGAGCTATACACAAAAATCATTTGGGGCACATCTGTAATTTTGGCTAAAATAAGTGTATGGCTTGTAACTGCATTTGAAGGCTAAGTGCAGGATGGTGTCTGCAAAGTCATGGGGCACTTAATTTAAAATAGCTGAACAAGCTGAGCTCATAATTTGACTTGTGTCATGAGTTCATGAGCTGCGGATGGTCCAAGTCCTAATTAACTGGGAACTATGCTGGTGGAAGAATTATGGGAGGTGCATTCCTTGAAGAAGTTGAATGAGGGCCAAGTTGAAGCCATACAGAGAGAGAGAGAGAGAGAGCTGTGCAAAATAAAGAAGCTGGTAATCAGAGAACTGGCACTTAGGTGATGGTGGGGTGCACAGGATTTTAATTTTAGAAGAGGTAGCTCTGTTACTCTGTGCAAGCACATCTGGCAAAACCCAAAGAAACCAAACAATACAAAATATGAAATACGTGACACCTTAAAGACTATTGTATGTCGATGTGAGCTTTTGTGGGCAAGTCCACTTCATCAAATACGGAAAAAGAAATCTATGTCCGATGAGGTGGACTTGTCCTCAAAACAAGACAAAAACGCAAAAACATGTCTTTTCAGCTAAGGCTGAGGATCGTGGCTTGAGTGTCCTCCTGGACCCAGCGCTATCCATGGAGTCCCAGTTACCATCTGTGGTCCACTTATACCCACCTTTGGTGGCTCGCTCAGCTGTGTCCCTACCTGGACAATGGGGCCCTTACTATGTTAGTCCATGCATTAGTTAGTCTGTGGAACTCCCTGACACAGGATGTGGTGATGGCATCTAGCCTGGATGCCTTCAAAAGGGGAATGGACAGATTCCTGGAGGAAAAGTCCATCACAGGCTACAAACCATGATGGAGATGTGTAATCTCCAGCTTAAAACCGGGGTACTTCAAGGGCCAGATGCAGGGGAGTGGTATGAAGAGACAGATATCTAGTCTCATGCATTCCCAGACGCATTCGGTGGGGCCACTGTGAGATGCAGGAAACTGGACTAGATGAGCCCTTGGCCTGATCCAGCATGGCTCTTCTTATGTTCTTATGATTAAAGTGGATAGAGGGATGCTCTTCTCCCTCTCACAAAATACCAGAACTAGGGACATACACTCAAATTGAGGGCTGGGAGAGTAAGAACAGAAAAAAGAAAATATTTTTTCACCCAGCACGTTGTTAGTCTGTGGAACTCCCTGCCACAGGATGTGGTGATGGCATCTGGCCTGGATGCCTTCAAAAGGGGACTGGACAGATTCCTGGAGGAAAAGTCCATCACAGGTTACAAAGCATGATGGAGATACAGAAAGCTGGACTTGATGGGCCTTTGGCCTGATCCAGCATGGCTCTACCTATGTTCTTATGCACTGGAGATTAGACTACAGCAGTGCTCTCTGCGTGGGGCTGCCCATGAGGCTAATGAGGAAGCTGCCACTATTCTAGAACACAGCAGCCAGGCTACTAACTGGGGTGAGAGACTATAATCATTTCTCCCCACGCTGACTACTCAGCACTGGTTACTGGTTTGCATAACATGCAAAGTCCTGAATGGTTAAAAGACCTTGGTACTTGCCAGAGCTGCTTCTTTCACAGAGAACAGCCCAAATTACCTGTTCTTCCCAGGCAGAGTGACTGAGGGCCCTGACACCAAAGCAGGCCCAGGAAACAAAAACCTTGAACTGGGCCTTCTTGACAGTGTGCCCCCCTCTGTGGAATTATTTACCCCCTGACATCCACCTAGACCCTACGATGGGTACCTTTAAACACACACTAAATGCCTGGCTGTTTAAGCTTGCATTCCCCAAATCCGGTCTATTGCTTTAGTGCTTGTACCCCTGCCCAGATTTATTTATACTGCCTCTGCCTGTTATTGTTTTGCACTATTTCAGGGGTGTCCAAACTTCAGCCCTCCAGATGTTTTGGACCACAATTCCCAGAATTCTAAGCCTAGATTGCCAGTGACAAAGGACTGTGGGAGTTGTGCTCCAAAACATCTGGAGGGCCTAAGTTTGGACACCACTGCACTACTATTTTTATGTTTCCTAACTAGTGTAAGTTGGTTGTTATTGTTTATAATTTGTTTGTTGTTTATCTTGTTGGACACAGCCCCAAGTAGCCTGGTAGCGAGATGGTGGTATAGAAATCTAATAAATAGATAGATGAATATGTGGCACGTTACAGACTACTGTATATTAATGTGAGCTGGACCTGTCCATGAAAGCTCACCTTAAAAGAGGAAAGTCTTTAAGGTGCTACATGTTTTTGTCTTTTTGTTTTGTTTCCTTTGATTTTGCCTGATATGGGATTTTAACCTCAGCAAAGCCAGTTCCTTCAGTTAGCATGAAATAAAATACTTGAATGATCTATAT
>JAHTLZ010000268.1:5193513-5213156 GCA_023846285.1 Phrynocephalus versicolor | reverse complement strand
CAAAAAACAACAAACGGAAGTGAAGAGAGCCCGGCACTCTTAAGTTACATCTGCATCAGGAATTCTTCAGCCCTGGAGAGCAGGTACTTGAAAAGTGCACTGGGACACGCTTAGGTGGGCGTGGTCGCACTTAATTTTCTGTAAACTCCGGAGCTGGTGGGGAAACAATTTTAAGCTCCGGAGCTGGGAGCCATTTGCCGCGGAGTTTAGGGGTCGTGTGAAAAGGCTCTGGGTTTCTCCGAAGTAGAATTTTGGAGAGAGAGACTTTAATCGAGCTATTTCCTGGCTGGGATTTTTTTTTTTAATGCTGGATCCATCCCATATCCATCAAGCTTTGTTCATGAGCCACCAGACACAGCTGGGCTCTGGCTTACAGTTTACTCACAGCCAGGATGACCATTTGGTCTGCTTTAGAGAGGAAAATGCTAGATTTAAAGCATAAGCAGCGATGTAGTGGAACCAGGGCATGCAGGGTTGATATTCCTGGACGGTCTTATTAGTCAGCACCATGATTTGCCATGTTCTCAAGCTTCCCTGTTCCCTTTATTCTTCAAGGTAATCTGAAACAAGTGTCTCTGACAGCCTAGTTCTACATCATATGCAAGCCTTACTTTGATCCAGCAATGTGTATACCTGTCTGAACTGTCCGGGAGGAAATGCCGTGTGCCTGTCTCTTTGGACACAGCTGATCTCTTAACAATGGTTAGGAGATGTGGATCTATCTGTATAAACATGTACTGTACTCCTCTCCTTTCTCTATAGTGAATTTCTCCCTTTTGCCATAAACATATTGAAGGAGGTGTGTGGCCATTAGTTTCCATTAATGCTAACCGGGTTCTTCCCTGACCAGCATTTGGTAACCAAGTTCAAGGTTTGTCGCAGAGTGGTTCAGCGGAAGACTGTGAGAACTGTGTAACAGCCTGATAGCAGTGCTAAAAATAAAGACGCAAACACAGCCAGTGATTCCCGTCACCAAATAAACTGTATTTACAAAATATACAAGTCCAGCACAAAAACAACATTGGCAGGCATATACCTCATAGACAGTTCTGTAGTCCAAACTCTCGGGATCCAAACCGACAAAGTAATGTGCTGCTCCTTCCAACCTCATCCCACACAATACAGGACAAACTCTCTCACTTTTATACTTGTGGCTAATGCAACCATTGCTCAGCAATTTGATAACTGAGCATGTCCAAACTGCTCTGTCTTGCATCATCCACAATTGCATCATCCCTTGCAGTATGACAATTCTAAATCCATTTTGTATAAACCTTAACAAAGTTAGCCAAAGAATTTTTACTGCCTGGACTGAAGATCCAGAGGGTACCCTTTTACTCCGAATGCAAAACCCAGCTGGATTTTCATCGCACTGGACAGTTGTACCGGAAAGCATTGTATTAAAAATAGATCTGGAAGTTGAGTCATGGCAACTGGGCTTCTTTTTCTTGAGACATAGAAACATTTCGCTGCTCATCCAAATAGCTTCATCGGTCTGAACACAGCTAGTGCGAGCCCTCCATCTTATAGTCAGCTTTGACCTCTTGTCACCCTGGTCTGAAATAGGCTCGTAAGATTAACAATGGTCTGAATAGGCTTGTTAGGTAGACAATAGTATCCATAGCCTTAAGGTGAACCTATAAAGCAGTAGTGGTCAAACTTCGGCCCTCCAGATGTTTTGGACCACAACTCCCAGAATTCCAAGCCTTTAATGCCAATGACAAAGGACTGTGGGAGTTGTGGTCCAAAAGTCTGGAGGGCCGAAGTTTGGCCACCACTGCTATAAAGTATGGGTCGATAGCTATGGCCTCGGTGGTGAAGGCTTTTTTATTTGTCTGGGTATTGTTGAAAGCACACCCTGATAAGTTGCAGATAGACTATGCCTGAGTCCCCCACCTCTGTTAAGGGAGGGGGTTTCAATTCTCACATGAATGGCTTCCCTGACTTCTCTCTCAGACCACTTATCTTCTCTGTCTAATATATGTACATCCTCATCTTTAAACGAGTGCCCTTTGTCCTTCAAATTGGGGTGTACTGCTGATGTTAAGCCATCCTCCTGTTTAATGGCTATTTAGTTTCTTCAATGTAGAGGTCTGCACACTCCTCACTGCAATGGACCGCATATACTATATTGCTCCTTTTTTGTTTTGGTATCGGATCCTTTGGGTGGACAAGTCTCTGTCTTAATGTGTTGGTGGGTTTGAAATAAACAGGGATGTGGTGTTTGCCAAAATTCCTTTTAAGCTTCTCAGGCACTCCAGCCATGTAGGGAATGACCAGGTTCTTCAGTCGGGTCTGAGTCTCAGGCTGATCCCTTGTTCTTTTGGGTCAGCACACTGCTTTGTTGAAGGACCACTTTGGATATCCACAGGCCTTAAGTGCTGTCTTCAGGTGCCTGGCTTCCTTCTTCTTGGCTTCTGTGGAGGTGGGGATGCTCTTTGCTCTGTGGCTTAGGGTCCTGATGACTCCTAATTTGTGCTGTAATGGATGGTGGGAGTGAAACAGTAAGTACTGATCTGTGTGGGTGGGTTTCCTGTAAACTTCTACTCCCAGGCCGTGGTCGGGTCTGATTATAACAGTGCAATCCAGGATAGCCAGCCTGTTGTCCTGGGTGTCTTCCCTAGTGAATTTAATACTAGATTAAAAATAGACCTTGCAACACCTGACTGCTACTTTCCAAAATCTACCACCTGAGCAATTTACTTCCTACTACTCAGAGGTAGGGCTGGCCCTTAAATAAGTCTCAAACTGTGGCTTTAAATCCTAGTTCAGGTGGGTTGATGGTTAACTGTAACACTGGTGAGCATCAGTTGTGATTTACCTCATAACCAGTGTAACTGGAAGAGGGAATTCTCTTCAGGGAAATAAAAGCAAGTGAACAAACATAGATTTATGGGTTTTGCTCCTGATCTTTAGATTGTACTTCAGGGATCAAAATAATTCTGTCTTACTTGTTTAAAATATATTTACCCCACTTTTCCTGTTTAAAAAGGCCCCAATCAGCTTACAACATTAATATAGTATAGTACTGTATAATTAAAGGTAAAAACAGTAAGTATACAAATAATAGAATGTTTATGTTTAGTAATGATTGCTTATATATACATTTGTTTGCTTTTATCTGTAGCCCATCTTGGTCCTATTTTATGCTGTTATATATTGTTTACTAGTTATAATGTTTTTTATTTATACTTATCTGTTATATTGTATTTTACTGTTTATGGTTTGATTTCTGTTCAGTTTGTAAACCGCCCAGAGTAGCCATGTAGCTAGATGGAGCTGTATATAAATTTAATAAATAAATAAATAAATAAAATGATAGAAAGGATCAAATACCACACCACACCACAGTAAACAAATACAACACTAAAAACATTCAAAAGCAGTCAGGCACAGCAGTCCATTCAACGACCTCTCTCAGGCAACTAGTAACCGAGGGAAAGCTTGCCTGAAGAGAACGGTCTTTTCCCGTGGAAGGACAACAAGGATGGGTCCAAATCCTGTGGCAGGGAGTTCCAATGTCTGGGAGCAGCAACAGAGAAGGCCCCCTCTCCCATGTCCCCCTCAAATGCACTAATAGGATTGAGAGAAAGTCCTCTTCTGATGATCTTTAACAGCCGAGCAGGCTCATAAAAGGAGATTCAGTCCTTGAAATAGCTTGCACCCAGGTTGTTTTGGGCTTTGTGGGTTAGAGCCAGAATTATTTTATAGCTTGGTGCCGTTCTTTCTTGGAGGAAGAACCAGGCAAAACTACCACGTTTGTGAATTTATAGCACTCAGAACATATTCTGAAGTGTGACAAGTATCAGAGAAAGAAGGGGCGCAAAAATCTAATAAGCTTTCAGAATAGGAATGCATGCTCTACAATGCTGAAGAAAATTATGTTTATTTTATTGGTCTGTCTGTAGGCGGAAAAAAATAGTGCACCTTCTGTTGCCACAAGAACATTTTTTCCCCTGTAGATAAAGGTGCAGTGGAGTGTATATTCCATTTATCCGTCAGAAGTGATCAGCTTGACAGAGCAATCCACTCAAGGAAATTTCGAGGGGAAACGCCACTGTGCCAGCCAGCTGCCTTTATAGCTTGTGTAATACAGTATTTATGCCCCTTCCTGTAAATGGCAAGGTTTGCTCTTATGTCAAGGGGAATAAATATCCTCCTGTTTTATACTGGCTCCAAATCTGCCCTTTTCTAAATTCAGAGGTTCCACTTATTTTCATCTTATGAAAAACAGCTGACACCTACCGTTTTAAGAGTGTTTAAATCAGGACAAAATAGCCATGTATGGGGAAGATGAGTTGGGAGGGTGGAGGATATCAAAAATTAATTTGGATGTCCATGAATCGGAGTCTGCTTAGAATGAGACACTGTCAAATAATCTCATCCTTTCCTTATTTTAAGAACAAGATCCTAGTCCTCAGGAATGTAGAGGAACAGAAATCTGCAAGCACGGAGTTAGTATACTATAGAGGGAATACTCCACTTTTTCCTCATGCAGTTTCTCCCACGGAAATGCTTCTAAGCGTGTTATAGGTATGATTTACCCCCTGAAAACAATGGTAGTAAACCGTCAACACTCCAGATGTTTTGGACCACAATTCCCAGAATTCCAAGCCTAGATTGCCAATGACAAAGGACTGTGGGAGTTGTAGTCTAAAACATCTGGAGTGCCAAAGATTCTCCACCGATGCCCTAAAACATATAAAAAGGGAGATTGACAAATAGTAGCGGCTCTAGCCAGCACAGAGTTTTGGTTGATTAGTGGTTTCCATATTACAGGATCTATCATTGTTAGACTAAAAATTGAGGGTCGTCTTATACATGGAAATAAACCGAGGAGAGAGGCGCGTGGTAGCAAAACGATAATTTTGGGTTGGAAAAGTGGGGGTTGTCTTATACATGAGGGTGTCTTATAGGCTGAAAAATGTATTTTCCTCAGAGAAGCTAATGGCAGCGACCCTGCTTTCTCTCATGCACTGCCTGGAATTATTTTTTCCCCAAATTTTAGCTATTATTTACTGGTGCTGCCAGTGGATCCCTCAGCCCTGCTGCCCCCTGAAGGCTTCAGGCCTCTCCTGGCTTAGGCCTTTTCCTCAAGCTGACCATTAAGAGTGGCAGGAACAGAATAAAAATGGCCGCTTAAAATAAACAACAACAAACTGCTTAGGACCGGCTTTTGCTGGAGCATGATGGATGTTAGCCTGTGTTTCTCCAGGGGAAAGGTTTTGAACAGGACACAGTGGTGCTGCGTGGGTGGCCAGCTCCCAGGGAGGGGCTTGCAGGCAGGGGGCACAAACTGCAGAAGGGGTCTGGCTGTCTACCTGTACCGAATCCTCTCCTGTCTTGAAGGCTTTGGGGGAAAGGTGGGTGAAGACCAGCGGGAGGACTGCTTCAGAGAAGTGCGAAGCAGCAGCAAATATTCACCCCTTCTGTCTGACCCTCCAATCTAGGGGATCGCAACCCTAGAGACTGGTCCGCAGAGCTACTCCCAGGTGCGATGTGTGTTTATGTGTGCATGGTCCTCCATGCACACATAAACACACAATGCACCTGGGGGCAGCTCTGCAGACCAGTCTCTGGGGTTGGGATCCCCTGGATCCGTCCCCACTTCATCCTTTTTTGCTGGTTGGCTGCTTTCTGAACCAGTGGGCACACTCAGTGGAACCAGCAGCTCCCCTGGCTTGGACATTGGGTGCAGACTAGGGCTCTGCTTCCTAGTGCAAAGCCACCCCTGGGGCAGACGGCTGCCTATGCTGTTGCCACTGGCTCCCCCGGATGGCACCCCTCAGCAGTGGGCTCTTCTTTCTCTCCCCAAAAGCCTGTTTCTCATACACACATATACCCACTAACTTGACTATCTGGCTTTGAAAGGTCAAAGAAGACAAGGGCTATAATACACCCTCCACCCTGAAATCCTCCGGTATCTTTTCATTGAATTCATTTTCAGAATTCAGCTTCAAAACTTTAGTATTTCTTTGTTGAAAAAAATTGAAAATCAGTTGGCTTGCTTGGAAAATTAATACAATTGTATTAGAATTATTGCAGTATGCATTGTCTTCTTTTTTGAAGGTTTTGAATGCATATTGAACATTTCTGGTCCGTGAGACTTATATTTTCTAGCATATTCTTGTTAGGACTTCAGTAGATAGTTTTTGCACCTTCAGATATTTCTCTGGAAGTTGAGTCATGGCAACTGGACTTCTTTTTCTTGAGAGATAGAAACATTTCACTGCTCATCCAAACAGTTTCATCAGTCTGAATAAAGCTAGTTGCGAGTCCTCCATATTATAGTCCGCTTTGACCTCTTGTCACCCTGGTCTGAAATAAGCTTCTTAGGTAGACAACAGTATCAATAGCCTCAAGGTGAACAATGGCCTAAGGTGCTGAAACCCATAACGTATGGGTCATTAGCTATGGCCTTGGTGGTGAAGGCTTTTTGATTTGTCTGGATATTGTTGAAAGTACAGCCTGATAAGTAGCAGATAGAATGTGCCTGAGGCCCCCACCTCTGTTGAGAGAGGGGTTTTCAGTCCTCAAATGAATGGCTTCCCTGACCCCTCTCTCAATCTGCCTACCTTCTCTGTCTAATATATGCACATCCCCATCTTTGAATGAGTGGCCTTTGTCCTTCAAGTGGAGGTGTACTGCTGATTCTGGTTCTGAGAATCTTACCCCTCCTGTGTTGGGCCATGTTTAATGGCTATTTAGTTTCTCCAATGTAGAGCTCTGCACTAGAGATGGGCACGAATTAAAAAAAGGTGTTTAGTTTGACGTTTGTCATTGAGTGGTCCGTTTAGTTTCGTTTCCGTTTTTTGCGAATATTTTGGAAAAATTTTGTTTTCGTTTGTCGTTTCTACCCGCTTTTTGCGCGATTTTTAAAGCATTTCCGTGCGTGGGCGTCCCCCAATGCCCCAGATCAGAGGGAAAACACTAAAAAAATTGATGCTGGCAGAGACACAGTATAGACTAGGTTCGCAGGGAGGCTGCAAAGGCAGCGGCGGGCATTGCCCAGGGTGCAAGGCAGCCGTAGAGTGACTGCACTGCGGGGCAGGCGGGGTACTCACCGAGAGGTACGCACACACACACACACAGGGAGGCTGCAGGACTGAAGGTTGAGTCGCAGAGACAGCAATCCCACCCTAACTCCCACCAGAGACTGCAAAGAGGACGGGGGCCGCCAGAGCTTTTAGACTTGCCCAGTCTGCCACCTGGGCATGCTATTGGTTGAAGTTGTCCAAGAATTTACATGATCCCATCACATGGCTTGCCTCCATGTTGTGGCTGGAGTGACGACATCCGTTTTGTCATCCTTAAAGAGAAAAGAAAAATACATCGCGATGGGAGAAGACAAAAACAAACATTTTAAGGACCCCAACCCCCTGGTAGGTAATAATTTCAAATAATTATCACATGATCGCTGCATTTTTATGGATGTCCAGGGCGTTTTAATACCCAATAAATCAATATTAGGCATCTGGGAGCCATTTTGGGTCGATGTCCCTTAATTCCCCTTAAAGGAAAAAAATACAGCAATCTGAGAAAATACATAAATGCACGTTTTAAGGACCCCAACCCCCCGGTAGGTATTATCAGACAGTATAAATAATTATCGCTGCATTTTTATGGATGTCCAGGGCATTTTTTTAACATTTAAAACAGCTCATTTCATTGCACGCCACCAGTAATGAAAACGAAACATAACGAACACAATTTTCGTGGTTCTGTTCATTTCATTTCATTTTCATCACAGTTTTTGTTTGTCGTTTCATTACATAATGGAACAACAAACGAATAATGGAAACGAAAAATTGTTCATTTCGTGCCCATCTCTAGTCTGCACACTCCTCGTTGCATTGGATTGCATATACTATATTGCTCCTTTTTGTTTTGGTATCAGGTCCTTTGGGTGGACAAGTCTCTGCCTTAGTGTGTTTGTGGGTTTGAAATAAACAGGGATGTGGTGTTTGCCAAAAATCTTTTTAAGCTTCTCAGACGCTCCAGCCATGTAGGGAATGACTTGGTTCTTCCATCAGGTCTGGATCTCAGGCTGATCCCTTGTTCCTCTGGGTCAGCACACTGCTTTGTTGAAGGCCCACTTTGGATATCCACAGGCCTTAAGTGCTTAAAATATTTGAAAGAATGTTATATTGAAGAGGGGACTGGTTTATTTTCCATGGCTTTAGAGACTAGGACTCGGGGCAATGGTTTCAAACTACAGGAAAAGAGATTCCATCTGAAATTTAGGAAGAACTTACTGACACTTAGAACTGTTTGGCAGTGGAATATGCTGCCACACAGGGTGGTGGAGTCTCCTTCTTTGGAGGTTTTTTAAGCAGAGGCTGGATAGCCATCTGTCGGGAGTACTGTGATGGGGGCTTCTGCATGGCAGGAAGTTGGACTAGATGGCCCTTGAGGTCACTTCCAACTCTATGATTCTATGCTTCTGTGAACTGGGCACAGTACTCCAGGTGGGATCTGACCAGAGCAGAATATAGTACAGTAGTACTATCACTATGACACTGATCTAGACACTATGCCTCTGTTGATGCAATCAAGAATTACTTTGGCTTTCTTGGCTGCCGCATCACACTTCTGACTCATGTTCAGTTTGTGGTCCACCAAGACTCCCAGATCCCTTTCACATGTACTATGTTCCTGCCAGGGGTCTCCCATCCTATATCTGTGCAAATCATTCTTTTTACCTAGATGCACCACCCTACATTTCTCTATGTTGAAACCCATTCCATTAGCTTTGGCCCAGCACTCTAATCTGTCAAGGTCGTTTTGGATTTTCATCCTATCCTCTAGGGAATTAGCAACCCCTCCCAATTTGGTATCATCTGCAAATTTAATCAGCACGCTCTCTATTATTTTGTCCAGGTCACTAATAAAGATATTCAGTAGCACCCGACTATGATTTCCCCTTCTCTATCATACCCTGTGAATATGTGTTCATGGGAGATGACAGAGCACAAGATTATGAAAATATTATTTCTTACATCCTGCTGCCTAGACATTCTGGGAGTTGTAGTTTGAAAAAGATAAATGTTCCCAGCTCTGCTTTGGTCAAAAGGCATTGCTGTGTCTCTTTATTTCAGCTTCAGAGAAAAGAACACAGACTCCTCTGCTTTGTTAATCTCTGGTTTTGGCAGCAGAGGATATATAAATAACTCTGAAAAGCTGGAAGTTTGCAGATTCTTTTCAGAAATCTAAAGCTGACCCACTAGAAAACCACCTCCCATCGGGCTTTGAAAGAAATTTCATTAGTGCAAGTCTAACACTCACCATGAAGAAGGAGTCAGGAATTAAATGGAGAACATGACAAAAAGGCTTTTCTAAATTTGTGCAGCAAGGAATAAAAGAAAGGAAGGTTGTTGTAATGATTACACGCACATGGAGATGGGTGGTTAGAAGGAGGTGATCCCGAATACATTTATTCTGAGTTGTGAATCATATTGTCTTTTGCAAAAATTACTGTTCAGACTGTTGAAGCTCTGTATTCTGAGACTACAAAGTACCTTTTCCACATCATCTTCTATTTCTATAGAAAGGTTTTTCAGAAATGTAGTACTTTGAAGCTTGAGTGGGGAGGATCCCCAGAGAGAATATTTCACTGAGGGCCCAGGAGGTTCTACTGGCTTTTCTGCAAACTCAGAGGACACTTGCAACTCTTCTCCCATCTTCAAGCATCCTAACATCTGGACAATACAAACATCATCTCTTCCTGTGGCTCTTTCCTGGCTGTAGGTGTAACAATGCTACCCCATGTGAAGGAGCAGCATCAGGCCCAGCTAATACTGTACGTGTGCCATCCCCTCAACCCCCTGAGAATGAGGCATATGAGACCGTTTATGAGATCCTGTCCCCTGTGAGAGAGTTATAGATCAGGCCTGCCCAATAGGTAGACTGTGGGCTACCGACAGCCCGCAAAGGGTTCAAACGTAGCCCTCTGGCCATCAATAAAAAAAGTGAGGGGATAAGTTCTCCACCCCTCCCTCCCCCATCCCAAGGACCACCACTGCCCCAACAAAGTTCTGGGTCTGCCAGCCCACTGTCTCAGCTGAGTGGGGCAGTTCAATGCCATGGCACAGTCCCGTTCTCCCTACTGGCCAGATGATCGGTGTGCCACTATCTTGTGACCAGCTGAGTCGCTGGTGCAGAGTGAAGGGAGGAGAGGGGAGGAGAGAGGAGAGAGGTGGGGTCGCAGGTATGCCCATCTCCTTTGTGCAGTGACATCTCCCTTCTTCTTCCCCCCTGGAGAATTCCCTCCATAACAGATTAATTGATTTTCAATGCATTCCTATGGGAAACCGCTGTTCTACTTACAATTTTTTACTTACGACCATGTGCTTGGAAGGAAGGGATAAAGTTCGTAAGTAGAGGTTTTAGTGTAGTAGCCCTCAGGTACTTTGGGCCAGAAAAAGTAGACCTTGGACTCTTCAAAGTTGGACAGCCCTGTTATAGATAATGGAGTGGAAGACGAATTGAGATGGAATACCGGGAGGGAAACATAGAGTGACAGGAGGAGAACCAATTGTGGAAGGCAGGATTAGACGAGAGAGAGAGAGAGAGAGAGAGAGAGAGAGAGAGAGAGAGAGAGAGAGAGAGAGAGAGGCGATTGTGGAGGAGGAGATAAAAGGGATGGAAGACTGGGGATAGGAAGTAGAAAAGAGGAGAAGAAAAAAAGAAGATAAAGAGGATTTGCCAATAGATTGGGGATGGGTAGTTATGGAAGATCCATGGACCCACCAGATGGTTCCTATGAAATTACCACCCCATAAACCTTATGACAGTTACGCATGCACTGGTAACATCCCGTATTGATTACTGCAATGCGCTTTACGTGGGGCTGCCTTTGAAGACGGTTCGGCGATTGCAACTGGTTCAGAATCGGGCTGCACGGCTGGTGAGTGGTAGGGCCACCAAGGAACACATCACATCTGTATAACCTTCATTGGTTACCAGTTGCTGCCCGAGCCCAATTCAAAGTGCTTTTTTTGACATATAAAGCCCTAAACGGCTTAGGACCTAGATACCTGAAGGACCGCCTCCTTCCATATGATCCTACCCGGCAATTAAGATCTAGTCAGGGAGCCCTCCTGAAAGAGCCATCCCTTAAAGAGGTGAAAGGGATGGCTTGCAGGAATAGGGCTTTTTCAGCAACTGCCCCCAGACTATGGAATGCCCTCCCAAATGAGACTCGCCTGGCGCCTACGTTGCTAACATTTCGGCGCCAGGTAAAAACCTTCCTGTTCCAAAAGTTTTTTAACTAATGACTGTGGGTCCTGATGGCAATTTTAGTGGTGTTTTTAATGTATCATATTTATTGCATTTACATGTTTTTATTATTCTAATTTTATTGTATTTTGATGTTTTAATTGTCCAATTTGATTGTGAGCCGCCCAGAGACCTTTGGGTAGTGGGAGGCATACAAGCTATATAAATAAATAAATAAATAAATAAATAAATGGGGGAAAAGAGGAGAGAGCAGAAAAGGAGGGAAAGAGAAGGGACAGCAGTCGAGTTGGTAGAACCGGAAGGCATAGAATGGGCAGTCTTAGTATACCTCAAGAAGGGCGGTTCCTTGAGGAGGGGGGAACCTGGGTGACAAAACAGACCCCCGAACCCTGGAGAGGAGAAGAGTGGGCAAGACACCCGTGTTGTGGGGACGTTAGGTGCTGATGGGCGCAACCCTCTCCTCTGGCCTACCGACAAGGAGAGATCTGGGGAACCAACCCTGTTTATAATGGGATTGGCTCCACCTGACGATTGGAACCAAGTTGACTATGACTTCCCCCGCTGGGAGATGTTGAACCCGAAAGTTGTTTCTAATAAAAGTTTAATTGCATCACAATCCCCCAACTCAACTGTTAAGTGGGAAACCGTTGAACTCACTGAGATCCTGAGCAGACATGCACACACCCCATCTGGGGGATTTCTGAGACAGTTCACTTGGGGTTTGTTTCTTTGTTTGTTTGTTTGTTTGTTCGTTCATTCATTCATTCATTCATTCATTTATATCCTGCCCATCTGGCCCCAAAAGTCACTCTTTCAGATGCTCCACCCTGATCCTCGGGCCAAATCTTGCTACAGGCTCTCAGCTGCACCTCTCCCGCTCCCCTGCCCCTACCCCCCCCCACACACACACACAACGCTGTGGGGTACAGGACTCCTCTGGGCTGCAGAGGCAGAACAGGAAGAAAAGAAGAAAGGAAAAAATTCTGGAGCAGTGGGCTGAAACATGTTGGAACCAGCATGAACAATGAACTCCTGAATCCATCTGCAGCCCCTGTGTAAGCACTGTTTGCGATTTCATTTGTGATGCAGGCTGCAGATCAAATTGCTACAGAGCCAAATCCTTCCAATTCATCTTTCAAATGTAACTGCACCCTTAGTTCTGTGTAAACATACGCACGGTTGCACTTACTGCCTTTGGAAGAGGTAGTGTAGTACTCCCTGTTGATTTACTTTACAAGAATCACTCTCTTTAATTATTCTTACTGCTTGTTTTTATATTGCATTGCAGTCCGTTACGTGTTACATTACATTGTAGATCTTTAACTTGAGCCTTGTGGTGCAGTGGTTAAACTGCCATATTGACGCAATAACTTTGCTCATGATCAGGGTTTCAGTCTCAGATAGCAGGCTCAAGGTTCGCTCAGCCTTCCATCCTTCCAAGATCAGTAAAATGAATACCCAGTTTTCTGGGACGGGGGGAGGACAATGTGTAGCCTTCATAATTACTTGTAAACCGCCCAGAGAGCGCTTTGAACTCTATGGGGTGGTATACTGTATAAGCACCAGGCTTTGCTTTTTTGTTTTTGTGCTTCAGACAAAAACCTGGCTCACCAAAGTGCAGCCAGGGATAAAAACTGGATGCAGGAATAACTATTAAAATGCATGCCAAGGTGTTGCAGGGTATCATATGCAAAAAAGGAGTGAGACTCTTATGAACATGGGGTCTCACTCTTTTTTTTGCATATGACACCCTGCAACATGTTGCTTTTCATGCAAGTTATGTGTGGTGGTTCAGTGGACTAAGGCTCCGAACACTGTTGACAGCAGAGTTGGCAGCTCGGCGGTTTGAATCCCGGGTGCCACATAGTGGAGTGAGCTCCCGCTGATCCCTCCAGCTCCTGCCAACCTAGCAGTTCGAAAGCATGTCATTGCAAGTAGATAAATAGGTACTGCCGTAAAAAGCAGAAAGGTAAAACAGTGTTTCCTTGCAGCTATGCCATCCACGTGGCCATGGACTTGCACAACACTGGCTCTTTCGGCTTAAATACGGAGATGAGCACTGCCCCTAGAGTCGGACACGACTAGCACGCATGTGCAGGGGGAACCTTTACCTTTGCCTATGCTCTGCAGCAAACCATTATGAAAGGCACAAGAGCCCCACTCTGTTTTTTAGTTGCCCACCTTATTGGAGTGG
This sequence comes from Phrynocephalus versicolor, assembly GCA_023846285.1. NCBI lineage: Eukaryota > Metazoa > Chordata > Lepidosauria > Squamata > Agamidae > Phrynocephalus > Phrynocephalus versicolor. The sequence continues at coordinate 5,199,724 of JAHTLZ010000268.1, read as the reverse complement.
GCATTGACATGAAGATGGAGGTGTGGTGAGCACCGGCCCTCTCTCCGTGGAAGGGGGTGAGCAGTCCAACGAAGTTAGGCAGCTATCTGTCAGATGCATTTGATTTAGATTCTTGCATGGAATATGAGATTGGACTCAGAGGCCTTATGGGTCCCACCAAATGCTGTGGTATGTTTCCACCTAATGGATAAATTCACACAGTAGGGGGAGAATCGTATGAACTCCGGTGTTGGAGGAGAGTTTTGCGGGAACCTTGGACTGTCAGAAAGATGGAGAAGTAGTTTTGAATAGCAAATCAAGCCAGATTTGCCACACACAAAAAGAGTTGAAAAGGAGTGTTTCCTACTTGGGGGACATCACGAGAAAGCACGATTCTTGGGGGAACATCATGAGAAAGCACGACCATAATGCCAGGAAAGGCTGAAGACAGCAGGAAAAGAGGAAGAGGAAAATACAAGATGGATTAACTCCCTAAGGATGTAAACATGGGCTTGAGTCTAGAACAGAGGTTCTCAACCTGTGGGTCCCAAGAGGTTCTTTGACTGCAACTCCCAGAGGCCTCCACCACTCACTGTGCTGGAAGGGGTTTCTGGGAGTTGCGGTCCAGGAACATCTGGGGACCCACAGGCTGAGAACCACTGGTCTAGAAGATTTGAGGAGGGCAGCTGAGGACAAGGCATTCTGGAGAGTTCTCAGTCATAGGGGCCACCAGAGGTTGAAAACCATATGATGGCGTGGAGCTATTAAAAAAAGACAGTGGTGGTAGCTCTCTCTCGCTGCTTCCCAGCTCTCAGACAGAGCATGGCCATAGAGGGAAGCTCTTCTCCCTCTCACAAAATACCAGAACTAGGGGACATACACTCAAATTGAGGGCTGGGAGAGTAAGAACAGACAAAAGACAGGGAGACAAATATTTTTTCACCCAGCGCATTGTTAGTCTATGGAACTCCCTGCCACAGGATGTGGTGATGGCACCTGGCTTGGATGCCTTCAAAAGGGGATTGGACAGATTCCTGGAGGAAAAGTCCATCACAGGTTACAAACCATGATGGAGATGTGTAATCTCCAGGCTTAAAACCAGGGTACTTCAAGGGCCAGATGCAGGGGAGTGGTATCAGGAGACAGATATCTAGTCTCGTGCGCTCCCAAACGCATCTGGTGGGGCCACTGTGAGATACAGGAAGCTGGACTAGATGGGCCTTTGGCCTGATCCAGCATGGCTCTTCTTATGTTCTTATGGAGTGTGAACATAGCATCGCTCTGCTAAGTGGGCATCCTGTCCTTAATTTAATTGAGGCAAGCAAGGGCTGGGGGGCGTTGGCATGCATTATGTATGGAGAAAGGAGGACTGAGATGATGTAATCTGGTAGGGGAAGCATTATTTCCGCATGCCTGGGTTACCTTTGTTTGGGTGCCGAAGCCTAAGAAAGACGCCCTTGTGTCCCCCTCTGGTCTTTCGCCGTTCAGCCTAAATGACAATAATGCTTCCCATAAAGAGAGAGAAAAAATCGCTGGCCAGATCAGCAACCACAGAATGGTTGCTCCTGTTCAACAAAGCAAAGCAAAACACGGCACCGATCACCAATCGGCCCAAGCCGCCCGAGCTTTTCTGTTGAGGATTACAGCAGCAGGTCTATTTTCATTACCTAACCATTCTTCACGGCACAAACTCTTAAATAATTGATTATCGGGACAGGGTGTGGGTTTGGGTTAAAAATGATATAAGGGCAGTCTCCTTGCTTAGTCAACCATGGTATGTTTCTCGCGAGGGTGTACAACTGTCCCAAAAATTGTTCGGTCGTAAAGAAGAGGTGGATGGGAGGGGAGAGAGAACTGATTTTCATTCCGGATTCCCCCCCCCACTTTTTTTTTAAAGGTGATGCTTTAGGATCAAGATCACAGCACGGGTTGAGAGATAGCGTGAAACTGTAAAGTATCTGGCTGTTCTTGGGGAATCATGGGCTGAACTCATTCTCACTTTCTTGTCATAATGTCACGGATGATGCCTGGAAGAATTTGGAAGAAAATTTTCAGAAATCTAATGAAGGCACAGAATTGTCATATTCGGTCATCTGAGCTTCCCCACCTGTCCATCTTTTGAGGAATCCTGGCAGAGTGGCCATGGATTGCTTGCTCGCTGCTGCTCAGCTTGCATCTGGGGATGGTGGGAGTTGTAGTCTTAATACACCTGGAGGGTGCCAGGTGTATGGGTAGTCTGCACCCTGGTCCCAGAATGTCAGTTGCACTGCTGGGACCCCTGCTGCCCAAGATGTAACCACTAGGCTCCATAGCCATGGTACTAGCTCTCCCTCCAACCCATCAGCTTCTTTGCCTCCTTGAGAACTAGGAGAGGGGTTGCTTTCAATTAATTTTCAATTAATTAATTAATTAATTAATTAATTTGCTATAACATATATATATATATATATATATATATATTTAAAAAAAACCCCAAAGTGTTCTGCTTATATACCGCCCCATAGCGCTTAAAGCACTCAATAACTGCAACCATAACAATATCATTGTTATAGCAATCAGCGTCTGTTATACGTACTCATTCTTATTTCTGACAGTCATTGCTTCTGTCCCCACCCAAGACTTTTTGAGAGATACCCCTTTACTTATTTGTTTCAAAATGTCCCTTCCAAAATTGCCATGTTTTCATGTGCTGGTGCTGGCTTTTTCTTTCCAGGAAAACATATTCTATAAGATCTCCCCATGTGTCATTAAATCTGTTCATTTTTCAGGATAATAAAAGTTGAGGATAAAGAAGAATTGTTATAAAATATTGTGGAGATACTATTTAATACCAGCGAATTGAACTGTGTGGATTCCAAATACCCATTATGAGTACAGTATTATGGGGCCAGGATATTTGGGCTTAGTTTCCTGAAATTTTGGAAGACGGTGAGACGGGTCCGTGTCTTTGACAACCCGGTCCGCACTTAAAATTTGTCAAAACACCTTCTGTTATGTTGCTGCCACCATTCACTATCTTATATTCCTATTCATAAGAAGTGGGACTGACACCGATGTTAACGTTTCCAAAACACACCTGAAGTTTATTGAAGTAACTGAAATACAAAGATAAATGGCTTCTTTCACGTTGTGTCTCTAAACTGATTCTTAACACTTATATACTGTATAAGCCGGGGGTCTGCATCCCGCGGCTCTGGAGCCGCATGGGGCTCTTTGGAACATTTGCCGCGGCTCCGGGAGGGTTCAGAAATTTCAACACAAAGGCGCCGAATCTCGCGAGGACAGCCTGTCCCACAAGGTGGCGCGAAACCAAGCGCGGCCACCCTCTCAGCGCGCTCCCTCTTCTTCAGAGCAAGAGAGAGAGAGGGAGGCGTGGTGGAAAGTGCCCCCCTGAACGGCAGCCTTTTTTCTTTTTTTTTTAACTTCAAGAAAACCTCCCAGATCTGGATTGTTGCCTCCCCCCCCCACGAGAAAAAAAGACGGGAGGAGAAAACCCCCCTTCCCCTTCCTTTCTTGCTTGGGTGTTTGTTGGGAGGGGGAAGAAGTGACGTGTGTTTGTGTGTGTGTGTGTGTGTGTGTGTGTGTGTGTGTGTTGTGTGTGTGTTGTGTGTGTGTGTGTGTGGTGGTGGGGGCAGCGTTTAGACGGGAGGGTTCAATGTGGAGGAAGAGAAAACCCTCCTTCCTTCCCCCCTTCCCCTTCCAAGCATTGCACATGTGCAGTTGGCATCTCTCTCTCTCTCTCTCTCTCCTTTTGCTTCGCTACAGCCCCCCCAAAAAACTACGGCTTTGCACTAACTTGCCGGGATGAAGCTCCAAAAACGCCGGGGAGCGGGCGCATGCGCGGCATGTCTCCGCGAAAGAGAGAGAGAGAGAGAGATTAGAAATTCCCCTCCTCTCCCTCCTGTACTATTTTTTGGAAGATTTTTAAAAACTGCCCCCCCCCAAAAAAAGTGGAAGCGGTGTGGGCATGACGCACTCGGGCTGCGCTTCCCTCCTCCATGGAGGGTGGGGGCGAGAGGAGGAGGAGGAGGAGGGAGAGATGGAGTGTGTGTGTGTGTGGGGGGGGAGAGTCAGACCATGGCTGCAGGATCCGGGCAGAAGGCAGTGAGGGCGGAATGGGAACCTCAAGAAAGGTGGCGTGGGGAGGGGGCCACGGCTAGTCTTTTCTCTCCCCACCACCCCCGCCGCCATCGCCGCCGCCCTGCTTCCTTGCCCGGTGCTGTCAGTTCTGGCCCAACAAGCAAGGGGTTGGTGGCGGCGGGAGCAGGGAGGGGGGGAGCAGCAGCGGCGGGGGAGAGGCGAGAAGCAACGGAGGAAGTCGGCTTTTCTTTTTCCTGCACGAGATCAACTTGGCAGTCGAGGGACACGGCGTGACAGCTAGTTCGAGCCCGCCCCCCCCGGCCCGAGGAGGGGTCTCTCTTATTAGACTTCCAGCGGCTCCCTCCTGGAGTCAGCCAGTTTCGACGGCGGGGTGGGGGCGCAGGGCTCAAGTTGTCCCCTGGCCGCCCGGGGAGGCCAATGGCGCGCCACCTGGCTTGAGAAGCTGAGCCGAGCCGAGCCGAGTGCCTGTGCGCCTGCCTGCTTGTCTCGCTCGCTCTCACTCTCTCCGAAAGCCCGCCAGCAGCTGCCTTCCGCTCCATTCCAACACACAGAACGTGCCTCCTGCGCGCCCACCCACCCCCAGCCCGGCCCTCCCCGAGGCTGGCGGACACGCAGCCGCCCCAGTTGCGCGTGCAGGAGAACTTGAGGCAGGTGCGCGCCTCAATGGAAACCCTCGGGGACAGGGTGGCGGGGTGGGGGGAGGCGGCGGCGGCTCGGGCTCGCCTGCTTGCTCGCTCTCCCGGCGCCCGAAGTGCCGAAGAAGCAACTTTCATTGGCTTCCTTCTCAGAAGCCCTTCGGGGGTGCTCGGAGGAGCCGCAGCCGCCGGCGCTCCTTCCCACCCCACCCGAGCCCGGCGCCGGGGCGCAGCGTTTCCGAGGAGCGCGCGAGGGAGTGTGTTGCTTGTGAGCGCCCAAAAAGCCAGGAGCGAGGGGAGGGGAAAATATATTTGCAGTGTTATATTTGTTTTAAACGTTGCAATGGTTTTGCGGCTCCCAGTTGTTTTTTTTCGTCGGAAACGGGTCCAAGTGGCTCTTTATGTCTTAAAGGTTGCAGACCCCTGGTATAAGCAATCCCTAACTCCCTTAGCCAAATCAATGACCAGACCCCCCTCTCTCTGCCAAACACTTTGGCCTGATGCCAACTACTCTCTAGATCAGACATGCCCAGACTTTGGCCCTGCAGATGTTTTGGACCACAACTCCCACAGTCCTTTGCCATCGGACATACAGGCTTGGAATTCTGGGAGTTGTGGTCCAAAACATCAGGAGGGCCAAAGTTTGGGTATGCCTGCTCTAGATGTAACTTGCTCTTGGCTTGAGGTCTCTGTCACTCCTTTTATAGGTGCAACCCCACCCACCTTCTGGGATTGGCCTTTTATTAGCATATTCATGGGTCTCACTCCAGGGGTTCCGGCTAAGATATTTGGCCTTAGTTTCATATGTGGTGGAAGTGCAATTTTGTTTTGGAATACTATCCATTAAGTTGGAATTGTGTCCAAAAATTGCACTTTTGGCTGAAAGATCTTTTCCATCCTTGCTTTGGAATCTCTTGATATTAATTGAAATGATTGCCCGCAAGTGGACCTTGGGCCAAACCAGGCTTCATGCACTGTATGTTAGCTTTCCTGCCTCTCACCTAGTTGCCAACAAATCAATTTCTTATTTATATAAAACATTATTGCCTTGCCATTATGCTTAAAAAAGATCCAAGGCAGTTTCTTCATTGAACGATATTGAAAGCTAATAACTATGTGTATTTATTTATTTATTTATTTTAGAATCTGTTACCTCACCTTTCTCCTTGGAAAAGGACACAAGGTGGCTTACAGTAATGAGGGATAATATACAGTTCAGTACAATTAAGACGTGTTCAAAAACAACATTACAGTCATACCTCGGATAACAAATGCCTCGGATAACAAATGTTTTGGATAACAAATGGAAATTTCCAGGTATAGGCCTGCCTCAGATAACAAATGTTCCCTATGGGCTGCCTCGGATAACAAATGGTTCAAAATGCCTTGCAAAAAAGTGTACCCAGGATGCACTGCACCCTCATAGTTTGTGGAGGGGGGGGAGGAGTTAGAGTGTTTCTTAATGGTGTTTTGGAGCCATTCTGGACATTTTTTTT
>JAHTLZ010000268.1:5173647-5193503 GCA_023846285.1 Phrynocephalus versicolor | reverse complement strand
GGTAGCTAATTATTGAGAGAAGGCTTGTTTGTTTGTTTGTTTGCTTCTTTAAAGTATTTTTGCACCACCCTTCTCCTTAAAAAGGACTCCAGGCATCTTACATCATTGAAAGACAATATGTAAAGTTGGAAACAGTTATTATATAATGGTGGTTTTAAAAGTTAAAGCAAGTTAAAAACAATGTATGAAAGTATTAAAAAGGAACAAACAAATGCCACTCTGAGAAATTGTAAACACAAGTATAGATCAGAAGATTTGTTTGTGGGTAAGGAATTTTCTGACTGATAGGCCACAATCAGTAAGGATGGGATCCCACCATTCTTCTACTCTTGTATTAAGTACAGGAGCTCCTCAGGGTTGTGTGCTAAGCCCCTTTCTCTACTCCTTGTACACACATGATTGCACCCCACTGTATAACTCCAACACAATCATCAGATTTGCAGATGATACAACAGTGGTGGGGCTCATTAGTAAGAACGATGAGTCTGCTTATAGGAAAGAAGTACAAGGGTTGACTCAGTGGTGTAAAGAAAACAATCTTGTACTTAACACCAAAAAAAAACTAAAGAACTTATAATTGATTTCAGGAGGAAGAAAGATGTACATTTACCATTGTACATAAATGGTGAGGAGGTGGAGAGGGTTGGTAGCTTTAAATATCTGGGCACTTACATCTCAGAGGACCTCTCATGGACTGCAAACACCAATATGGTTGTGAAGAAGGCACAGAAGAGGCTGTATTTCCTGAGAATGCTCAGGAAGATGAATTTATCTCAGCATCTGCTTCTGTCTTACTATCACAGCACCATTGAGAGTGTCCTAACTTATGGCATGCTTTCATGGTATGGGAGCAGCTCTGTAGCGGACAAAAAAGCACTACAGAGAATAATTAAAATTGCCCAGAATGTTACCGGGCTCCAGCTACCAACCCTGGATGACATCTTCACATCTCGCTGTTTGAGGAAGTCACACAACATTCTGAGGGACTCTACGCATCCTGCTCACAATTTCTTTGAACTGTTGCCTTCTGGTAGAAGATACAGAACAATTAAAACTCGGACCACACGTCTTCTGAACAGTTTTTATCCCAGAGCTATAATTGCACTTAATAATGAACTCAAGAACCACCAGTAGTGAGCACTTGGACAGGATTACCTAGCCTGTTGTGTAGATGCTTGTGTTAGTGTTTGGAGATTTGTGTGTGTGCATGTTGAATCTGGTCTCTGGGTGTCTGAATTTCGTTGTATGTGTATACTGTGTATATACACACAATGACAATAAATTATTATTATTATTATTACTAAACACCAGTCAAATCAGCAATGTGTAACAATTCATTTAAAATTTAAATTCAGGTAACCAGTCACTGAGGGAAAGCCTCCCTGAAGAGAAAAGTCTCTTCCTGCTTGCAGATAAGACAGATGGGTTAGGCCTGGCTTAATGTGGGAGGGAGTTCCAAAGGCTGGGAGCAGTGATGAATAAGGCCCTTTCCCATGTCCCCACTAAACGCACCTATGAGGGTGCTTGATAAGGAAAAAGAATCAGCATCTTTATGGAGAAAAAAATAAAGCAAAGCAAAGCAAAGTGTTCTGCTTATATACCGCCCCATACCACTACAAGTGGTCTCTGGGCGGTTTACAATTTTTAATTACAGTGTGCAGGCTACACATTGCCCCCCCCCCCAGCAAGCTGGGTACTCATTTTACCGACCTCGGAAGGTTGGAAGGCTGAGTGAACCTTGAGCCTGCTACCGGGGATTGAACCCAGGTCGTGAGCACAGTTTTACCTGCAGTACAGGCATTTAACCACTGCGCCACAAGGAATGGTAGAGGAGCCTCATAGGTAGATGACTCAAGGTTCACTCAGCCTTCCGTTCTTCCGAGTTGGTAAACTGAGCACCCAGCTTGCTGGAGGGGTCATGTGTAGCCTCTATAATTAAATTGTATACTGCCCAGAAAGTGCTTTAAGTTCTATGGGGAGGTATATAAACAGCACATTTTGCTTTTTGCTTTTTAAAAAAAACGTGGGAGAGAGAGTGGGAAAGTAGAGCAAAAGAGAAGACATGGAGGTGAGGTATAGAATAAGCTTCACAGAACTTTTAATAAAATGAGCCTTCATCTGTTTTAAATGGTAAGGGGAATGGCAAAGCCCTTAGTCCATTTAATAATTTAAAATCCCAGCATTATCACTGGAATTCTTACTCTAGTAGAGGTGGTTGACTTTAAAATGAGCCTTTCTCTGCTTCCTGTTTTATTAATGAGAAAATGGATTTAAAAACCGTCTGCAAATGTTATGGGTACCCTCTACTCTTTGGTTACTCAGTCCACATTCATTTATCCTTGGCATTGCACAGGTAAAAGCACTTAATTCTCAGCCACGCTTACTTCCCCCCCCCCTTTGAAATTCGCTTTATTGTTAAATCAATAAAGAATGAAATGGGACCTGTGGCCTTCTTCATATGCCTATTTCCAGTTGTGGGTGGGTGAATTTGTATTAGTCGGGACAGAAGAATTGACATGAGATCTGCCACTACATCAAGTACCTATTTGCTAGATGAGTGGTATAAATGTAAAATAAATAAATACAGACCACAGGGCCATCTAGTCCAGCTTCCTGTATCTCACCGTGGCCCCCCAAATGCTTTTGGGAGCGTACAAGACTAGATATCTTGTCTCCTGCAACCACTCCCCTGCATCTGGCCCTTGAAGTACCCTGGTTTTAAGCCTGCAGATTACACATATCTGTCATGGTTTGTAACCTGCGATGGACTTTTCCTCCAGGAATCTGTCCAATCCCCTTTTGAAGGCATCCAGGCCAGATGCCATCACCACATACTATGGTAGGGAGTTCCACACACTAGCAACACGCTGGGTAAAAAAATTACACTTTGAAAAACATAAGTAAGAGTAAGATAATATGCTCCTGAATACAAAGACATCGCTTTTGGTATCCTTCCCTAATTCCCCAGAGTTCAAGTTATGAGGGTCACTGCTTATGTAGCCAAAATGTAGCCAACATGGTGATATCCATTCACATGATGAATAGGTGTGGAGTTAGTGACTGTTAGAGTGTTAGAGTTAGACAAAAAATGTGAATAGACCCTGCCTGACACTTGATTTAGTTTCACCTCGTATTGATCCATAGCCTCTTGAACGGTCAGGCAAGAAAAACCAATGATTGATTCATTGACTTATTGATTACTATATTGATTGATATAGTGCCCATTTGACCTAAAGCCACTCAGGGTGATTTGTAGCACAGAACAACAATCAAAATCAAAATCAGAAAATAATTATCATTATGAAAAAAATATATTTATATTTGCATTTCTAAACCACCCAACTTTGCATAAGGAAAATCAGGCAATTAAAATGCATGCTTCTAAAATGATCAAGCAATTATGTTACACACTGCAATACATAGAATCATAGAATCATAGAATCATAGAGTTGGAAGAGACCTCAAGAGCCATCCAGTCCAACCCCCTGCCATGCAGGAACCCCCATCACAATATTTCCGACAGATGGCCATCCAGCCTCTGCTTAAATACAGTCAAAGAAGGAGACTCTACCACCCTCCGTGGCAGCATATTCCACTGCCGAACAGCTCTAACTGTCATGAAGTTCTTCCTAATGTTCAAATGGAATCTCTTTTCCTGTAGTTTGAAACCATTGCCCCGAGTCCTAATCTCTGAAGCCATGGAAAACAAACCTGTTCCCTCTTCAATATGACATCCTTTCAAATATTTAAACATAGCTATCATATCCCCTTTCAGTCTTCTTTTAGAGAGGCTAAACATTCCCAGTTCCCTAAGCCGTTCCTCATTAAAGGCAAAGCTACAGGTTCCCCCTGCACATGTGTGCTAGTTGTGTCCGACTCTAGGGGCGGTGCTCATCTCCATATTCAAGCTGAAGAGCCAATGTTGTGCAAGTCCATGGCCTCGTGGCCTGCATAGCTGCAAGGAAACACTATTTTACCTTCCCCTTTTTATGGCAGTACCTATTTATCTACTTGCATTTACATGCTTTCGAACTGCTAGGTCGTCAGGAGCTAGGGTTAACAGCAGGAGTTTGCTCCACTACATGGAAGATGAACGAAAATGTCCAACGCCTGCTGGAGTTTTGCTGCTATTATGGTCTCTGTGTCCGTAATACCTTCTTTAACACAAAGCCCCAGCACAAAGTCTCTTGGAGACACCCAAGATTGTATCATTGGCATCACCTTGACCTGATTCTCGTCAGGCGCTCCAGCATCTCTAGCGTTACAATCACACACAGCTATCAGAGTGCCGACTGTGACAGACGACTCCCTGGTGTACAGCAAAGTAAAACTGAAAACAAAGAGATTGCACCACCTGAAGAAGGAAAGAAGATCAAAAATTAATACCAGTAAGACCTATAACCAAGGAAAAGTGGAGGATTTCTCCCATGTACTCAAGGAAGCTCTTCCAGGCCCTGCTATGCATCTAAACGTTGGGAGCATTTTAAGAATACTGTTTATAACACTGCTTTATCAGTATTCAGCAAGGAGACTCGAAAGACAGCAGATTGGTTTGAAGCCCACTCAGAAGAGCTGGTACCAGGTATTGAGGAAAAGAGTAGAGCCTTGACTGCTTATAAAGCTTGTCCCAGCGAGTGCAACCTACAGACCCTGCGAGCTGTTCATAATAAAGTCCAGCAGACTGCCAGGAAATGTGCTAACAACTACTGGCTGCATCTGTGTTCTCAAATTCAGATGGCAGCCAATACAGGTAACATCAAGGGGATGTATGATGGAATTAAACAGGTCTTAGGGCCAATACATAAGAAAACTGCACCCTTAAAGACTGTTGCAGGTGAGATCATCCAGGATCACAAGCAGCAGATGGCATGCTGGGTGCAGCACTACTCTGAACTATATTCCAGAGAAAATACAAGAACCGAAGAAGTCTTAAATAATATTGAGTGCTTGTCTGTCTTGGAGGAGCTTGACAGTGAACCAGCACTAGAAGAACTAAATGTGGCTCTGGATTCACTTGCCTCTGGCAAGGCACCTGGGAAAGATAACATCCCTGCTGAAGTTCTGAAGTGCTGCAAAGAGATCATTGCCACCAAACTGCACGAAATCCTCTGCCTTTGCTGGAGGGAAGGGGGAGTACCACAAGATATGAAGGACACTAATATTGTTATGCTTTATAAGAACAAAGGCGACAGGAGTGACTGTTACAACTATGAAAAAAATTATTTATTTATATTTGCATTTCTAAACTACCTGACTTTGCATAGGGAAAATCAGGCAATTAAAATGCACGCTACTAAAATGATCAAGCAATTACGTTACATACTGCAATACATGTAAAAAGGTAAAGGTTCCCACTGCACATGCTTGCTTGTCGTGTCCGACTCTAGGGGCAGTGCTCATCTCCATATTCAAGCCGAAGAGCCAGTGTTGTGCAAGTCCATGGTCTCGTGGCCAGCATGGCTACAAGGAAACAATAGTTTACCTTCCTGCTTTTTACGGCAGTACCTATTTATCTACTTCCATTTACATGCTTTCGAAATGCTTGGTTGGCAGGAGCTGGGGTTAACAACGGGAGCTCGCTCCGCTACGTGGCACCCGGGATTCGAACCGCCGAGCTGCCGACTTTGAAGGCGACAGTTTTTTTGGAAGCCTTAGTCCACTGAGTTACCACTTTAGTAACAACAAAAACAAAAATGAGCAATCATCTTATAATATTCCAGCTGTAACAGCAAATTAAATAGACTCCATATAGGAAATATTTTGAAATGCTTGCTGAAATAACCAGATGTTAAGATGCTTCTTGAAAGCACCCAACGAAACAGCTGAGTGACTATGGTGGTAAATATGGTTGAAAGAAACCAACCCTAAATGTTCACTGGAAGGACAGATTTTGGAGCTGAGGCTCCAGTACTTTGGCCACCTCATGGGGAGAGAGGAGTCCTTGGAAAAGTCCCTGATGTTGGGAAAGACTGAAGGCAAAAGGAAAAGGGGACGATAGAGAATAAGATGGTTGGACAGTGTCATCGATGCAACCAATATGGATTTGACCAAACTCCGGAAGGCAATGGGAGACAGGAAAGCCTGGCGAGCTCTGGTCCATGGGGTCACGAAGAGTCAGACACGACTGAACAACAACAACAACAACAACAACAACAACAAAAAAAATATGGCCCCGTGCGGTACAGCACCCTTCCCTAACCTACTCTTGTTGACTTGGGCCAAGGGTTGAAGGTGCCTGTTGTAAACATTTTAACAAAAAAACTATTTGAGTTCTTATGGGATTTTTGGGCTGATGGTGTTTGAAATGCTGCAGCCACCCTGGCCATCTGTTAAAACTCAGTGTACTAAAAATAAGGGAACTAGGAGAAATGGCTGACGTTGCTCTTTTCAAGTCTTGCGTGGCAGGAAAAAAAAAGGTTTCAGCACATTCCCACTTCTGTCGTCCGCCTGCATAACACGCTGCCTTGCCTCGAACACCCTCTCCATGCCAATGCCATGGCAGCCCCTGCCCTCCACTTCATGGGCCACCTGTCTCGAGATCAGTCGTGGGGCGAATCACACTTGGGGGATCACCACTCCCCGAACCAGCTGTCTAAAACCAGACCCTTTTTGAACCACAGTCCCAGATCAGTCCAGAGATTTTAAATGTTGGGGACAGATTAAACAAAGAGATGCTTGATTTCAGCTTCCCTGTCAAGTGTGGTGTTTGTCTGCCCAACGTTCTTAAAATGGATTAACTTGGTTAATTCTTCTATTGGTCCCTGCAGAACCTAATTGGATTTGAGCACTTTGGAGAGAGTTTCCCTTAATCAAGGAAGACGCGCTAATCCGTGGCAGGTTTCTTCCCCTGTGTTGGACGAAGGTGGCAAACAGCATCTGAGCGTGCAAAGCGGCTCCTGTTTTTAAAGGTGTCAGTTAGGCAGCCCATCTCCCGGACCGAAGACAGATGCATCTCCTTTTGGGAAAAAGGTCTGTTACACCCTCTCTTCGGCTACAGCTTTCCACTTCTTTCGGACCAAGTTGTCCTTGGCTCTGAAATCAGCCCAGATGTTAATTTCTGCTTCCACTGCTGTTTCAGGCTTCTCTCCCAGATGCTCAGCATCTTTAATGGGAAGAAGAAGAAGAAGAAGAAGAAGAAGAAGAAGAAGAAGAAGACGACGACGACGACGACGACGACGACGACGCACGCACGCACGCATAGCTTGGCAGGACACCCAGAAGGACTGGGCAAACTGTTCTTAGCACAGCTACCATGATGATGACCTTGTCTTGGCATTTAAAGTGCTACCTTCTTCCTGCCCTAATTATTTAGCACATAGCGTATTCTTCTTAAGATTCTGGATGTTTGTCAGTCCTTCAGGCTAAGGTAGAAAATTCCAGGCTTCGAGCATTCCCCCCCCCCCACTTTGCTCCAAAGCTGTAGAATCTGGAAACTTATAGGGCGCTTTTACACGGCCCCTAAAATCCGAGGCAAAGGGCTCCCAGATCTGGAGCTTAAAAATGTTTTCCCACCAGCTCCGGACTTTAAAAAAAATTAAGTACAACCACACCCACCTAAGCACGTCCCAGCGCACTTTTCAAGTACCTGGCCTCCAGGAGGTAAAAAATCTTCCAATGTGGATTGTAAAGCAGTGAGTGCCGGGCTGCCTTGCCTTCTGGTTTTGTTTTGTTTTGTTGCCCCCCGCCCGTTTAAGAGACATGAATTACTACGGGGCTGTGCTTAGGGCTGCTTCGACCGGCAGACAGAGGTGAGACTGCATTTTTTCTCCCTTTTTTAATCCTCCCCTCACGCAGACAGGAACAATGGAGTGCAGAGGGGTGGGAACACAGGAAGAGCGACAAGCCCCCACAATCTCTAGTCCGAATTTAAGTTGACACCGGATTTTAAAGGTCGTGTAAAAGCGCCCTTAGACAAGGTGTTGGGCATAGGGAGAGATCAGCAACCCGTGTACAGTAATACATTGGTTTATGAGTACCTTGATTTATGAATGTTTTGCAAGATGAGCAGACATTTCTAATCAATTTTGTCTTGATCAATGAGCAATGTCTTGCAATACGAGCACTGGAGCAGGTCATATGATCACAAGTGAGCCAATAGTGGTTCTCTATCTGTCTCTCTCCCTGCTGGATTGTGGGTGATTGTCTGGAACGTTCCCTCTGAGGCAAGCCTCCAAAGCACAGAGAGGAGAGAGGAAGAGAGATTTCCCTTGCAGCAGCCATGAAGGTTTTCAGAGTAGGATGCAGGTTAGGGTTTTATTTTTCTTTATAGTTACATTTTTATTTAATTTGTTTCCAACATTCTTTCTTATTTTTCACACCATTTCTAGTCACGGGCAGCTGGTTAAGTGTGGATAGGGGTACAAATTACATTCTATTATTGTCCCATTAAAACACAGTAAAATCCAGTTGTTAGCCCCAAGCAGAGCAAATTCCACAGCCAGGTATCTAAACCATGGTATGGACATGGACTTCTAGCCAACTTCTTTTGTGAGTTTTGGCATTTTGTGTGTACAGTATGTGGTCTATGGGACCCCAGAATGAATAATCTGAGTTTCCATTATTTCTTATGGGGAAATTTGTTTCCCACAAATATGCTTGCAAACATGCTTGTAAACCAAAACACTCTTATATTAGAGTGTTTTGGTTTACAAGCATGCTTCTGGAATGGATTATGCTTGTAAACCAAGGTATTACAGTCCTCCCTACCATTTCGTGGTTCATAGACTGTGGTCCTGGTATATTGTGGGACTGCAGTATATGAAGTCAAAGGCCCTTGGGCATCTAAGGCAGCCTTCCCCTCATGCCCAATTGTAATCTCATTCATTTGTTTGTTAACATGCTATTTTTTTCCTAAAGGGGACCCAAGGTGGCTCGCATAGATAAAACAAATACAGTTGAAAATACTATATAAACATCATATTTTTTTTAAAAAAAACCCACCAATTAAGCCTATATTAAGATTAAAACCCAAGATTAAATGTAATGTAATTCTGTGCTGTGTTCACGGAAGCTTATGGTGATCGCCTATCAATGCCCTTCTGAATGAAAGTCATCTTCTGGTGCAACCTTCCTTGTTTTTATTTAAAAACGCAGCGGCTCCCCATATTTGTTTAGTGTATCCATCAACCTGTCTCTGTGTGTCTCCCATTCCACAGGCACACAGTTCACAGAAACCAATTTTTTGTGTGAGAAAGAAGAGTGGAAAGGAAGGAAAAAAAGTCCACATCTCTCGGCCCTGAATAGAGGCGTAGGTTTCTAGGTCACTGATAGCTGAGCTCGACAAGCATTCTTCCCTTGAAAGTTTACTGGTGGATGAGGCAGTTCTTGGCATGGCATCAAATGTGTATCAGCTGCTGCGCTTTGCAGTCTGTTGGGAGCCTGGGCAAAGCTGCCTGATTACAAGAGATTCCAGGCTTTCAGTGCAGGCATAAGGGGATGCCAGCGAAAACAGGAATGGTTAAGCCCTATGTGGAGCAACTTGCTTCATACTACAATATTACACGTGGCCTATACTGTGTTAAGCTTCTCCTGCCCGCTGCCGTTCTGTTGTGACGGACTACAATTTTATTTATTTATTAGATTTTTTTTTATACCACCCCTCTGGCAGTGAGGCGGTATAATGCCGCAGATTGTGGGAGTTGTAAACCAACGTTTCTTCAGGGTAACTGGGAGCCTTTTCACACGACCCCTAAGATCCGCTGGCCGCTTAAATTCGGACCAGAGATCTTAGGGGTTTGTCGCTGTTCCTGCGTTCCCACCCCCTCGGCACTCCTGGCTGCTGGCTACGTGAGGGGAGGGAGAAAAAAAGGAAGAAAAGAATGCCGCTCACCTCCGTTCTGCCGTCCCGGCACTGCATTCAGATCTCTTAAAGGGGCGGGGGGCAAAAAAAGAACAAACAGAAGCAAGGAGAGCCCGGCAGTCACTACGTTATATCCGCATCAGGAATTTTCACCTCCGGAGAGCAGATAACTGAAAAGTGTGCTGGGATGCGCTTAGGTGGGCGTGGTCGCACTTAATTATCTGTAAACTCCGGAGCTGGTGGGGGAACAGTTTTAAGCTCCGGAGCTGGGAGCCATTTGCAGCGGAGTTTAGGGGTCGTGTACAAATACCTTGGGAGGTTTACAAGGAGGGCTGCTGCATTGTGTTGAATAATCAACTCCAGGTCAAACTGTTTACAGATTACATGTAATTGGAAGAGGGGATTCCTTAAGTGCTGAAAGATGTCTTGTTGTCTCAATAGATGTTTCTTTTAGTCCCTATACTTTGCAAAATACAGTGGTGCCTTGTATAAAGAAATTAATTCATTCCAAATGAAGTTCTGTTAAGCAAATTTTCTTTATACAAATTTCCCATAGGAATGCATTGAAAACGGAGTAATCCCTAATCACGACCATTTTTACGTTGTACGGATTAGCCCCATAGGCGATTCTGTAAAACAAATTTTCCCTATCTCCGGAATTTTTTATGTTGTACAGATTTTATGTTATACAAACCGTTTGTTATACAAGGGTCCACTGTATTTTTTTTACCCAGCATGTTGTTAGTCCGTGGAACTCCCTGTCACAAGATGAAGTGATGGCATCTAGTCTGGATGCCTTCAAAAGGGGACTGGACAGATTCCTGGAGGAGAAGTCCATCACAGGTTACAAACCATGATGGAGATATGTCATCTCCAGGCTTAAAACCGGAGAACTTCAAGGACTAGATGCAGGGGAGTGGTATGAAGCCATGGAAAACAAACCTGTTCCGTCTTCAATATGACATACTTTCAAATATTTAAACATAGCTATCATATCCCCTCCTAGTCTTCTTTTTGAAAGGCTAAACATTCCCAGTTCCCTAAGCTGTTCCTCATAAGACATTTCCTCCAGACCTTTAACCATCCTGGTCGCCCTCCTCTGCACCCGCTCGAGGTTGTCAACATCCTTTTTAAATTGACATGCACAGAACTCGACACAGTACTCCAGGCAGGGTCCAACCAGAGCAGAACAGAGTGGGACTTTCACTTCCTTTGATCTAGACACTATGGTTCTGTTGATGCAACCAAGAATCGCATTGGCTTTCTTGGCTGCCACATCACACTGCTGACTCATGTTCAATTTGTGGTACACCAAGACTCCCAAATCCCTTTCACCAGTACTATTCTCCAGCCATGTATCCCCCATACTATATCTGTGCAATTCATTCTTTTCACCTAGATGCAGCACCCTACATTTCCCTCTGTTGAAATCCATTCCGTTAGCTTTGGCCCACCACTCTAATCTGTCAAGGTCTTTTTGAATTTTCATCCTATCCTCTAGGGAATTAGCAACCCCTTCCAATTTGGTATCATCTGCAAATTTAATTAGCATACTCTTTATTTCTTCTTCCAAGTCATTAATAAAGATATTGAACAGCACTGGACCCAGAACAGAACCCTGGGGCACCCCACTGGTCACGTCTCTCCAAGCTGAAGAGAGGCCATTTATGGTCACCCTTAGGGTGCGATCAGTCAACCAATTCCAAATCCACTGAACAGTAGCACTATCTATCCCACTTTCTACTAACTTCTTAGCAAGAATATCATGGGGAACCTTATCAAAGAAGTCCAGATAAGCAATATCCACAGCATTCCCCTCATCCACCAGGCCTGTAATTATATCAAAGAAAGAGATCAAATTAGTCTGGCATGATTTATTTTTAAGAAACCCATGTTGACTTCTTGTAATAACAGCATTGTTTGTTAAATAATTGCTGACTGACTGTTTAATAATCTGCTCTAGGATCTTTCCAGGAATCGAAGTCAAGCTGACTGGGCGGTAATTACTTGGGTCCTCTTTTTTCCCCTTTTTGAAGATGGGGACAACATTAGCCCTCCTCCAATCGATGGGAACTTCCCCTGTTCTCCAGGACATCTCAAAGATTATTGCCAATGGTTCTGAAATTACTTCCACCAGTTCTTCTAATGTCCTTGGGTGTAATTCATCCGGCCCAGGAGACTTAAATTCATTTAATGCTTCCAGGTGTTCCAGTACTAGCTCTCTACCTATTCTATGTTGCAATTCCCATCCTACCTCTTCTAGTCTTTGTCCCAGCGGATTTCTTTCTTCCTTTTTGGAGAAAACGGAGGCAAAGAAGGTGTTGAGTAGTTCTGCCTTTTCCTTGTCTCCTGTTAGTAACTGGTTATTATCGCCACACAGAGAGCCTATCATTTCCTTATTTTTCCTTTTGACTATGGACAATTTGAGTTGGCATAAAATTACCACAACTAGCATATTAAAATATAATGTATCCAAACAATTATTACAAACAAAAATTACTTTTTAAATAACATCTATTTGTAATTGTAAGTAACAAATGGCGTAACAATCTCCTGAAATGTTCACTAGTTTATGTGGAACAAATAAACCTCAACAAAACAATGTTTAAAATCCAGAATTAATCATTTACATTTCCTCTCCACAGTACTAAATAAAAATAAAAGAAAAACCTCATTCTCGTAAAAAGACTTGAAGAATTGAATTTAGAGAAGTGGGTTGCAAAGGCGTGACACACACACAACCATTGTCCATCTAACAAGGTAGTTCAGACCAGGGCAAAGTGAAACCAACATGGAGGATAAATTGGAGGTCTCCTATCAATGGCGGAGTTGAGGGCGATGAAGCAGGAACGGAGAAGGCTGGAGAGCAGCTGGAGAAGAAGCCGGATGGAAATTAATAAGACTGCTGTTGTGATCCAGACTAGGCTCTACTCGCGAGCGATCAGGGAGGCCAAGTCATCTTTTTACTCCCTGAGAATTGGTGAGGCCTCGAACCGCCAGGCGGAGCTCTTCCGGGTGGTCCGAGACCTCACCAATCCTACTCTAACCAGGCCTCCTCCTACTGATTTCAGTAGTGAGAATTTTGCAGTCTATTTTCGATCAAAAATAGAGGCCATCTGGGCCGGCTTCGAATCCGGTTGCACTAGCCCTTCCCCGCCATCCCCAGTCGCTGCGCCACCTCCCTCTCCCCGGTTGGATGAGCTTGGGCCTGTTTCCTCCTTGGAGGCCTCCAGGGCGATTGCCCATTGCCGGCCCATGTCCACCCCCTTCGATCCTTGCCCTGCTTGGCTGTTAAAAGCTAGCGGCGGGAGTATGCCAGAATGGGCATCTGCCATCGCCTTCGCCTCCTTCAGCGAGGGGGTTTTCCCCTCCCGTCTCAAGGAGACTGTGGTCAAGCCCATTCTTAAAAAACCTGGCTTGGCATCAGACCAGTTGGCGAATTACCGTCCGATTGCCAATGTCCTGTTCATGGGCAAGGTCATCGAGAGGGTGGCTGCAGTCTGGCTGCAGTCATACCTGGAGGAACAGCAATGCCTTGGTCCGTGCCAATCCGGGTTCAGGCCCTGCCGGGGGACCAAAACAGCTCTGGTCGCGCTGCAAGACGACCCAATCCGGGCGGCCGACAGGGGTTGCTCTACCTTGTTGGTTCTTCTGGATTTGTCAGTGGCCTTCGATACCGTCGGCCACGGTATCTTACTGGATCGGCTCTCCGAGGTGGGAATCGGAGGCACTGCTCGCAGTTGGCTCCGGTCCTTCTTGGAGGGCCGTCCCCAATATGTGCAGCATGGCAGGGAGTTGTCGGCACCGTGGATACTCCCTTGTGGGGTTCTGCAGGGGTCGTCTCTCTCCCCATGCTGTTTAACATCTATGTAAGGCCGCTTGCTGGGGTCATTAGGATATTTGGAGTCTGCTGTCATCAGTACGCTGATGACACACAGCTCTATCTCTCCTTTTCCACCTCTGCAGTGGAAGCTGATCGGACTCTCGACCGGTGCCTGGATGCAGTATTGACATGGACCAGGGCCAACAGGCTCAACCCCGAGAAGACAGAGGTTATGTTCTTTTGGAGTTTGCCATCTGGGTATGGAGGCCCACTCCCCTGTTTGGAGGAAGTTTCCCTCTAACTGGCGGATAGGGTTCAGAATCTGGGCGTGGTTCTGGATCCGGCGCTGACCTTGGATGCCCAGGTAGGTGCCGTGACCCGATCCGCATTTTACCATCTCCGTCAGATTGTCCAGATCCGCCCATATCTAGATGGCGACTCTCTGAGAACTGTGGTTCAAGCGCTGGTAATCTCGAGGTTGGACTACTGCAACGCCCTCTACATGGGGTTGCCCTTGACTCTCCTCCGGTGTTTGCAGCGGGTACAGAATGCGGCAGCCAGGCTGATGGCGGGTGTGCATCGTTACGAGCACATCACCCCAGTTCTGGCTCGCCTGCATTGGTTGCCCGTTGCATCCCGGATCAGATTCAAGGTCTTGGTTTTAGTTTATAAAACCGTCCATGGCTTGGGCCCGGACTACCTGTCAGAGCGGATCGTCCAGCGATCAACCTCGGCCTGTCCAGTCCGGCAGTCGCGAGCGCACTCGTTTCGGGTTGCCACCCCACGAGAGGCCCAGAAGACATCTAAATGTAATAGGGCCTTCTCGGTGGCAGCCCCCTCACTTTGGAATAGTCTGCCCATCAAAGTGCGCTCTGCAGAGTCCCTGCTGGCCTTCCGAAAAGCTTTAAAAACCCTACTATTCCGGGAGGCCTTCGGCGAGCTTATTTAATTTTTAATTCCCCCCCCCTTCCCTGCCATCCATAATTTTGTTCCATCCGAGTATTCTCGCTGCTGGGACTCTACGTATTGCCAGGGTGCTATCTAGTTTTTAAACTGTCAGTATTGCTTTGTTCTCTGTTTTATTATGTTCTGTTTTATTGTGCTCAGTTGCTTGTCAACCTTTGTAAGCCGCCCAGAGTTCCTAGGGGAAGATGGGCAGGGTATAAATAAATAAATAAATAAATAAATAAATAAATAAATAAATAAATAAATAAATAAACCTTCCTCATAGTGAAGAAGCTACTTGGACAACTAGCTTTTCCAGGTGTTTTGACCTAATGTTTTTACCTAACAGAAAAAGAAGCCCAGTTGCCCTGTTGCCATGACTCAGCTTCCAAGTAACCTCACCTGGAGGACTGAGAATCTTCTGTGACAACACCCTGGATTCAGGAGAAATACATATGTAAATTATCAGCCAATTGCAGCAGGAGGGTGGGGGATTGATTGGTATAAAAAGGGTGGAGCCTGGTCTGTGAGAGTTGAGGGAGTTGAGGGTTGTTTGAGAGTGAGTGCTGAGAGAGCTCAGAGACAGTGAGGGCTTTACTGTTTACTGGTTATTAAGGACAGGGAGGTTTGAAGAGTTGAATTAATCTATTTTATGTTTAAGGCAATGCATACCAACGTCAGTCATTATTGTATTTATATATTTTCTCAATAAACATCATCATTATTTTTATATTATACATCTGAGTCTGTCCCAGATCATAAGGCGACAATTTAAAAGGTGGCAGCATTACCAAGTGGATCCTGTGAAGATTAATAAGTTGGTTCCCTACACTTCACTTTTTCATCACAATCACACGTTTAAAAGGGAGATGTTGTCACATCTTCATAGGCAAAAATTCTCCATGCACTGAACTTTATACCCCTATATGGAATCCTTTCATTCAAGGAGTGGTCTACCTGAACTCCTAAGAACCTGGGACACTGATGGTATAAGAAGTAAAGGTGCTATGGGATACCTTCCGATGAGGGCCTGCTGCAGAGATGCTTGCTCGACCCTAAACACTGACTTATGATCTATTTGGCTGCAGGATTCATTTTTTCTGGTCATACAACCAAGGAAGAATACAAAGGACTAGCCAGTCTTCGCAGGGGGGAAACCCGTCAAAAGAGCTGAAGCTGAGAATGAGCTCAGATTTCCAGGAGAGATTAAAAATAAGAGGAAGGGGGCTTTCTGCTTAAGCCTGGAACAAAAGGAAGAACAAAAGATCTCTGTGTGGGGAGGAAAGAAGAGTACTGATGGATGACAGACAGAAGGCAGAATTGCTCAGCACCTCCTTTGGCTGTGCCTTCTCCCCAAAGAGAAGTAGTGCTAAATATAGAGATGGTAGAATAGAGGAACCAGGGAGTTGCTGTCCAAAGAGAATACTGGAGAACACCCTCCTATTTTAAATGAATCCAACTCTTGCAGGTCAGATCAACTGCCTCCAAGGATACTTAAAGAAATTGAGGATGTAACGTCTGACCAAAGAGTCCATCTCTGAACACACAGAAATTGCTGTGGAGTCGGCGTGATTTCTTAGAAGCAAGTCCTGCCAAGCTCATTTGCTCAGCTTTGTCTGTTCAGGTTTGGGGGTGGGGTGGGGGTATTTTTCTTCTTCCTTTTTAATTTTAGAGTTACAGGCTTGGCAGACAGAGGGAATGCTGTGGAAGCGAGGCATCTCAGGTTCAGAAAGGCATTTGACATAAAACCTCTTAAGTGTTAGAGCAGTACAACAGTGGAACCGAGAGGATGAACGCTCCAGCGCGGGAGGCATTCAAGAGAACATTGCTGATCTGCTTTGATTTTGACTTCAGTTTTGAGCAGGGGATTGGACTCGGTGGCTTTATAGGCCCCTTACAACTCCATTGTTTAGTGTCTCTATGATTCTGAGGTCTCCATGATCTTGTGCCTATCTTATAATATGCAGACTAGATTATGCTACTGGTGGGTGGATTTTAAGATGGCTGTATCCAAAGAGTGCTCACCAATACAGTAGGACCCCAGTATCCGCTGGGGATTGGTTCCAAGCCTTCCCGTGGATAATGAAAACCATGGGTAAGAGAGAATGCCAAAATGTCCCCCAAAGCTGCTGTTTTGTGATAGTAACTTGCTTTACTGTTGCTGTTTTGCAACAGTAGCTTGCTTTACAGCTGCTCTTTGTGATGCTAGTTTGCTTTACGGCTGCTGTTTTATGACAGTAGCTTGCTTTACAGCTGTTCTTTGTGACAGTAGCTTGCTTTGTGGCTGCTGAATTATTTATTTTTCCTCTGCCAACTGTGGATAACTGAATCAGTGGATACAGGGGTCCTGCTGTAGTTCATTAATACCTTGGAAAGAAGTACTGCCAGGTTCTCTGTTGGGCCCTTTCACCTATTAAAGCAGTGGACTCTCCTTTAGAATATTTTAGAGATTAGTGGTCTGGCTTCGGGGAACATTTTATCTTTGAAATATTAGGCTAGATGTCCTTTGGGGTTCCTTTCATCTCTCAAAAGCCACGATTCCATTATTCTTGTCTGTCATGGTTTATAACCAAAATAAGTTATAACCTGGCAGAACTTTGTACTGCCCAGTGGAAATGCATTTGGTGTGGGCTACGGAAGAGCCAAATAGCAGTGCTTAAAATAAAACACAGAGGTAGTGGGTGATTCCATTCACCAAACTTATCTGTACAGTGGTACTTTGTATAAAGGAATTAATTCGTACCAAATGAAATTATGTTAAGCACATTTTCCTTTATACATGTTTCCCATAGGAATGCATTGAAAACAGAGTAATCCCTAATAATGACCATTTTTATGTTGTACGGATTCGCCCCATAGGCGATTCTGTTAAGCAGATTTCTCCTATCTCCAGAATTTTTTATGTTGTACAGATTTTATGTTATACAGACCATTTGTTATATGGGGTGCACTGTATTTACAAGATATTATCAACATTATAAGGGGATTAAGAAAGAAATACACAAATGCACATGTTTATGTGTATAGCAGAGAAAATTAGCTTAGCAGCAGCAGCATGTATATAAAGTGTAGATACTTGCAATAAGTGTTAGTGGAACTGAGAGACATAGAGACAAAGAACATGACTTAGAATAAAACTCTTATATTGAATATATACAGTAGATAAGCATAACACCAAGCATAACATATATACAGAGCAAAATATACAACAGAGTATGTGGTACTGTTTTCTCACCATAAACAGTCCCAATTTACATTACACCAGCCAGTTTCTTTATACACATTTGGAACTCATCAGACATGATTTTAACCAATCACATCCTGACACACCATGATGTCATTAAACTATTCCATCAGTGCTAAATCACTTTAACCTTCTAGTGATTTCTAATCCCTTGCACTTGTGGCTAACATCATGACACTGCATTTTGACTGACTCCATTTTACAAATTCTCTGTTCAATCTGTTAAATATATATTACATACATTTTGTCAATTCTACATATTATGACAGATATACATACAGCAAACTTTGTAGAATCGGCAGGCATCAGCGTAGTCAAAATACAGTACAGTCCAGCGATCCAACAATCCAGGAACTCACTAATCTGACTGGCAAAATGACATGCAGCTTTCTCTTAACATACACCAACCACATGTGCCATACACCAGCCACCTTTTGTACTCTTGGCTGATGCAGTAATGATTCAGCATGTGGAAAACTGAGCATGTGCAAAGTGGCGGCTGATGTCTATACCTATCAGACACATATTCCACAGGTGTGCAGCAATTTCTTTATACAGTAGTCATTCTCCCACAATTCAATATGCCAATTCACTTTGTGAACAAACCTTGATATTGTCTGTCGCTTCCAATTTTTAATAGGAAATACCTTCTTCGCTTACTTTGATTTCTTAATCTCTCTAGCCTAATTTTCATTCCTTGCCTTCATTCCTAGCGCTGTTTCAGTAGCCTTCTACCATCTGGGACTATGACTAATTCCCTTTCTTCATTTATGTTGACATCCTGAGGGTATTATAAAGATGCCCTCATTCTCTCGGAGTCTTCCCTCAACATTATATAAATGCTCCCTCTTGTACCTTAATCTCACGTACGGGTACTATATTAAGTGTATGTGTGTGTGTGTGTGTGTGTTGTATTTGAGACATACAAAGACAATTCTGCTATGCTGTGAAGGTAGTTCTAGCTACTATTTCGCTGATGTTTTCTTTTTCTGTTGAAGTCAGATGTTGCATGTTTCAAGTTGTTTGAATAAATAATGCTAGCTTAAGAAAGCAGAGCAAAGAAAAGCACACCACAGAAGCATGAAGAACACTTGTTATCTTTCCTACTATGACATTGTGTGAGTCCACTTGATACTATGTTAGAAAAAAAGCAATGACTCCTTGAAATGACTTGTGAGGAATATTTTAAAAAGCAAAAGAATGCAATGCATACTGCGTTATACTGCCCCATAGCACTTAAAGCAATCCCTGGGCAGTTTACAGTTGAATTATGCAGGCTACATATTGTCCATCCATCCAATACAGCAAACTTATCTACCTTGGAAGGATGAAAGGCTGAGTGAACCTCTAACTCGCTACCTGGGATCAAGCCCATGTTGTGCTGGACTTTTGGCTACAGTACTGCAGTTTAACTACCTGTGCCATGAGGCTCAGAAAAGGAAAGTTTCCTCCTCCTTCTTCCTCTTCCTCTTCCTCTTCCTCTTCTTGGCTTGTTTCAGTTTGATCTTCTTCAAGTGCCATGTCCTTGTAGAATGTTGGTGATCGGTAGCACAGACTGTTTTTATCTAAAGCCGTGGTTCTGAACCTGTGGGCCCCCAGATGTTCCTGGACTGCATCTCCCAGAAACCCCTTCCAGCACAGTCCAGTGGCAGAGGCTTCTGGGAGTTGCAGTCCAGGAACATCTGGGGACCCACAGGTTGAGAACCACTGATCTAAAGCTATTCTGCAGCCTGTTTTTATCTAAAGCTATTATGCGGCAATCAGTAGCACGATCTGTTTTTTTCTAAAGCTACTCTGTGACCTAAGCACATCCGATCTCGCCTGATTTCAGAAGCTAAGCAGGGTCAGCCCTGGTTAGTACTTGGATGGGAGACCACCAGGGAATACCAGGTGCTGTAGGCGCCTGGAGTAGGAACTGGCAAGCCACTCCAGTATTCCTGCCAAGAAAACTCCATGGACATGGGGTCACAAAGAGTCGGTCACGACTGTAACAATGCAACACACACACACACACACACACACACACACACACACACACACACACA
>JAHTLZ010000268.1:5153528-5173637 GCA_023846285.1 Phrynocephalus versicolor | reverse complement strand
CACACACACACACACACACACACACACACACACACACACACACACACTAAATAGAGAAGCTGTGCCCACTGCTAACCATTGGCTTAAATGTTCTTCTATGCCTCAGACCACACTTCCTTGATTTTGATTTGATACTGTTTCAAACAGTGACTTTGAATGATTTTACCTTGATCTTAAACAGTAGACACAATCTTCCTTCAGATTTATGAAAGAAACAATTATAATATCCCTAGTCGACATGATTTCTTCTATGTTTTTAAGTGACAAGGGCCTTGTCACAAGTGGTCTAGAACTGCAGTGATGGCATGGAATGTTGATAAACATTCCAGGTGGGCATGAAGCACTCCTTAGCTGCTGGTGCTGTAGGTCTTTGACTGTGGAGCCAGAGGTTGGGAATTTGATTCCCCACTGTGTCTCCTTGGCAAAGGTTGGGTGCAGTGATGTGTATTTATTATTTATTTATTTATTTATTTGATTTATATACCGCAACCATCTAGCAAAAAAGCTACTCTGGGCGGTTTACAAACATATACAAAATATAAAAACAGATTAAACAACTTAAAATAGTAAATAAAACTAACCAATCAAATCAAATAAATCATCATAATAAAAAGAACAAATAAACAAATAAGCACAAATAGAATAAATCAAAATGGTTTGACAATTCAAAATGTGTAGGGTTCCGTTTAGCACTACAGTTCTAAAATTAACCTTGTCGCTGCGAATTGTGCAGACACACTGAATGTATCTGAACTACAATTTAACTACTACTGTAATGTCTTTCCCCAGAAAGGGATTATGCTGGGAACTATTATTTCGGTATACATTTCAGAAGCTTTCTCTTGGAGATCCTTAGCTTTGCCCTCAACATAACTTTAATTTCCAGTTTATCTGTAGAAACACAGTGACCATGAAGCTATGTCTAGTCTGAGTATGCCTTTTGTTTTTGCTTTCTACCCATGGAAAAGCCGTAAACCATTATTTTATGGTAGATGATTGCCAAGAGGTGTCAGGAAACACTTGACTTGATGGATTTTGCTAGGAGTGCTGTGAAAACAATCCCCACTGTGAATAACAAATAAAACCACTCATACTCTGTCTAAAAATATAACCTCTAAAGAAGTATTCAGTATCTCTGACACACAGGGCAAGTTGGCTGCTGGTATCATTATCATCCGTATGACAAATGTCCTACATAACGGTGTTGTTCAGAACTGTTATGCCATCTCAGTTTATGGACATCTGTTCATTGCACTTCTTGGAAAATAAATTTTGATTCAATATTTCTGTGACAATGTGTTTTGTTCTGGAGTGACAAAGAGTATCCTGGGTATACTAACTTATTTCATCATCATGACAGTCAGCCGTAGCTCTATTTCAGGGGCTGAATATCATGTGACTAGTTGGGTTCTTTATTGGTTATAGGGGACTTGCATTTTGAGGAAAGATCCTTCCTAGTTCGAATCATAGAATCAAAGAGTAGGTAGAGACCTCAAGGGCCATCCAGTCTAACCCCCTGCAGGGCCGGCACGTCCATTAAGGCGAACTAGGCAGTTGCCTAGGGCGCCAAAATGGACAGAGGGTGCTGGCCAGCCTGCTGCCCCCCCGCCGCCCCACCCCCCGCTGGCCACCGCCGTCCGATCCCCCATCGCCGTCCGCCCGCTGCCCCCTGTGCCCATCGCCGCCCACCCCCCGCCCGTTGCCGTCTCCCGCCATCTGCTGCCACCCTGCCCCTGCCACCGCCTCCCCGCCGCCCCCTGCCCCGCCCCTACCGCCCCCTGCCCCGCCTGCCCTGCCCCTCGCCTGGGGCGCAAAAAAAAAACTAGCGCTGGCCCTGAACCCCTGCCATGCCATTTGGTCCAACACCCTCCCGTGAATGTACTCTGCTTAAAAACCTCCAAAGAAGGAAACTCTACCGCCCTCCATGGCAGCATATTCCACTGCTGAACAGCTCTAACCATCATGAAGGTCTTCCTAATGTTCAAATGGAATGGGTTTCCTTGCAGTTTGAAACCAGTGCTCCGAGTCCTAGTCTCTGATGTCATGGAAAACAAGCCAGCCCCCACTTCAATATGACATCCTTTCAGATATTTAAACATGGCTATCATATCCCCTCTCAAACTTCTTTTTGTAAGACTAAACATTCCCAGATCCTTAAGCTGCTCCTCATAAGACATATGTTCCAGACCTTCAACCATCCAGGGAGCCCTCCTCTGGACCTGCTCAAGGTTGTCAACATGCTTTTTAAATTGAAGAGTGCAAAACTGTACACAGTACTCCAAGCGAGGTCTGACCAGAGCAGAAAAGAGTGGTATTATCACCTCCTTGATCTAGACACTATGCTAGAAACTATGCAACCATGAATTGCATTGGTTTTTTTGGCCGCCGTGTCACACTGCTGACTCATGTTCAATTGTGGTCCACCAAGATTCCCAGATCCCTTTCACAAGCACTATTCTCCAGCCAGGTGTCTCCAATCCTATATCTGTGCAATACATTCTTTTTACCTAGATGCAGCACCCTACATTTCTCACTGTTGCAACTCATTCTGTTTGCTTTGGCCCTGCACTCTAATCTGTCACAGTCATTTTGGATTTTTCTCCTATCCTCAAGGGAATTAGCCACCCCTCCCAAATTGATATCATCTGCAAATTTAATCAGTCTACTATATTCCTTAATCCAAGTTATTAATAAAGATAAGAACACAAGAACATAAGAAGAGCCATCCTGGATCAGGCCAAAGGCCCATCTAATCCACCTTCCTCTATCTCACAGTGACCCCACCAAATGTGTCCGGGAGCGCACAGGACTAGGTATCTATCTCTTCATACCACTCCCCTGTATCTGGTCCTTGAAGTACCCCGGTTTTAAGCCTGGAGATGACACATCTCCCTCATGGTTTGTAACCTGTGATGGACTTTTCCTCCAGGAATCTGTCCAGCCCCCTTTTGAAGGCATCCAGGCTAGATGCCATCACCACATCTTGTGGCAGGGAGTGCCACAGACTGACAACCCACTGGGTTAAAAAAATTCTTTTGTCTGTTTTCACTCTCCCAGACCTCAATTTGTGGGTATGTCCCTAGTTCTGGTATTTTGTGAGAGGGAGAAGAATGTCCCTCTATCCACTTGACTCATGCCCTGCATTATTTTGCACGTCTCAATCATACCCCTCCACAGGCGCCTTTTTTCCAGACTAAAGAGCCCCAAATGTTTTAGCCTTTCTTCATAAGGGAGGTCTCCCAGCCCAGTAATCATTTTAGTTGCTCTCCTTTGCACTTTTTCCAGTTCCACTATGTCTTTTTTGAGATGCGGTGACCAGAATTGTGCACAATACTCCAGGTGCAGCCTTTCTATTGTTTTGTACAGTGGCATTATAATGTTTTATTTTCAATCCCCTTTTTGATAATCCCTAGCATGGAACATGTGGAATATCACCGGACCCAGAACAGAACCCTGGTGCATCCCACTGGTCACCCCTCTCCATGCTAAGAAGAAGCCATTTACAATCACCCTTTGTGCACAATCTGTCAACCAATTACAGATCTACCTAACAGGAGCAGTATGTATCGCACATTCTACTAACGTCTTTGCAAGTACGGGGAACCAGTAGTTGTGCAGAATGTTTGCTAATGGGCAGCCTGTGATGATTCCAGCTCTTAAATCTGGGGGGAAAGACTTCTAAGGCCGCAGTCTTACCATAGTTTTCTGCGTAAATTTCATGCATATTTTTTCAGACGGTCACGTGGTTTTGAAGGTGCAGTATGTGTCCTCTCTTCTGTGTTGTATTTTCCTATTCTAGTTCTGTCTCTACCTGTCTACTTGGCCTTTTCCCCTTCTTTCCGGTTCTACTTTCCAAGCCTCCATGGTGTTTAACCTCAGGAAGCTGCCGAAAAAGGGGAACAACAGGTTTTACTGCGTATTTTCGGGGTCCTGTCGTGGTTAGAGAAGCAAATAAATAAGCATTTTTGAATGAAGTTTCTAAATCCAGCCCCTGGCGGTGGTTTAGGAAACTTCACTGAAACTGCTGTTCCAGGGGCATGGTCGGACGGGACCGGAATTTAGTTATCTTTGCGGTTAGCATGCGATCCGTTTCTGCGCAGTTGGCCGCCGGGAAACTACGCAGAAAACGCTGGTAGGACTGCGGCCTAAGTCAGCTCAAGACAATTGTTAAAGGTCTTGATGAAGTCTGCTAATAAGCAGAAATCAGTAGTTCCATGTGATGGAAACAAACCAAAACAGAACAACTCTACCCACACTAAAAGCAGTAGAAGTTTGACAGGGGCGCACAAAAGTTCAAGTAGGAACACTCTGGGCAAAGACTGATTCCTTTCAGCAAAAACATCATATGACTATTGGGAAAAAGTGGGTAACTGGCCCGCCACTGCCACAGACCAAACAGTAAGACAAATGCCCACCTGTTGTTGTGTACAACAAAATACCAATTATCTTATAATGTGGTGTCATGTGCAGAGAAGCACAGCTCTGCGCAGGACATAGGTGTTTTCTGTGAAGGATGTGCTGGCATTGTATGCAGGACTTGGATAAGTTCTGTACAAAATTTAGTGACTCCCCATTGTGAGAACATATTGTGAGAAGCAAGAAGGAAATTGAGAGAACTGAGAGAGCAGAGAGCATTTATGTTTGCCACCAGGAATGCTCACAACTACCAAGCAACCCACAAAAGTATTCTCTGCGCCTCATGGCGCAGTGGTTAAATGCCTATACGGCAGTTAAAACTGTGCTCACAACCTGGGGTTCAATCCCAGGTAGCCGGCTCATGGTTGACTCAGCCTTCCATCCTTCTGAAGTTGGTAAAATGAGTACTCAGCTTGCTGGGGGTGGGGGGCAATGTGTAGCCTGCATACTATAATTAAAAACTGTAAACCGCCTAGAGACTATTTGAAGTGGTATGGGGTGGTATATAAGCAGAACACTTTGCTTTTTGCTTTGCTTTATGGGTGAGACATGCAAACACACAAAGCCCACACCAAGCCTTTCTTGTGAAGTGGTGGCATTCCTGTCCCTTTGATTCCAATAGCAATTAGCTCAGATGTTTTTTGGTCTATTCATTCCCAGAATCCTCTAAATAACCCACTGGTAGTGGGGGGCTGATGGGGGGAGGAACTGCCTGAATTACTCTCTGTACCCCCAAATTTTTCAAGTTATACATCAGATCCTCTTCCTTTGTTCCTAGTATTTAAAGTTCTCCAAATCCAGGTTAAACACCTAATATCAAAGCTTTGTTGATGGTTTTGGATCAAGATAGTTCCTCTTGCGGTTAAACGGGAAATGCCAGAGATAGGACTGAGATCCTTACTACTCAAACCATTGAGAGGGAGAATTTAAGTAGAGCAAGTGTCTGTGTCTATATGCGCATTCATCTATTTTTGGGTCTAGCGTATGAGAGATAAACTGAAATGGCCAAAGAGACTTATGCAATCGGGATTAACACCCCCCCCCATCCAACCCTTTTTATTTCCCCTCCTAAATTGTCCTCTGAAGTGGAAAGCTCGTAGGCCATCCATCAGCTGTGAGAGCTAGCATTGCTGAATCACCGTCTGTAATCTCCATGCTGTAATCCTGGCTCTAGCTTTTTGTTCAGGATCCAGACAGGCTCTCACAATGCAGGCAGACGGGGATTTTGCTTCCTAGACTAGGCTTCTATGACATTGACAAACTATTTTACAATTAGAATGTAGAAAAGCTCCGTGGTTGAACAGGAGCTTTTATAATCTCAAAAAGCGTCCCTCCCCCCAACAAGCTTTGCATATAATAACCATCTTATTTTTAGACCTACAGAATTGGAAGGGACCTTAAGGATAAGATCCTATGGGGGAGGCACAGTGGGGAATCAGACTCCCCGCTCTGTGAGCTTAATTGATCCAATATGGATATTTTGAATCAATGAAATTGGGTTGGGGGTGGGAAGTCCACCTGCTTGTAGCCTACTGGTTGTCCCAATTATAAATCTTTCCTGGTGGACTGCAGGCGAGTTGGAAAGGGGGCAAGGCAACCCAAAGATATTTCATGGCCTGGGACAAACGACATGCTGGAATCCACTCTATTCAGTGTACAACGTACATTGTACAACTCGACTGGCAGGTGAATCTTCCTCCAGTGGGCATCACCCATCACCCTTTTTTTGAAATTAATCCTGAAGCCTAGTATAAAAAGGCAGCTTGGTGTGGATTAGCTAATTGTCTGCTAAACCCCAGAGATTCGTAGAAGAACTGAATTGGAAGGGGCCTGTAAGGCCATCATTTTGGCCGCCCACATCATCTTTTGTGAAGGGTATTGCACCCCCCTATTTTTGTTGTACTTTGCCTCTGTTTCTCTTGTTTGGCCCCCGTTTTTTGTTTTTAATTGTAAACCGCCCAGAGTTCCGTTTCGGAAGATGGGTGGTATATAAATTTAATAAATAAATAAATAAATAAATAAATAAATAAATCAGGTCCAACCCCTGTAGCAATAATCTGGGGCAGCCAGGGCCAGCTGGGTACTGGAGCAACGGGAAAGCGCTTTGAAGAACACACACACACACACACACACACACACACACACACACACACACACACACACACACACACACACACACACACACGAATATCGGAACTCCTCCCCCTCTGGGGAGGCCTCATTTTATTAACCTTCTACCCTAGGTAATTAGCATAGCTGATTACATCATTTCTTTGTGTCGCAGCAATAAATTCGCCAAATAAGGTTAGAGGCGTTACATGGGAGGTCTACATTAATTAGGCATTACCGCATGTATTGTGCATTGCTCAAATTGGTAAGCTTTAGATAAGAAGCAGTTCTTTAATTGGCAAACTTACCGGTAACTAGTAAGACAATGAGATCACTTATTGGCAAGCTTTACTGGTAATAGAAGACAAAGAAATCTAGCTTAACTAAGGAATAACGAGGGAAGATGGAGGGAGAGCTAGTGTGCTGGCACAAACTGGGTCCGCTGTTGCAAAGAGCTCAGGCCTGTGCCATCAAAGCTGTTGCTTCTGAAAAGGCAAAATGTGGCAAAATGGCTACAGTTATGCCAACCCAAAAGTTTAACCCCACAAACCCCCTCTTTAGTGGAGGAATCCAAATCAAAGGAGATCTGACAGATGGTTGTCTGGTTTCCTCCTGAATGACTCTACCACAATAGAACTCACGACCTCCCAAAGTAATTGGTTCCATTGTCATGCTGCTCTGGCGGTTAAGACGTTTTTCCTGATACTCAGCCTAAATCTGCCTTCCTGTAACTTGAGCCCATTATTGTGTGTCCTGCACTCTGCGATGATCAGGAACGGATCCTGTCCCTTCTCTGCATGACTATTTTTTAAGTCAGGTGTGGGGAACCTTTGACCCTCCAAATACAGTGCCCCCCCGCCCTTTCGCGGTTCATATACTGCAGTCCCGCTATATCGCGGGACCGCAGTATATGAAAAAAGGCCCCCTAGGGTAAGGGAGGAAAGTCCTTTTTCAAGCCTCCCATACTTATCCCAGGACTGGAGCTGCCCCGAACAGGTCTGTGAGGGCCTTGCTGGAGGCCCCAAAAGGGCCTCCCTGTAAACTGGAAGTGACTTCCGGATCGCTGAAAATAATTTCTGAGACCCCCAAGAGCCTTTCTAGGCCTGTCGGAGGCCTCAGAAATGATTTCTGGTTTACCAGAAGTCACTTCCGGTTCGCAGGGAGGCTCTTTTGGGGCCTCCAGAAGGCCCAGGAAGGCTCTCACAGGCCCATTCAGGTAGGGCCAGGCTGGGGGTAAATACAAGAGCCCCCAGCTAGCCCCCCCCCCAGGCCTGATGACCTGCTTCTGCATATCATGGATTTTCAGTTGTCGTGGGTCAGGTCAGGTCCCTAAACCCTGCAATAGCCAGGGGATCACTGTTCTTTAGATCACAACTTATCATGGCAATATACCGTATTTTTCTGTCTATAAGACGACCTCATGTATAAGTCGATCCCCAATTTTCCAGCCCAAAATAACGGTTTCTCTACCGTGTGGCTCTCTCAAAGGTGGGGTAAAAATACTCTGAAATAAATAAAGTAAATAAATATTCTCCATAGTGAGTCTCTGTACTTGTGTGGTGTACCCAAACAAAAAACAAAACAAGCAAGCAAAAACCAGCCGTCTTGGGTCCTTTTCCAAGGAGAAAGGCGGAATTCTGAAATGAGCCAGAGCTGGGGCTGACTGGTGAATCAACCACCTTTTTATCATATGCTTCTTCTGAAATAAAAATGAAGAAGACAGCTTTCCTTTATTTGTTCACATTAGGAGACAGGGTGGCAAGTAACTGGATCATGAAATGAATCACAAAACAGTGTGTTTTGTTGTGGGGGTTGGAGGGGTTGGTTCATTTTATGCCCTTCTCTACTGTAGAATCCTGCTTTTGAGCCACTCCAGATGTCTCTGTCAGTGCTTGGCCGGTATAGATCTGAGATGGCAACCATGTATACAGGAAGAAGAGGGCTTTAGGGACACCCATGTCCTCCACCTTTTCAAGGTTCAAACCCTTGGAAGTAGTAGCAGCTCAAATTTGTAAGCAGGCTAACTGGTAGAAAACATAATGAGCATACATCTCTACTAGCATAAAAGCAAAGTGTTCTGCTTATATACCGCCCCACACCACTTTAAGTAGTCTCTGGGTGGTTTACAGTTTAATTACAGTATGCAGGCTACACATTACTCCCCCAGCAGGCTGGGTACTCATTTTACTGACCTTGGAAGGATGGAAGGCGGAGTCAGCCATGAACCTGCTAACTGGGATTGAACCTCAGGTTGTAAGAACAGTTTTATCTGCAGTACAGACATTTAACCACTGCACCACGAGACTCATTGCATTAAGGAATGCATGCCATTATTCTGCATAATATGAGACATGATATGATGTATCTAGCGGCCTAGATGCCCTAAGCACATCTGATCTCGCTTGATTTCGGAAGCTAAGCAGGGTCAGCCCTGGTTAGGACTTGGATAGGAAACCACCAGGGAATGCCAGGTGCTGTAGGTGCCTAGAGTAGGAACTGACAAACCATTCTAGTATTCTGGCCAAGAAAACTCCATGGACATGGAGTCACGAAGAGTCAGTCACAACTGTAACGAGTCGGTCACAACTGTAACACCCACCCACCCACACATGATGTATCTGGGTCCTGTAATGTATATCACTTTCCCTTGTAGGACAACATCTATAATTTGTGAATGGAAGCAAACTGGTTGTCCCAGTTGGAAGCTTCTAGGGGAATGTCATAACACCCCTAGCAGTAATATTTACAAGCTCAGATTTCAAAACAATGTCCAGGTTAGTACACTTAACCTTTTAACATACTGGGCTCATCCGATTCCCTCCACCATGTAAGTATTTATTCCAGAAGTACATCCTATGGGCTTTTTGTGCCCCCTCGTTAATCGGTTAATGTCCCCAGCCTGAACCCTAATAAGTTACTTACCCAGTATTTGTACACTAGCTTCTACCTGCAAAACAAACATGTCTTCATCTAGATACAGAAACATACAGTACATCCGCATATTAAAAATGTTCCTAGTTCTTTCTTCAGCCGTGAGTCAGTACTAAGAGCTCCATCTACTGGGGTTTACCAACATTTAAAATATATATATATTTATTAACAATAAGCCCAGTAATATATTTGCACTCCCTGGCCACTCTAGTACAGTGCACCCTTGTATAACAAACAGTTTGTATAACATAAAATCTGTACAACATAAAAAATTCCGGATATAGGGGAAATTTGCTTAACATAATTGCCTATGGGGAGAATCTGTACAACATAAAAATGGAATTACTCCATTTTGAATACATTCTTATGGGAATTTGTATAAAGGAAAATTTGCTTAACATAATTTCATTTGGAACAAATTAATTCCTTTATACAAGGTACCACTGTACATGCCGTTTTATGGATGCATGCATCTTTAGCTATGGAGACCTAATTATGTTCACCAGCAAGTGTAGATCTATGATCCCTTCTTGGATGGTCAAAGTGTGTTCCTGGCCTCATAAGTCTTTTTAGGCTGCTTTCACACGACCACTAAAATCCGCTGTAAAGTACTCACAGGTGCGGAGCATAAAATCATTTACGCACGAGCAGTGGACTTTAAAAATAAAATAAAATGTGACCACTCCCACTTAAGCATATGACCACTCCCACTTAACACTGATTCTCTTCTACACTTGCTACAATAATTGGAACAGGAGCAGGCCCTGGTCTACCCTCACCATCCTTTGGGTATTTGTCCGGTATACCGTAGCGTCTTCAATGAAAAATCTGCAAGGGAGATTTCACTTTTGTGCCAAGAAATAATTTTGCAAACAAACAAGCAAACTACAGTGGTCCCCCACTCATTTGCGGTTCATATACTGCGGTCCCGCTATATCACGGGACCGCAGTATAAGAAAAAAGGCCCCCGGGGGTAAGAGGGGAAAGGCCTGTTTCAGGCCTCCCGTACTTACCCCAGGAGTGGCGCCGCCCTAAACGTGCGTGCGAGGGCCTTCCCGAGCTTTCTGGAGCCCCCCAAATGCCTGAGAAGGCCCTCGCAGGCCTGTTTGGGGGCAGCGCCAGGCTGTGGGTAAATACAAAAGTCCCCAGCTAGGCGCCCCAGGCCCGACCCGACCTGCATCCGCATATTGCTGATTTTCAATTATCGTGGGTCGGGTCAGGTCCTTAACCCCCTCAATAGGCGGGGAGTCACTGTATTATGGTATCTGAAAGGCCAACACAGTTACTTATCTGGGTTTTTGTGTATCACAGTCTACTTCGTCAGTCCGCCAAAGCTCACCCTGGAAATGTGCCACAATATTCTTTCTTCTGTTGTTCTAGAAAGCCTCACTGTGCCTCCTTGAAGGGGCTGAATTCAAAGATCCAGAGGGTCTGTTGCCGCTCTGCAGTGGCTTTAAGAAAATATCTGCAGGTTTAGTTTTATTGTTAGGGTAGAGGCAGACAAACTGGAGTCACAACGCGCATACAGTTCCCCGAAAAGCAACCCCCCCATCACTTTCAGAAAGATATGCCCTTTCTTGCTTATATACTGCAATATATAAAAATACAATATATTGCTATTATTGTATTTTTGCATGTACAGTAGGACCCATGTATCCACTGATTCATTATCCACTGATTCAGTTATCCACGGTTGGCAGCAGCCACAAAGCAAGCTGTTGTCAAAATCAGCAGCTGTAAAGCAAGCTATTATCATAAATAGCAGCTGTAAAGCAAGCTACTGTCACAAACATTGGCCATAAAGCAAGCTACTGTCTCAAAACAGCAGTTATAAAGCAAGCTACTGTCAGGAAACAGCAGTTTGGGGGTGGGGGTGGGCAGGCATTCTGTCTTATCCACGGTTTTCATTATGCACAGGAAGGCCTGGAACCAATCCCCAGCAGATACCGGGGTCCTACTGTAATTAAATACATGAATTTGCCAGGCACTGAAATATTTGGTACAGTGGACCCTTGTATAACAAACAGTTTGTATAACATAAAATCTGTACAACATAAAAAATTCCAGAGATAGGGGAAATTTGCTTAACAGAATCGCCTACGGGGAGAATCCGTACAACATAAAAATGGGATTACTCTGTTTTCAATGCATTCCTACGGGAATTTGTATAAAGGAAAATTTGCTAACATAATTTCATTTGGAACAAATTAATTCCTTTATACAAGGTACCACTGTACTTTGTGGTCCAGAAATGGCTGGCACCTGTAAGGAGAATCAGTGACCACAGAAGAGATTACCTGGCTATCATTTGCCTGTAAGCGTTAAGCACCAGCTCTGCTTTCTGTGCCCCTGCTCTATCAGACTCTAACGCTGCCTTGCCATTGTCACATGCAAGGTCATCAAGGGGGATATTTCTGTTTGCATTTGCAAAGGCTCGGCCTCATGGTGGTGATGTTGCATCAGAGACCGAGTGCCTGATCTGTCTAACACCATCCTCAGAGACATCTGGGAAAATGAAATGGGAAGAATCTAAAGGAGTCACGACATAGCAATAAACAAAGATTTTACCCTTGAGGTCAAACTATATATTACAGGTAGCCCTTGAATAGAAATTGAAATCAGGTGGAGAAGTGATCTGGCAGACCTTCCTGGCTGAGCAGTCATACTTGCAAAAGGAACCTATGTGTGGTTCCCAATGATGAAAATAAGGTAAACGTGCAAATCAAGAAAATCACATTCAGCAGTGGTCAGACATTCTCAGAATTTAAGGAATTTCTTCTATAAATGACAGGATATTTGTCTTATAGGTGATTACTTCACGTCCCTCTTTGTTCCGGGACTAGTTTTGTACTGTGACAGCGTTGGTCACGATCATGTGGTTTTGTCCCTGTTTCAGTGTTCCCATGGTTGTGATAACTAGTCTCGTGACAAGTGTTACCTCATGGTCTTGTACCGTGACAAACACTGAATTTGTCTAACTTCCTTTTTCCTTTTGGGCGGGGGGTTAAAAATTCATTTTCGATATTTCGCTTGTGAAACAGTTTTCTGAGAGAAACAAATGTTTTGTTGTGCGACAGTTCTTACTACATGGTGTCTTGTCTCGGAACACCAGGTACAGTATTGTCGCGCTTAGCACCCGTTCCGGGACCGTGGTTGAGACAAATTTCAGTAGTTGTACGACGGACGTGAAGTAACATTTTTTGGAACTGCTCCTAAGCACAACACTAACAGAGACAAGACACCATGTAGTAACAATGTAGTTATTCCGTTCTGTTCTCCAAGCATGTAGAATACCTGCAATGAAAGCTCCAACTCACTTTCACAATGAGATGAGGTATCCCTCCAACAGGAGGGGAACTAGGGAACATCCACTCAAACTGAAGGTTGGGAGAGTGAGAACAGACAGAAGAAAATATTTTTTTACCCAGCGTGTTGTTAGTTTGTGGAACTCCTTGCCACAGGATGTGGTGATGGCATCTAGCTTGGATTGGAGGGATTCCTGGAGGAGAAGTCCATCACAGGTTACAAACCATGATGGAGATGGGTAATCTCCAGGCTTAAAGCCAGGGTACATCAAGGACCAGATGCAGGGGACTGAGGGGAGTGTTATCAGGAGACAGACATCTAGTCTCGTGCGCTCCCGGATGCATCTGGTGGGACCACTGTGAGATACAGGAAGCTGGACTAGATGGGCCTTTGGCCTGATCCAGCATGGCTCCTCTTATGTTCTTATGTTATGAGGGTTCTTGTATATATCCATGCTTAATAGGAAGTTGAGAGTTCTAGGCCAGAGAATACTGTAGTCCTAAAAACCATAGCTAATATGAACTAGAGTAGACCCAATGAATCAATAGCATTTGCAGAAAGTTTTGGTTTATCATGTAGCAGTTTAGTGGATCTTCTCTGTTTCTTAGCATTCGGATCTAGCCTATTGTATTCTACCGATCCATCCACCGATCCAAATGTGTCTACACTTCTTTTGTCATGTTGAGATTGAGAATGATACGAAAGACAGTCCCTGTAGGTAAAATTCTGTAGTGTTTGCCTCTTCGCTATAATTTTTATTCCTCTTCATTTTAGGAAGCATGGCGTCCTCTCACCTGTATGATTACAGTTCTTCCAAGATACCAGAGAGGGACAGTGATTCCTTTTACACTTCCTTGATTTCCCATGATCTCTATACATCTCCTCAGGATTCCTTATATTACACCGGGAACCTGCACAAAGGGGGTAGCCCTTTGACTACTTCAGACAGCACCGAAGGATTCCACGCCAAGGGCGGGGCTGCCTTCGAATCCCATGGTTTGTTTAGCTCCGATTCAGGAATGGAGATGACCCCGGAAGAAGCCATCTCCGTGGAGCAGATGAAATTGGCCGTTTATAAATACATGGACATTGGTAGATCGGAAGAGATCAAATGCCAGGAGAGGTGTGACACTGGCTTGGGAGATGTGGGTCCTCCGGATTTGATTAATAAATGCCCGGAAAATGAGACTGAACGGAAGGGGACAGGTTTTGACGGGAAGCCAATGGCCAAAGAGCCCGGTTCGTTTGGGGAGTCAGCTTTTGGTGACCATCAATACCGTCCCTCGGTAACTACACCTGTGAAGATCACGCTGACGGAGACAGAAATCACAGGAGGATCTGACGTTAAAGAGAAAAGCCCGGAAAAGCAGGAGACCGGTCTCAAACCTAGTCACGAGGTCGTCCCCACCGTGACTGTGTCCGAACCAGAAGATGACAGCCAAGGCTCTATCACCCCACCATCTTCTGCAACAGGTAAAAACCACCAACACTCAGTAATATAGTCAAGAATACCTCTTGCTCTGGATGTGTGCTGATGACGAGCTATGTTAAATTAGGTCTTAGGTTAATTTTAAAGGTATGTGACTAATATCTCTGAAAAACACCAGGTGGATAACAACTCACCTGTGAACACTAGATGCTTCTAGGTGGATTGTGAGCAGAATATACTCTAATTATGCTCTCTAGGTGTTTTTTTTTTAGTTAGAAAGATAAACAAAATGCCCATTGAGGGCTCACTGTCCATTGGAGATGGTGCTTTTTCTTCTTCATAGCAGTCATGTGAAATAGGTTACTAACATTTTATTTGTTAATTTTTAAAAATACAGTAGGACCCCAGTATCCGCTGGGGATTTGTTCCAGGCCTTCCTGTGCATAATGAAAACCGCGGATAAGAGAGAACACCAAGGAAAACCCCCAAAACTGCTGTTTTGTGACAGTAGCTTGCTTTACAACTGCTGTTTACTCATGACCTAGGGCTCAATCCCAGGTAGCAGGCTCATGTTGACTCAGCCTTCCATCCTTCCGAGGTCGGTAAAATGAGTACCCAGCTTACTGGGGGGGGTGCAATGTGTAGTCTGCATACTGTAAGCTTCCCAGATACTACTTGAAGTGGTATAGGGCGGTATATAAGCAGAACTTTGCTTTTTACAGCTGCTGTTTTATGACAGTAGCTTGCTTTGCAGCTGCAGGATTATGTACAGTGGTACCTTGTATAAAGGAATTAATTCATTCCAAATGAAATTATGTTAAGCAATTTTTCCTGTGTACAAATTTCTCATAGGAATGCATTGAAAAAAGAGTGATCCCATTTTATGTTGTACAGATTTGCCCCATAGGCGATTATGTTAAGCAAATTTCCCCTATCTCCAGAATTTTTTATGTTGTACAAATTTTATGTTATACAAGCTGTTTGTTATAAAAGGGGCCACTGTATTTATTTTTTCCTTTGCCAACCGTGGATAATTGAATCAGTGCCTGGTAATCAAAAGCTTACATATCACAGGCACTTGTCTGTTAGCAATATTTACAACAACAATATAACTTAGTTCTATATACACTTGCTTAACTTACAGCAAAACCCTTCTGTTGATTTAATGTCACAAACAGAAGAGTACAATTGGAACTTAGCTAACACATAAACATTTATCATTTGTAAACCATGGATAATTGAATCAGTGTCCTACTGTATCTCTATATGCCACCTTTCTCCTAAAGGACCCATGCAGATTACAGTGTTAAATGAAACAAAGTTACAAAACACCCTAAATAATAAAAATATATATATTAAAAAGCATTAAAGAAGTCTCATATTTAAAACTCATAAGAGTAAAAGCAATAGAATAAACTAATCCATTAAAAAAAACCTCCATGCTCAACCTGAAGAGAAAGGTCTTTGCCAGGCAGGGGAAGGACAGCAAAGATGGGGCCAGTCTGGCCTCTTGTGGGAGGGAGTTCCAAAGTCTGGGAGAAGCAACAAAGAAGGCAGTCTCCCTTGTATAGGTACTCATCAGTTGCACCTGTGACGGTGGTGGGACCAAGAGAAAATCTGTCCCTAATGATGATCCAAATATCTAGGTAGGCTCTTAAAAGCAGATACCCACTTTAAGATAGCTTGGCCCCAAACACTCCCAGCTATCCCCACCGAGGGAGACCAAACTGGTGGAGCAAGGCCAGAAACTGTGTCGCGAAAAATGGTATTAATGAAATATATGTGTGTAATAGGTAGAATTGAAAATAGCTAAATAAAAAACTTTCTACCTTTAAAAGACAAAGTATACAGCAGCAGAGACCAACTGCCCAATATGTTGTTTAAGACAAACTTATACTGAAATTGCTAGTTAATGATGTGTAAAATAACAAGAATCGACACATCTTTATGTAAAACTATATTCTTTGTATTATATAACAAAAACCAAGCTTTAGCAAAAAAATTGGAAAATAATGCCTGGTAATCAAAAGCTTACATATCACAGGCACATGTCTCTTAGCAATATTTACAACAACAATATAACTTAGTTCTATATACACTTGCTTAACTTGCAGCAAAACCCTTCTGTTGATTTAACGTCACAAACAGAAGATTATAATTGGGATTTAGCTAACACATAAACATTTATCATTTGTAAAGCATATCCCATAGCTTTACTCATGCAAAGCCATAGCAAAAATAGAGAAGAAATACCCAGTACATTTTAGCTCTAACAGAGCATGTAGGTCAGAGTGACTGATTCCAAAAAAGAATTGGCAAAGAATGAATCTTGAGGCTTTATTTAAATACTCTTTCTGCTGCCTAATCAATCATACCTGTTCCATGCAGCAAGAAACCTCTGCTGATGGTATCACCTGTAGATACCACACCCCAAACACTTAGTTTGGTTTCTTACATCAGTGCAGGTAAGTCTACAAACTTCAATACAGTGGTCCCTTGTATAAAGGAATGAATGTGTTCCAAATGAAATTATGTTAAGCAAATTTTCCTTTATGCATATTTCCCATAGGAATGCATTGAAAACAGAGTAATCCATAATCGTGACCATTTTTGTGTTGTACGGATTCGCCCCATAGATGATTCTGTTAAGCAAATTTTCCCTATATCCGGAATTTTTTATGTTGTACAGATTTTATGTTATACAAACCGTTTGTTATACAAGGGTCCACTGTATTTAATTTATGTTTTTACTTTTCTTAGTAAAAACTCCAGCAAACTGTGGAGCCTATCCTTATATCCCTATCATTCTCAGAAGGTTAGGTTTTATTCCCAGTACCAGACCTGCCCCTGCATATCTCTGGGTTTTTCAAGACTTCAACTAAAGTTGAAAGGAAAGCAGATTGGCCTACTGCTGCTGTTGGGAAAACAACATGGATGGTTTCCTTGATTGTGTGTTTTAATATGTTTACTAAGGGCGCTTTTACACGACCCCTAAGATCCGCTGACAACTTAAATTCGGACCAAAGATATTGGGGGTTTGCTCCTCTCGCTGTATTCCCACCCCTCCGCAATCCCTTGCTCCTGTCTGCGTGAGGGGAGGGAGAAAAAAAGGGAGAAAAGAATGCAGGCTCACCTCTGCTCTGCTGTCTGGAGCTGCCCCGGGAAGCATTCCAGTCTCTTAAAGGGGCGAGGGGCAAAAAACCCCACAAACAAACAGAAGGCGAGGACAGCCCGGCACTCACTGCTTTGCAATCCGCATCAGAAAATTTTCATCTTCTGAGACCAGGTACTTGAAAAATGCACTGGGATGCACTTAGGTGGGCGTGGTCATACTTATTTTTTTTTAAGTCCGGAGCTGGTGGGAAAACAATTTTAAGCTCCGCATCTGGGAGCCCTTTGCTTTGGGTTTTAGGGGTCGTGTAAAAGCGCCCTTAATGTAATCCTAATCCATGCTTTATCAGAAGTAAACCCTACCGAGTTTTGCCAGATTTATGCCTAGAGGAATGAGGCTAAGGGTTCTTCCAGTAGGACAAACGGCCCACTCCACTTGGTGGACATAACAGAACCCAGGGTAGAAGTAGTAGCTGGCCGAGAATTCCCTGAAGTTCCTTTGGGTTCTTTTAAACAAAACAGCCAGCTTGAGAGCAACAATATAATAAAATCCTTTCATTCACTTTTCTAAGTAACAAAAATGAAAAAATAACTCATAAAAATCAATGAAAAATATAAAAAAAAACCTTATCAGACACAATCATATATTATTGCCTGAAAAATAATAAAGCTTACAATATTCTCACTAACTTAATACCGGTACTATGAAAATTACAAGCCTAAACTGGCTAAGTCTATATCGAACTGACTACATCTTGAAGCAGAATCAAGCAAGCGTTTCTCACCCACATAAGTACATTCTTCTTCTTTTCCCCCTGATCCCAGAAGCTTCTAGGTGTCACGTGAATGAAATAACCAATAGTAGCTTGCTAACTTTCTCTAGCTTGGCTTATTATGTCTCGATTGTTACATTCTGTAGATAAAAGTTTAGAGACAAGGCTGTAAATGTGCAGTTAATATTGAGCCTTATGAATCACACTTATGTCCCATCATGCTAATTCCGTTACAGTGCAGGTTGGTCATGGCTGGTCCCAAAGTAAACAAGAGATCTACCAAAGATTTGCATCCATGCTGTCGCTTAAAAGCCATATTTCCAAAAACCGCTTATTTTGGGAGATCTCTGAAATCTCTGTCTGAAGTCCATCTCCAGGTGGTAGCTTCTTATCGAACTTTTTAACCTAACTTTTAATCTAATAATATGTGAATTAAAAGCTTCCAACTATGGGAGGGGCTGCACAGGAAGCACCATAGTGCTGAACTCTGCCCACTCCCCAGAAGAAACCTTGGAACAAAACGAGTCTGTAGATGCGTGGAATTTGTCACTGTTGTTGCCAAGGTGAGCATCATGTCATTCGGATAGCAGGGTGGGAAAACTCCAAATA
Organism: Phrynocephalus versicolor; assembly: GCA_023846285.1. NCBI lineage: Eukaryota > Metazoa > Chordata > Lepidosauria > Squamata > Agamidae > Phrynocephalus > Phrynocephalus versicolor. Next base: position 5,154,953 of record JAHTLZ010000268.1, on the reverse strand, counting down.
GTCAGTGACAAATCAGGTACTTTTACAGGAATAAATACTCTTTCTGCCAACATATTAGATGCCTTTATATAACTTCAAAGTTGTTGGTTCTTAGTTGTATGTACATACCTCTTTCCTTCATTCTGCTTAATTTATTCTGATTTCATATTTTGTGGCGTTTGGAGGAAAAGGTTAGAGCAGTGGTTCTTAACCTGTGGGTTCCCAGATGTTCCTGGACTGCACCTCCCAGAATTTGAAATCCTGGCCAGCTCAGCTAGTGATGAAGACTTATGGGAGGTGCAGTCCAGGAACATCTGGGGACCATCAGGGATTGAGTGGCAGCAGAAAAGTTGAAGCAGCACTAGTGATAAGAAGCGAGTAACAAGGTGGATGGCTTACTCAGGCCTTTCATTGTATTAGTGGCATATTGTAAGGATATCCTCTATCTTGTGTTTTTTCTTACAATAAGTAAGAAAGTAAGAAAAAACACTTACTTACTTACTTAAAATAAGTAAGTGTTGCTATAGGTCTCCTGTATTCACATGGGACCGATTCCAAGACCCCTCCCATGGATACAGAAAAGTGCTATTTTAGAAGTGAAGGCAATACATAGCACGATATCTGGTTTTGTCTAGTAGCACATATATGTGTAAGTGTTTTCAGATAGTGGATAAGTGAATCAGTGGATACCAAGGTTCCCTCTCTAAGGCATGTGGGTGCAGGCACGGACACCTCTGCCCTCTCCTGCCCCCTTGCTGTGATTGTTTTGCTTTGGTTGCAACAGAACATAGGGTTTGGGGTGGCAGGTGCACAGTCAAGCCCCACAGAGAAGGGCCAAAAGTTAGAGGAGCGGTTGGTGGATACTAACGTCACAGGTAAGGGAATCCTACGGTATTTGTTCTACAAAACTTGTTCCGTCCTCTGGAATGGTACTGCTCTCTTAATATATATTGGGAAAGTTACCTGGTTGGATTATATCGCCTACGACCTCCCAGCTATGTTGGGCACATGGGGAATTATGAGAGTGGTTATAGAAAAGCTGACTTTTCCACACTCAGCCTTGATTGCAATACACTCAGTCTTCTGCTCTGGCTATGTTTGATTAAAGCTGCAGGAACTTGAGTTTTCTCTAAGCTTCAGAAAAGTTGGAGCAGAATGTCAACAGACTATACTAGAATGGGCAGTTACATATAATATATAATTAAATGTGTTTGCCACTGAGCAGTGCAGCAGTAACGTAGATAAAATGTCAGTATTGATATAAAGGGTTGCAGAGTTAGGCTAACAGAAAAACAATGACAATGAATAGAGTAAAAACTCATATATTCATATATACAGCAAAATATATACAGCATAACAACCAAGCATTATATACAATATAGCAAACAGACAAACAGAGTGTGGGGTAAACTGTTCTCACCATAACAGTCCCCAAGTTACAAATGG
>JAHTLZ010000268.1:5124921-5140994 GCA_023846285.1 Phrynocephalus versicolor | reverse complement strand
TAGATAGATAGATAGATAGATAGATAGATAGATAGATAGATAGATAGGCAGGAAGACTGCATAACTCTCCTTTCTGTTTTTATGTCAAAAACATAATGCTTTGATCTTTTTTGTACTGACCAAGGTTGTTAATTACCAAGCAGGATTTAGCTCATTATAGCCCTTGCTTGCGCTAAAAATGATCTGTGGCGAAACAGAATATATTCCGTATGCAGAGTACAGAGAGGTTCATTTCATACTCGAGTGAGCTAATCAATATGTTTGCTAGTTGAGTTGGCACAACAGAAATAATACTGGCTAAGCAGTGAACTGGAAATGAATTCAGACTTACAGCACCACGTGGTTATGGTACAGTGTACGAAAGAAGCTCGTTACCTCCCATTTACCTTTGTAGCTTTAAGCCTTCGGGAGTGATAACGCTTATTCCACAATGGTGAAATCCCATCCTTCTGGGGGGAGGACTTCCATATTTTGCAAACTTAACTACAGTGGTGCATTGTATAAAGGAATTACTTCGTTCCCAATGAAATTATGTTAAGCAAATTTTCTTTTATTCAAATTTTCCATAGGAATGCATTGAAAACAGGGTAATCCCTAATCGCGACCATTATTTTTATGTTGTATGGATTCACCCCATAGGCGATTCTGTTAAACAAATTTCCCCTATCTCCGGAATTTTTTATGTTGTACAGATTGTATGTTATACAACCCGTTTGTTATATAAGGGTCCACTGTATTTAATAAAGTTCACGAAAAGGCCACGTGGTCCCCAAACCAGGGTGATCCCAGGAGCAGGTGATACTTTTATTAGACCGTTAATAAAATAAAATAAAAATCAAACAAACTTTCTCTGAACTTTGGTGCACAGCATGAAAGAAGGTAAATTATTATCACCAGAAGCTTCTGTTTGTTTTATTTTTTTTTCATGGCCTAATAAAAGTATCACCTGCTGCTGGATTTATTTAATAAAGATGTTCCTCGGTTGTTCACTGGTTGAGGTATAGAATCATAGAATAGAATAGAATGATAGAATCACAGAGTTCGAAGAAACCTCAAGGGCCATCTAGTCCAATCCCCTGCCGTGCAGGAACCCCATCACAATATTTCCGACAGATGGCCATCCAGCCTCTGCTTAAAAACCTCCAAGGAAGGAGACTCCACCACCCTTTGTGGCAGCATCTTCCACTGCCAAACAGCTCTAACTGTCATGAAGTTCTTCCTAATGTTCAAATGGAATCTCTTTTCCTGAAGTTTGAAACCATTGCCCCGAGTCCTAGTCTAGGTAAAAGCACTGGCGTCTCAGACTAACCAGCATCCTATGATGCACTTGCTGATCTATTGTGGATCTGACCAGCCCAAATTGGGCAATTGTGGCGCAGTGGTTAAATGCCTGTACTGCAGGTAAAACTGTGCTCAGGACCTGGGGTTCAATCCCAGGTAGGAGGCTCATGGATGACTCAGCCTTCCATCCTTCTGAGGTCAGTAAAATGAATACCCAGTTTGCTGGGGGGAGGGGTGGCAATGTGTAGCCTGCATTACTGTAATTAAAAACTGCAAACCACCCAGAGACTACTTGAAGTGGTATGGGGCAGTACATAAGCAGAACACTTTGCTTTGCTTTTTTCAGGAGGAGGCAACATCTGGTGGTGTGGCCACTGCAAAACAGAATTAAATATACAGTGGTACCTTGTATAAAGGAATTAATTTGTTCCAAATGAAATTATGTTCAGCAAATTTTCCTTTATACACATTTTCCATAGGAATGCATTGAAAAATGAGTAGTCCCATTTTTGTTGTTGTATGGATTCACCCCATAGGCGATTGTGTTAAGCAAAAGAGAAACTGGGAAATGCATCCGTTTTGACCTTCTCAAACTCCAGAGACACTCTTTTAAACATCAATTCATTGAAGACAAATGCGTTATAAACAACATTTCTTTTGCCTGTGTCAGCAGGGCCTCTGTTTACTTTCAAAAGCTTGTCCCTAATTAGGTTGTTTTGAGAAGTGACCAGAGAAAATTGATCAAGGTTGCAACAGAGAGCCTGGCCAGGGAGGGGAGGGGTCGGGCTGTGGGGTCACAATCGATACTAATGCAATAATCCTACTAGCCAATTACTTTTAGATGCTCTGAAAGCAGCCCAGCATCCTCCCTTCGTAATTAGCAGGATGGCCACCCCGTCAGGCTCAGTATTATTTACTTTGCTGTCTTCCATTAAATGCTTCTTTGTTGTATGCCTTTGCTTGATCCTTTTCCCTCAATGTTTGAACTTGCCTCCAGTTGGGAGAAGCCACCCTTCACGACATTGTTGAAAAAAAAGAAGGCTGAGAGGGGATATGATAGCTATGTTTAAATATTTGAAAGGATGTTGTATTGAAGAGGGAACAGGTTTGTTTTCCATGGCTTCAGAGACTAGGACTTGGGGCAATGGTTTAAACTGCAGGAAAAGAAATTCCATTTGAATATTAAGAAGAACTTCCTGACAGTTAGAGCTGTTTGGCAGTGGAATATGCTACCATGGTGGAGTCTCCTTCTTTGGCGTTTTTAAAGCAGAGGCTGGATGGCCATATGATGGAAATACTGTGATGGAGGTTCCTGCATGGCACGGGGATTGGACTGGATGGCCCTTGAGGTCTCTTCCAACTCTATGATTCTATGATTCTATATGACAAGTAGGTTGTCATGGTTTTGGACCTTCAAGGGCTCAATAGAAGATCCAGAAAGAATGTACACCCGTACAACTATAAACATCCAACTATGGACCAGTGTTTTGCCTAGAGCAGTGGTTCTCAATCTCTGGGTCCCCAGCTGTACCTGGACTGCTACTACTAGAAATCCTGGCCAGCTCAGGTAGTGGTGAAGGCTTCTGGGAGTTGCAGTCCAACAACATATGGGGAACCGACCCACAGGTTGAGAACAACTGGCCTAGATCATTCATGCACAGTGTACAGGTTGCACATCTGAGCTTTAGCCAGTGATTACAATATGTATTTTGAGAAAGCGGTTTTGGGCCGTCTCCAGTCTTGCTTTTAAGGCATGGTTATAATAACCTTTAACCTTTGAACTGTAGAGCTGGAAAGGCCACCATGGATTCTCAAACCCAGCCCCTTTCAAGCAGGCACCATGGGGATTTGAACTCCCAACCTCAGGGTCCACAGCCAGAGACCTAAACCACTGAGCTATCCAGCAGTTATGCGCCTGTGGTTCATTCAGTCCAGTTCTAAACTACCTGCATTTGCTAACTTGCTCCACACTTTTAGTTTGGATCTTCAGCTGCACAATTCTTACATGTAGTTGCTTGTCTCGGTACCAGTTACCGTGAACCTGCCTTCCTTTAACGTTCATTTTTAGATTATATTAACGACTTCGCTTATCAGACCAAGCCCGTGACTGTGCAAAGTAGAAGGAGAAAAAAAACAGAATAGCAGATCCTTCCAGCAAGTGGGAGAGATGCTTAGAAAAAGAACAAAAGGAAGAAGGCGCCTGAGAGGGGGATATGACTGAGACATACAAAATGATGCAGGGTGTGAGTAAAGTGGATAGAGGGATGCTCTTCTCTCTCTCTCTCGCAGAATATCAGAACTAGGGGACATCCACTCAAACTGAGGGTTGAGAGAGTGAGAACAGACAAAAGGAAGTATTTTTTTACCCAGCATGTTGTTGGTCTGTGGAACTCCATGCCACAGGATGTGGTGATGGCATCTGGCCTCAATACCTTCAAAAGGGGAATGGACAGATTCCTGGAGGAAGAGTCTATCATAGGATACAAACCGTGATGGAGATGTGTTGTCTCCAGGCTTAAAACCAGGGTACTTCAAGAACCAGATGCAGGGGAGTGGTATCAGGAGACAGATATCTAGTCTTGTGCACTCCCAGAGGCATTTGAACCTACCCGGCAATTAAGATCAAGCCAGGCGGCCCTCTTGAAAGAGCCATCCCTCAAGGAGGTAAGAGGGAAGGCTTGCAGACACAGGGCCTTCTCGGCAGCTGCCCCCAGGCTATGGAATGCCCTCCCAAGTGAGATCCGCCTGGCGCCAACACTGATGACATTTCGGCGCCAGGTAAAAACCTTCCTGTTCCAGAAGTTTTTTAATTGATACAATTTAGATTGTGGGTCTTCTGATGGCAATTTTAGTGTGATGATTTTAGTATAAGGTTTTTATTATTGTTTAAATTATTTATTGTTGTTTGATGTTTTTAACTGTTTTAATTCTTTGATTGGAAGCTGCCCAGAGACCTTTGGGTAGTGGGCAGCATATAAGTTGTAAAAATAAATAAATAAATAAAATTTGGTGGTGCCACTGTGAGATACAGGGAGCTGGACTAGATGGGCCTGAGGCCTGATCCTTCACGGCTCTTCTTATGTTCTTATGTTCTGAAGAACACATAGTTTATTGGCTTTATTGAGTAGTCTTTCTAGAACATCCCAATAGTCCATAAGTAATACTATTTTTTCTGCCTATCAATGACTATCAATAACTTGTGCATTGACAATGATTGTGTGATTTAGCATAATCTGTCAAATCAGCAACAGTGAACTGTAACTGGATTATTGCTAATTACCGTAGATTCCTGTGCTTGGGGCAAATAGCCAGAATAGTTTGGTAGAGTATGGAAGTCTTCAGACAGAGAGGCAGCATCTGATCCAGTGGCTGCCTGGCACTAATATACCAAGACTATGGACACTAGCCCGTGTGGTGTAGTGGAGAGAGTAATGGACTAGGATTCAGAAGTCCTGGGTTCAAATCCCTGCTCAGCCATGGAAACGCAATTTTGGGGTGCTGGACTAGCAAAGCCACTCATTAAATACCTCACTTACCATGAAAGCCCTGTTCATGTCACTGTATGTTGGTTATGTATTATATTAGACTTTAGAATTTAAAAACAACATTCCATCTTGCCCAGGAAACTGTTAGTAGAGCACCTCAGAATATTCTCATGTCCTTGCCATACCTATCCCAATGATGTATTAAAATAAACCAATGTTTATAGTGGAGGATGTAGAAAGGTCCTGTGAGTATTTGGACGTCATAAGAACACAAGAAGAACCCTGCTGGATCAGGCCAAGGGCTCATCTCGTCCACCTTCCCATCTCTCCAAATGGCTCCAGCAGATGCCTCTGGGACCACAGGAGACAACTAGAGACCTATCTCCTGATGCCACCCACCTTCATCTGATGTTTTGAGGCACTTTCCTTTTAAGCCTGGAGAGAACCTGTGCCCCATCATGGCTTGTAACCTGTGATGGACTTTTTCCTCCAGAAATCTGTCCAATCCCCTTTTAAAGGCATCTGGGCCACATGCCATCACCACATCCTGTGGCAGGGAGTTGCACAGACTAACAACCCACTGGGCCAAGAAATACTTTCTTTTGTCCATTCTCATTCTCCCAGCCACCCAGTTTGAGTGGATGACCCCTGGTTCTGCTGTTGTATGAGAGGAAAAAGAGCTTCCCTCTGTCCATTTTACCCATCCCCTGCATAATTGTCTCTCTCTCAGATTTTGTACGTTTTATATGCCCTGGATGAGCTGCTGATTTAAGATTGTGTGCTCTTCATTTTACATAACTGGAATCCCATTTCTTTCTACCTCTCCCATTTTGATCATTTTTCCCAGGAGCTCATTGGAAACTTGGTTTTCTGTATTTCTTATAGTGCTCTTCTGTACATCTGGAAACAAGTCTCACTGAATTTGTGCAATCCTACTACCCTGGGCCATTGGCACATGTAGGGTTTATTTTATTTTTATTTCAGAGTATTTTACCCTGCCTTTCTCCTTGGAAAAGGACGCAAGGCGGCTTCCAGTAATGAGGGATAATATACAGTCCAGTACAATTAAGACATGTTCACGTATTTGAGAACAGGGAATTGAGGAACATCTTACTTACAGCATAGCAACACGGTTATAAGTAGTCATAAACACAAAGTCTATGTGAACCCATAGATTCATATAAAATACACATGGTAGTCCATCATTCAGGGAAAGCTTGCTTGAAGAGAAAGGTTTTTGCCTGTTTCTGGAAGGACAACAGAGATGGGGCAGTCCTGGCCTCTAGTGGGAGGGAGTTCCAGAGTCTGGGTGCAGCAGTCGAGAAGGCCCTTTCATGGTTTCCCACGAGATGTACCTGTGAGGGTGGCAAGATGGGGAGAAGGGCCTCTCCTGATGACCTTAACACCCAAGTCGGTTCATATTGTGAGATTCTATCTTGGAAGTAGCTAGTACTTGCGTGCTAGCCTTAATTGTGCAAATGGGTTGTACATCTAAACCAGATCTGGAGTGTGTATCCTCTATGTGCTTTTTGGAAGCTTAATTTAAGTCATCAAATTCTGCTTCCCGTCTTCAGTCTGATGCTGCTGCGTTCTGATTTGTCACCTGCTAAAGCATCCTGACTCACACCTGCTTCTGGCCCATATTTGCAGTGATGATTTCAAAACCTCCATATGTTGGCATTCCAGACTACTACAATCATCACACTGGAATGCCAGATTGGCTTTTGGAAATTTCAATATTATGACTCTTCTCAACTTTTTCTTATGTCGTGTGTGTGTGTGTGTGTGTGTGTGCACGCGCACACGCGCACACACCCTCACATATCCTCACAGGACTCTTGATTTGAACTTAGCCCTGTTTTTTCTTTCTTTCTACACCCTCGTTTGCATTCTGTTCCACACACCCTTTCAACCAACGGTTCTGGTGCTGAATCTTATTATAAAACCGCTCTTTCTCAAATACTCTCAGCTGCTTATCAGAACGTAAGCCTAATCTATGATTTGTAATTAATATTTCTTTTCTTTCACTCTTCTGATGCCTTCTGCAACTTGTGCAGTTAGATAATAACCTCATCTCCATTGTCATTGCTTCTCAGTGCAAGGGAGGGGAGAAACGGCCCCAAATACAGTGGTACCCCGACTTAAGAGCAGCTCGACTTAAGACTGGAAAACTGTTGGTGTTTTAACTGCCGCCTTACAAATTTTAGATATGGTCTGCTCGACTTACATTTTTTTCCTTTTTTTTCATTTTTTTAAACTTATTTTTTTCAAAAATTTTAGATAGGTACTCTGACTTAAGAGTAGTTTGACTTAAGACCATGTGTTCGGAACGGATTAAACTGGTAAGTTGGTTTACCACTGTATTGGCACCACCCCGTTGGCTGGTGCTGGCTTTGTCCAGCCTTGGGCATGTCCTTGATGCCTCCTCTTGCCTTTTGTACTTTGAAATATTACTCATACTCTCTTGGCCTTTTTTATCTTCCCTTCTGCCTCATATATTCTGTCCCTAAGTACAATCCCTGCTCCCCATCTCTCTCTACACTGCAATGCTAGATCTCTCCCCCCCCCCCCACGCAGAGTGGCAGTATAGCAACTAATCCGATGAAAGCCTCATGCTCATTACTGCATATAGGAAGGACCAGAGCGCTAAACCCCATCCCCTGGTACAAAAGATTACAGCAGATAAAATGTTCGGTGGTGGTGGGGAATAAAAATATTCTGATACTCCTGAAAGAAAGAGAAAACAGAGAAATAAGGACACTGTTGTCTGGATGTTGGAGAAAATTCTGATAAATTTAGTGCACAGCCTGGTGTCTTTAAGTCCCCTTGGGCAAATAGTGAAAAAAATAAAATAAAATTGCCTTTGCTCCACAGTCATAGCTGGTCTTAGGCAGACAATTCAAACAACTGTCCTGTAAAGAATACCGAACTGAGCTTTAACAAAATATATCGAAACGATATGGCTGAATTCTAATGTTAAAGGTCTTCCTTTTTACCTTTCTTCCAATGCAACAATGCATCTAAAATGCGGCTTTGTTTGGAGTAACGAGAAAACAGGGCGAGACAGACACAGCCAACCAGCATGGATCTGCCGCTGTTGGTTGTCAATTTTGTCTTTCTGCTTCCATGGAAACGTGGCTGGAATTTAATCGAGAGTTCAAGCGGGTGTTATGTGCCTCCATGTACACAACACCCCCCCCCCCCGGTTTGAAGAGCTTCCCTTTATTCCATAGAGAACCAGTGCATGTGGGAACTCACTGATTCATTCAGTGGAACAGACCTATCTGCTTCACGTCCCTTTGTGTAGCAGATCTGTTTTTTAAAATGGATTGCGAAGCTGGAGTTGGCAGAATCAGGCCCTCCAGATGTTGCAGGACACCAACTCCGGAGGTTACTTCATGTCCGTTTTGTCTCTGTTAGTGTTGCGCTTTGGAGCGGTACTTCATGTCCGTCATGCAACTACTGAAATTTGTCTTGACTACACCCCCGGAATGCTGGGGTAGGGTTTTCCCTTGTCACTCTTTGTTCCCGCTTTCTGTTCTGAGACAAGACACCATGTAGTAACAACTATCAATCAACAAAACATTCATTTCTCTTAGAAAACTGTCCGTTGTTGTTGTTGTTTTACTTTTCTGAAGCGAAATATCGAAAAATAATTTTTAAGGACCCCCCCCCCCAAAAAAAAGGAAAAAGGAAGCTAGACAAATTCAGTGTTTGTCACGGTACAAGACTGTGAGGTAACACTTCTCACGAGACAAGTTATCACGGCCATGGGAACACTGGAACAGGGACAAAACCATGTGATCGCGACCAACGCTGTCACGGTACAAAACTAGTTGTAGAACAAAGAAGGACGTGAAGTAACCGCCTTCCTCCATTCCTCACCACTAACTATGCTGAATCCAGCAGTTGGGACCTGCAGTCTGCACAGATGCAAGCCCATATTTACCATTTACTGTACATACTGTTTCAGGCAAGGAAACTTTGGAAAGAAATTGGTGTTAGTTCCAAGATTATACTTTTTGTTATTGTTATGTGTCTATGGCCCTGTCTAGACCAGCCATTTGGGGTATGGGATGGTTGAGGTTGGGGAGAGTAGTGATGTGCCATTGTGTGTGCTCTCTACATCCAAACAGCAAACAGCCTCTTACAGCCTGATCAGCTGCCAACGAAGCACTTTCCCTGATCATCTGAGTGCTGTTCTGTTTTCTCCCTTCCTCTCTCCTTGCTTCCCTTCCCTTTTCCCTCAAAATCTTCCCCCTTGGAATCTGCTGTTGCTGCAGGCTGCTACCTTGCGGTTAAACAAGCTGAAAATTGAGCGTGCCAAAAAGAATTCATGCCCTACTGCTGGGCTAGAAAGGTGAGCAACTGCTCTTAAAAGGGAAGGATGAATTGTTCAAAGCATAGCCCAAATTTTCCAACATTTGGTTCTGCTTTGTTCCCTATGAAGTTTCAGAGAGGGTAGCTGTGTTAGTCTTTTCAAGAATTCCAGGCAAAAAAATAAAAATAAAAATAAAAATAAAGACACAAAACATGTGGCACCTTAAAGACTAACTTTCATATTTATAAATTGACATGGAAATATGTATATATGTATATATTAACAAAATGTTACATCAGATATGTAACATTTTGTTACATATAAAGTGTTCTGCTTATATACTGCCCCATACCACTTCAAGTAGTCTCTGGGCGTTTTACAGTTTTTAATTATAGTATGCAGGCTCCACATTCACCCTCCCCCCCAACAAGCTGGACACTCATTTTACTGACCTTGGAAGGATGGAAGGCTGAGTCAACCATGAGCCTGATACCTGTGATTGAACCCTAGGTTGTGAGCACAGTTTTACCTGTAGTACACCGTGAGCACAGTTTTACCTGTAGTAACCACTGTGCCACAGGGTTCTTATTAGAGATGGGCACGACTCAGAAAAAAAACTTCGTTTTCGGTTTCGGTTTCGGCTAGGGTCCGATTCGTTTCGTTTCCGTTTTTCGCGAAAAATCGAAAAAATTAGTCGTTTCGTTTTTCGTTTTTTTCGTTTTCGTTTCTACCGCGATTTCGCGCATTTTGACCTCCGACCAAGACTTGCGGCTTGCGGGCGTAGCGCGGGCGGCGGGGGTGCGGGGGTACATGCGTGGGCGGCGGCAGCGGCAAGCAAGGGGATTGGCTGGCGGGCGCGCGTGCGGGCGGGCGGGCGCGGGTCCCGCAAACGAGCAGGCGAAATACAGTTGCCTGGGTGATGGACTTGCTGCTGCACAACAAGGCTAGAGTGCATCCTAAGCAAACCAAGTGGGGTAGAAACAAATTTGCATTTCTTTTTTTCCCCTCTTGGTCTGCTGTGCTGAATCTGCTGATGCTGAACCAGCCAGCAGCCACCCTACTTGGTCTGGCTGACGTGCCTGTTTGTTGTACTTTTTTGTTGTTTGGTTTTTTGATACCATCCCATCTCCCCTCCACCTCTCAGAGGCAGCAGGAGAAAGACATTCCGTTCCTCCCCAAATCTGGATGAGGGGTCTACAACTCTACTCCTCTCAAATTGCCCCCCCCATCTCCAAGGTCCTTCTGCCTTCACTTCACTTCACATTCACAGTCAAAGTCACACACACTTAAAGGACAAGCAATACAGCCAATGAGCCAAAGCCAATGCAACCCTGCTTTTGGTCATGGATTGGTCTGGTGGTCAGCATTCAGCAATGCATTAGACTACAGTTAGAGCCTGAGGTGGTTAAAGCTACGTTTTACGTTCGTACCTAGCTACTAGTAGCTAGTACAGCCGGAATAGCTTTGGTAGGGATGGGAATGGGATAGGGCTCTGGGTTGCTCTGACTTAAGTTTTACAGCCCACAGCCCAGCCCACTAGGCTATACAAGGAGGACTATCTATGGGCGACGCGTCCACTCCACAAGGCCAGAGTAAGGGCGGCCACTCCTGCCAGGCCACAAGGCAGAGTAGGAGACCACAGCACAGAGCCTGAGTACGGGAGGCTCACTGCCAGCTCCAGTATAAAAAGGAGCTGAATTGCCTGACTGGAAGTAAAATGCCATTGTCCTTGGGTCACAGTGTCTTGCAGCCCAGAGGAAAGAGTTGCGGAGGAGGCCAATCACCTTGAGTCTGGTCTGGCACCACACTGCCTGCGATGCAAACACTGTTCAAATCATTACCCCCCTTCTGTGTGAAACACGGCATCTCGCAGCCCAGAGGAAAGACTGGAGGAGGAGGAGGCCAATCACCTTGGGTTTGGCCTGGCACCACACTTCTATGCGATGCACCACCACATGTCACTTTTGGACTAAGTCTTGGTGGTGCTGTACGTACTCGAACGCTGTTCAAAATCAGGAACCCCCTTCAGTGTGAGACACAGCGTCTTGTAGCCCAGAGGAAAGAGTGGCGGAGGCCACATAGCCTGAGTCTGAGGCCACAGGGCCGGACCGTAGGGGAGGATTATTGCCAGGAAGCTCCAGCTGCCTAGCGTGGCTGAATGGCCTGAGGAGGACGCCAGGAAAATGCCCTTCTGTGAACCACAGTGGGTTGCAGGACATGGAAAGGAAACAACACTTCATTTATTTGGGTGGGTGGGTGGCCACAAAGACTAGTGGCCTTACCCTAAAGTATAATCGTTCTGCAAGGGAAACCCTTTGTTTCAATGGCCAGGAAAATGCCCTTTCTTGTGAGACACAGTGGGTTGCAGGAGATGGAAAGGAAACAGAACCCCAAAACCTACACCTTCCACTCCACAAGGATAACACTTTCTTGTCAACAGCAGCAGTGCCAATTGCCAAGCTGCCTCCAAACTCAGTCCTTCTCCGAGGCAAACACTTCATTTATTTGGGTGGGTGGGTGGGTGGCCACAAAGACTAGTGGCCTTACCCTAAAGTATAATCCTTCTGCAAGGGAAACCCTTTGTTTCAACGGCCAGGAAAATGCCCTTCCTTGTGAGACACAGTTGGCAGCCAAGTGAGAGTGGGGGAGGAAACTCACACCGTCCGTGTGCATCAAGAGAGTCTCCAAACATGGAGTGCATTGCAGCCCAGCCCAGTGGCATGCCCTTCGTGGTGGTGGTGAATCACAGCTTCCACAATTCGAACAGGCAAGCCTGCAACTGTGTGATAAGCTGTTCTATTTATAATGGTGACAGAGGGCCACCATCACAACAGTAAGTTGTCCTTCTTAGTGAGCCAGAGTGTATGGCAGCCCAGTGAAGACTAAATAGCGGTCCGGAGGCTGACAACACTCCCACACAGCGGCACTACTTCCTGCAGAGGCCTGTCACTGTCCCAGGCAGAGTCCAAGGGTGCTTTCGCATGAGGTGGCTGCGCAAGCCACTTGAGGAGAGCAATCACGGGCCCACGGCTGTTTTCTAGCACACAAGCCAGCACCAAGCCCTTCCCTGTGAGGCACAGTGGGTGCAGCCCGGAGTGAAGGTTAGTGGAGGCCAGAAGGCAAGACTAGAGGGGGTAGAAGGAGAGGCACCGAATCTTCCCTCCTTCTGTCAAGGGATTTCCCAACCTAGACTGCGTAAAGAACCCCTTCTGCCTAGAGGCGGAAGCAGCCGTGGTTGCTGCATGGGCAACTTGAGGGGAGTAGCGACAGGGCTGAACTTGAAGCACTAACTGGACCGTGCTGTTAGGGTGAAGAAGAAGCGGCTGGAAGGCCTCTCCGCTGAGCCAGAAGTGGGGGGGGGGGGGGGGCTGACAGGCAGGCCGCGAGAAGACACAGAGCTAGAGCCACACAGGCTTCCAAAAGGACATCAAGCCAAGCTTTCTGACTTTCTTTCCCAGCTGTGTGCTGGTAGACTTGCTCCTAACTGCCGGCATTCCATCTCCATGCCCTTCGTTGTGAAACACAGCGTTGTGCAGCCCAGTGGGCAGAGTAGCGGAGGCCGAAACATACCCCCTAACCCTAACCCTAAGCCCACCACCACTGCTGTTCCTGATGAGTGTTCCCGTAACTCAATCACAACCTAGATTTGCAGCCGGTATTTTTTCTTTTCCGGTTACACAGCATCAGCATCAGCAGCACAGCATCAAGAACCCACACATGGTTCTTTCTGAATGGAGTACGCACACAACAAGTACGTTTCCCTTCTTTGTGAGGCACCGCTGGCAGCCCAGTGGAAAGAGTGGCGGCGGAGGAAACGGAATCACACATTCCGTGTGGGTCATAGTATCCACGAGGAACCAAGTCTGGAAGGTTCCTGGTCCCTCCTAGTGGGTCAGAGTATCCACCAAGAACCAAGGCTGGAAGGTTCCTGGTCCCTCCATTCATGCAATGCAGCTGTGAGTGAAGAGGAGCAGCAGAGGAGGAGGACAAAAAAACACAAACACCGGCAGCACTTCCTGCAGAGAGACATGTATCATCCAAAAAACTCCCAATCCCAAATTCCAATAGAAGCGGAGCAGCTGTCTTTCCCTTTCCACAGCCGTTCTTTGTGGATCACGTGAATCACAGACCAGCCCAGATGACAAAGTATGGGACTTGGAAGCCAGAAGTGCAGATTGGAGGAGGTTGAATGATAAGCAACTGGAAGGCATGCTCAGTGCCGGGACTGGTGGAGTCTGACAGGCAGGCATGTGGGCAGAGGGCACGGCAGGCAGGGAAGCATCTAGTCTGGCTTACAGGTAAGGGTTGCCTAGACGCAGGCTTAGAGGATACCAGCCAACAAGGGAAGGGGTTGGGAAGGCACTAAGGCACAGTGCCCGTAGGGAGGATTGGTTGTGCTTTGGGAGGCAGAGTTTCTATTGCCACCCCAGGAGAACGGGAGTTGCCAAACAGGGAGACAGAGTTGAAGCAGGAGAACTGGGTGGGTCTATTTCTCTAAGGCTGTAAGGAGGAGAGCTAGCCCCCTGATCATCAGTCTTTGAGGTAGGTTGTTGTAAAGTGCTTCCTCACCACTTTGTTAGCAGTTTGGTGCCGAAACCCCAGGGAACGGTGTGAAGCACCAAGGAAGGCAGGTATTAGGGTCTCACTCAGACCAGCCATGGCCAACGGGGAAACATTGGGCCAATACGGACCCTTTCCAATGAAGCTGGAGTGGCCCTGCCTGGATTAGGAGACAGAGGCCAGGGCTAGAAACATTGGGCCAATACGGACCCTTTCCAAGGAAGCTGGAGTGGCCCTGCCTGGATTAGGAGACAGAGGCCAGGGCTAGAAACATTGGGCCAATACGGACCCTTTCCAAGGAAGCTTGGAGTGGCCCTGCCTGGATTAGGAGACAGAGGCCAGGGCTAGAAACATTGGGCAACTAATAGTACCCTTCAGTTGTGTGAGAGAGAGAATACAGGTAGACAGGCAGGCAGGCAGTCCAGCAGGCAGTTTTGCAGGCATTAAGCACTGGAGTCGGCAGGTGCCAGGTAGTCACAGGGCCAGGCGGGCAGGCAGGCTCGTACGGCCAAGGGGAGGCAGGCAGGCTTGCGGGCGGGCATGGAGGATTGCAGACAGGAGGTTAGGGTACAGGCAGCAACTTAGTTCTTGGAGTGTTGGGGTAATCCCAAGGTGGAAAGGTTGAAGCGGATGAAAGTCAACCTTTCCACCGTCTCCGGGTCCAGGCGACAGCGGCGCGGCCTCAGGACATCACCCATGTGGGAGAAGACACGCTCACTCTGGACACTGGTGGGTGGGATGGACAAGAGGTCCAACGCCAGAGTTGAAAGAGCGGGCCAGAGGTCTGCCTTTCTGGCCCAGTAGTGCAGTGGGTCTGAGGTGAGGGGTTGGAGGGGCTCGGCCATGTACTCCTTCACCATGGTCTGAGCGGGCTCCGCTACTTCTTCCTCCCTTGGCTCCACTGAGGAGGAAACTGCCATGGCTAGGGCAGAGGCCAGGTAGTTGGCTGCTGGAACGGAACCTGGTCTCTGAGTGTACGCTCCTGGAGTTGTGGATCCTTGCGAGGAGTCCTCCTCAGCATCGCTCTGGCTTCCGTGCGCCCTCTGAGACGCCTGGCTCTGATCGGAGAGAGCCCTGACTTGACGGCATAGCTCCGTCTTCCAGGATTTCAGTTCGGCACTGCTGGCCGCCAGGGAACCCTTGACGCGAGGGTCGCACAGGCAGGCCATCTGGTACACGTTTTCCCTCCTTAGTGGGCCAAGGCGGGTATCCACGCCGGTCAACAGCCTCTCTGCCAATGCCCTGCTCCTAGGGAGAAGATTGCCTTCTTCCCGGATACTGGCCTCTAGGCGTTGGCGAAGGGCATTGACTAGGGGGAGAACGTGGCCCAGGCTGGCGTTGTAGCTGCTGAGGACGTGGGTGGTCTCCTCAAAAGGCTGCAGGATACCCGCCATCTGGGAGAGGGCGAGCCACTCGGTAGCACCAAGGTCCAATTCCCTCCCCTCATGCAGGACCGGGGTGGTTGACATGATGTATTCCACCACCTCCTTCTGCTCCACCAGACGCCTGACCATTTCGTGGGTGGAGTTCCACCGGGTGGTCACGTCCTGGATCAGGACGTGCTCCGGTCGGCTCGTCTCTGCCTGCCTCTCACGCATCATCCTGGCTGCCTTGACGCTGCGAGCAAAGTGCCCCACGATCTTACGACACTTGTCCAGCAAGGCCCTGGTCTCCTTGGTCCCCTCACCCCAGGAGTCCTTTGGTGCACCCAGGCCAATGGCATCGCCCACCACTAGATGCAGTTTGTGTGCTGCGCACACGATGCCCTGGAACCCTGCCCCAAGAACCGCGTTGGTCATGTTACGGCCCGCGTCTGTAACCATGACTCCACGATTGACCTGTCCCTCTGTCCCCAATCCCCACTCTCGCATTGCTGTCTTGAGAACGTCAGCAATGTTGATCCCTGTGGCGTTGTCCTCCATGCTTTGGGCCTGGAGAAGCACCACCCTATACCCTCTTGGGGTGCTGCCTTGTGCCTCCCCCTGCAGCTGCTCATGGGCTGATCGGGGCTCCAGGACCTCCTTGGGTTGCCACCAGTGAGCCGTCAGAGAGAGGTATCCGTGGTGCCCACCGGTCCAGAGGTCGGAAGTGAAGTGGATCTTCCTCCCTCTGGCCGCCTGCAGCAGGGCCCGGATCCTGTCCCTGACAGACTCATAAAGGGAGGGAATCACCCGCCTGCTGAAGGTACGCCGGGATGGAGGCTCGTACCATGGTGCCACGTGCTTCATCAGGTGCCTGAAGCCTGATGAATCCACAAAGGAGAGGGGCAACCCGTTCAAAGCCACCATTTCACCCACCACTCGAGTGGTGCTCTCCTGTGCTTTGGCCCTGTTTCGCGGGCTGACAAAAGTCCCACCCAACAGACCCACTTCCTGCAGAGTGGCCTGCCTCTTCCCACTCTCACTAGCGGAGCTGTGTTTTTCTTT
>JAHTLZ010000268.1:5106964-5122421 GCA_023846285.1 Phrynocephalus versicolor | reverse complement strand
CCCCCCCTTATGAGGAAAGGCTAAAACATTTGGGGCCCTTTAGTCTGGAAAAAAGGCGCCTGATGGGGGGATATGATTGAGACATACAAAATAATGTAGGGCATGAGTCAAGTGGATAGAGGGACGCTCTTCTCCCTCTCACGAAATTCCAGAACTAGGGGACATACACTCAAATTGAGGGCTGGGAGAGAGAGAACAGACAAAAGAAAAAAAATTTACCCAGCGTGTTGTTAGTCTGTGGAACTCCCTGCCACAGGATGTGGTAATGGTATCTGGCCTGGATGCCTTCAAAAAGGGATTGGACAGATTCCTGGAGGAAAAGTCCATCACAGGTTACAAACCATGAGGGAGATGTATCATCTCCAGGCTTAAAACCGGGGTACTTCTTATGTTCTTATGTTTCTTTGATTTTTGTTACCTATGATTCTGTTCCAGGAATGGTTGTAAGCATGTCTTGTTTTGGCACGTGACCACTTTCCTCCTGGATGCTGCCATAAAAGCTATCAATTTCATCTTTTTCAGCATCTGTAGTTGGAGCACAGACTTGAATGATAGCTATGTTGATTCTGTTCACCAAAATATAATTGGCTACCATATTCCTTACAACTGGTTTCTGGCCAGCGATAGTCCTCTGCTTGGAGTTCTTTTAAGGAATCCAAGAGCCTTGTGGTACAATAGTCAAACTGCTGTACTGCTGCTGTAACTGTGCTCGCAACCTGGGGTTCAGTTCAGGTAGCAGACCCAAGGTTCACTCAGCCTTCTATCCTTCTGAGGTCCGTAAAATGAGTACCCAGCAATGTGTAGCCTGCATAAGTAAATTGCAAACCGCTCAGTAAGCGCTTTAAGCACTATGGGGCGGTCTAGAAGCAGAACACTTTTCTGTTTTGCTTTTTAAAAAAATGTATAGTATACAAATTACAAAAAAGACAAAACATCAACAACAGTGCACCCTTTCACCAACAGGATCACTCTTCTTATTTACAGCCACTATCCTCCCCTCCAGAACAAAATCGATTGTTGCATGGAAGCCTTACCCTTATCTTGTAGAATTACATATTCAATAATTCTACCCCATATATCATAGAAAATATCTCCTTTTAACTCTCCTTTTTTATCTTTAAAGAACATGTCAATTTATCATTTAAAGCAATATTCCATATTTCATTATACCATTCATCTAAGCATAATTCATATTTAGATTTCCAATTTCTAGCAATTATTAATCTAGCCGTAGTCAACAAATTTGTAATCAACTCTTTAGTTGTTTTTTTGCTTTTGCTTTTAAGGACACTCTTGTTGGTAGATCCAATTAAAGAGCAGGAATGTGGCTCATAAGCCAACTGAGAATGATGTTGCTATGCGGTAAGCTGTTTTCAGCAGCTGCCTCCTGCACAGTGTAAGAAAAACTGCTCACGATTCTTTGAATAATGAAATACTGCAATTAATTCCATGTTTAGAGCGAAGGTATAAACAAGATAGAATTCTAATGGAGTGAAGGGATATCCTGAGTTCTTCTGTAACATCCCAGTAACTGTTTTTAGTTACTTTTATCATTTCGAAAGGTGCAATTAGTTGATGTGTCCAAAAGTACAGAATTCTGCAACATTTCTCAAGTGCATTTTCTAGCAGGCTGGAGAACTGTTTAAAAAAACACCCTTCAGTTGCAACCCTCCTAAATTATGTAATTTATGTGACAGAGAGATGTTCTAGTGGCGTAGTTGTTTTGTTGTTTTAGATAGTTTGATGCTTTCATGTGAACCGCCAGAATAGTTCTGTCCACTAATGGGCAGCATATAAGCTCCAGAATAAATAATGTCTCATGTTACGTAATAGGGATGAGCAGGATACGAAAAACGAAATGCTGTTTTCTTATGTACCGAAATGAAACAAAATGAAACAAAATGAGTAAGGAGCATTTTGTTATAGATGAAACGAAACGGTCGTTTTTGCATTGAAACAAACTGTTTTATTCCATCGTTTTCAGAGGGCTTCTACTGAGCTGTCAATGGCTGGACCCCTTTAAACCTGGCCCACCTAGCACCAGGGGACCCCTGGTACCGACTGGACCATTTTTAAAGGGGTCCAGCCATTGACAGCTCAGCAGAAGCCCTCTGAAAATGCTCGGGAGGGCAGCGCAATTGCCAGAACTGTCCTCCTGACCATTTTCAGAGGGATCTAGCCGAGCTGTCGATGGCTGGACCCCTTTAAATCTGGCCCAGTCAGTACCGGGGGTCCAGCTGATAACAGCTCAGCAGAAGCCCTTTCAAAATGGTTCCCAGGCACAAACCTGGTGCCTCTAGTACCTAGGGAAGCGATTTTGTTTCATATGAATTTTTTAAGAAAATTCATATGAAACGAAACGGGGGTGAGCACGAAATGAAATGTTAGTTTTCCGTTTCGTGCCCATCCCTATTAGGTAAATTAAATAGTTCTGATGCAAGGGACACTATTAATTCATGGCCTCCAAAAGATCCCATCATTAGCAACCCTGCTCCGATCTTGTACATGTACAGACGTAGTTCTATCCATCCCATGTTCAATTATCCCCACCTTGTCCTGCTGCCTTTCATGTTTCCTATTTATTATTATTATTATTATTATTATTATTATTATTATTATTATTATTATTATTATTATTATTATTATTATTAATGTAGGTAGCCTTGTCTTCTCATGGCACATCCAAGATGCAACAGATTTAGTTCTGTCATGTTAGCTTCGAACAGGAACTAAGGCTTCATCATAACCTCACTGCGGGAATGCTTAAATTAGCTTTTTTGGCTCACCTCTGTCTTTTTTTTCTGTCTGCAGTCCATCTTCATATTAATCTACAATTTGAAAAAGAAAACCACTTGATCGTTTGGATTTAAGCAAAGATTTAAATCCGTATTTCTCCAACTGTCTACACAGATTTCCTTTTTACCTTGTGGTGGTTATTATGTGCCATCCAGTCCAAACCAACTTATATCAACCTTGACAGGGCGTTCAAGGTCAGTAAGAGCCTTTTCACACGACCCCTAAGATCCGCTGGCCACTTAAATTCGGACCAGAGATCTTAGGGGTTTGTCGCTGTTCCTGCGTTCCCACCCCCTCCGCACTCCTGGCTGCTGGCTGCGTGAGGGGAGGGAGAAAAAAAGGAAGAAAAGAATGCCGCTCACCTCCGTTCTGCCGTCCCGGCACTGCATTCAGATCTCTTAAAGGGGCGGGGGGCAAAAAAAGAACAAACAGAAGCAAGGAGAGCCCATTATATCCGCATCAGGAATTTTCACCTCCGGAGAGCAGGTACCTGAAAAGTGCGCTGGGACGCGCTTAGGTGGGGGTGGTCGCACTTAATTATCTGTAAACTCCGGAGCTGGTGGGAAACAATTTTAAGCTCCGGAGCTGGGAGCCATTTGCGGCAGAGTTTAGGGGTTGTGTACAAATACCCTAAGATATTTATTTGTACCATTTCTATTCCCCCAGTGAATTTCCATTCCTCCAGAATCCTCGTCCATCACTTGATCCATTACTCCTTTTCCCCTTAGCCTGACCTAAACTTGCTTGTGTTGCTTTCCCTAAGACGAAAATGTAAGGGGAAACTTGTTAAAAATGCTTTCAAACATTTTCCTTATTTTTATGAGCCTTTGGGTAATAATCAGAAGAGAGGTTTCCACCACCATGCTGCCCCACAGTCAGCCTCCATTGACTCCTTTTAAAAGAAATGCATTAGGCCTGCTGTTCCCAATAAATTTGGGCTTTCAAAGCCCAAGGCATCTGCATGGAAGGATTGGTGAAGTGGCTCTGGCCAAGGTTTACAAGACAAAAGTGGATTGATGGCTTCCGATTAGAGTGGAGGAGAAATCAAGTGCCACCCTGGATTCTTCCATCGCTCCACCCGTGATTGATCGAAAACTGATTGTAAGATCACCTTCGCTGTAATAAAATTTGGCCATAAATATTAGTTGCTGGGTGAGTCATTCGGAGTGAGTGACTCCCTCCAAGCAAGATTCAGTACCAAGGTCCCAGTTGTGTGTGTGTTGTGTCATTACATTCGTGACCGACTCTTTGTGACCCCATGTCCATGGAGTTTTCTTAGCAGGAATACTGGAGTGGGTTGCCAGTTCCTGCTCCAGGAGCCTACAACACCTGGTATTCCCTGGTGGTCTCCCATCCAAGTACTAAACCAGGGCCAACCTTCCTTAGCTTCTGAAATCAGGCGAGATCGGATGTGCTTAGGGCATCTAGGCAGCTACAAGGTCCCAGTTATGGGGTAGAAATTTTTAAAAAATACGGTCCAACATTCCTCTGAATATGAACTGATGTGTTTAGTTTTAGAGAGAGGCCGGGGTAGCTTGTTCCCTCCTTCCTTTGAGCCAGGCATTTAACATCTGGCCTCGGGCACAGCTGGCCTCCTTCAGCCTTTGTTCACCCTGAGTAGGTGACCTTCTCAACATGGTGGTTTCGTGATGACAAAAGGGATTACAGCGTTCAGCAGCACTTTGTGCATATAAATTATTCATCCTTCCTCCCCACCACCCCAGACCTCACTTACAAGGTCGTGGTTTTAAACCACTGTACAGTGTCGAGCATTTTCAGACATTAGGGTCAGACCGTGTGGAAGCTGGACAGTCAGATGGCCCCCAACCTAGACCTCATTGCCCAGAATCTTCCCTGTTTAGGAAGCATGGAAACATTAAATGAATTTAAGTCTCCTGGCCCAGATGAATTACACCCAAGGACATTAAAAGAACAGGCAGAAGTAATTTCAGAACCATGGGCAAGAATCTTTGAGAAGTCCTGGAGAATAGGAGAAGTTCCCATTGATTGGAGGAGGGCTAATGTCCTCATCTTCAAAAAGGGGGGGAAAAGAGGACCCAAATAATTACCGCCCACTCAGCTTGACTTCAATTCCTGGAGAGATCCTAGAGCAGATTATTAAACAGGCAGCCTGTAATTATTTAACAAACAATGCTGTCATTACAGAAGTCAGCACGGGTTTCTTAAAAACAAGTCATGGCAGACTAATTTGGTCTCTTTAGAATTACAGGCCTGGTGGATGAGGGGAATGCTGTGGATGAGGGAAATGGTTTCAAACTGCAGGAAGAGAGATTCCATCTTGTATTTGAACATTAGGAAGAACTTCATGACAGTTAGAGTTGTCCAGCAATGGAATATGCTACCACGGAGGGTGGTGGACTCTCCTTCTTTGGAGGTTTTTAAGTAGAGGCTGGATGGCCACCTGTCGGAAATACTGTGATGGGGGTTCCTGCATGGCAGGGGGTTGGACTGGATGGCCCTTGAGGTCTCTTCCAACTCTAGGATTGTATGATTCTATGATTTTAAGATTGCCCTGTAAATTGTTCCTCTTGCCCTGGCACCCTCCTGTTTCGTATGCACAATTCTTCCGTTGGAGCTCAGACACAACAAAATTCAACTGGGATAAACACAAAATACTACATAAATGAAAAAGAAAGTAGACACACAGTTACATGATACCTTACTCAGAAGTACTGTAAACAAGACTCTTGGGATCATCATAAATCAAAAGCTGAATATGACCCAGCTGTGGGATGTGGCTACAAAAAAGTCAAATGCTATTTTAGGCTATATTGACAGAAGCATAGGGCCTTTTCACACGACCCCTAAGATCCGCTGGCCACTTAAATTCGGACCAGAGATCTTGGGGGTTCGTTGCTCTTCCTGCGTCCCCACCCCTCCGCACTTCCTTGCTCCTGTCTGCGTGAGGGGAGGGAGAAAGAAAAGGAAGAAAAGAACGTGGCTCACCTCTGTTCCGCGGTCTTGCTCTTGCCCCGGCAGCATTCCATTCTCTTAAGTAGCTCTTAAAGGGGTGGGAGGCAAAAAAAAAAAAAAAAAAACAGAAGCGAGGAGAGCCGGGCACTCACCAGATTACATCCGGATCTGGGGATTTTCACCCTCCAAGAGCAGGTACATGAAAAGTGCGCTGGGACACGCTTAGGTGGGCGTGGTCGCACTTAATTTCCTGCAAACTCCGGAGCTGGTGGGGAAACAATTGTAAGCTCCGGAGCTGGCAGCCATTTGCGGCGGAGTTTAGGGGTCGTGTACAAATACCCATAGTCTCCAAATCCCGCAAGGTACTAGCTCTCCTCTATTCAGCACTGGTTTGGTCACATCTTGAGTCCTGTGTCCTCTTCCGGACCCCACACTTCAAGAAGGATGCCGGGAGACTGGAACAAGCTCAGAGGAGAGCAGCAAGGATTATTAGGCGGCTCGAAACCAAGACTTTTGAGGAAAGACTGAAAGAACGGGGCATGTTTAGCCTGGAGAAAAGAAGACGGAGGGGAGATAGGATTGCACTTTTTCAAATATTTTGAAAAGCTGTCATCTAGAGGAGGGGCTGGATCTGATTTTGATCTTCCCAGAGTGCAGGACAGGAAACAAGGGGCTCAAGATAACTGGAAGCCAGATTTTGGTTGAATATTAAGAAAAACTTCCCAACTGTTCAAACAGTATGGCAATGGAACCAATTACCTTGAGAGGTGCTGAGTGCTCCAAGTACAGTGGCCCTCGTATAACAAACGGTTAGTATAACATAAAATCTGTGCAACATAAAAAAAATTCCAGAGATAGGGGAAATTTGCTTAACAGAATCGCCTATGGGGCGAATCCGTTCAACATAAACGTGGTCGCGATTCGGGATTACTCCGTTTTCAATGCATTCCTATGGGAAATTTGTATAAAAGAAATTTTGCTTAACAGAATTTTATTTGGAACAAATTAATTCCTTTATACAAGGCACCACTGTACTAGAGGCATTCAAGAAAAATCCAGACTGCCACCTGACAGATATCCTTGAGCAGGTAGTTGGACTTGATGGCCTTGAACTTCATGGTTCAATGCTTATTTCTATGATTAAACTTTCTTTTTTAAAGATATTTCTTATTTTAAAACAAACAAAGTAAAAACAGATACATTGCTTATCTCCTGCCGTGTTATATATATCAGACGTTTTTCCCTATAGATCGGCCTAGTTGTTTCATGATTCTCTCCTCATTTTAAACAAGATTATCTTCATATTCCATATTTACTAAATATTTTCCATTAATATTGTTCTAATATTTTCCCATCAATATCATGTTCGTCTTTGCTTATCTCTGTCTTCAACTAGTAGAAAAAAATAAAGATAATAGATTACGATATTGTATTAGCTTGTTTAGTCTTAGCAATATTCCCGATCCAAAACTTAATTCTTCATTTAACTAGACAGTTTAGATTATATTTGGCTAATTCAATATATAGTAGGTATATGCTTACATTTATTTTTGTCTTATACAAGAAGTGAAGATAGTGAAGTACAAAGTTAAGCTAGTCTGTCTTAATCATAGACAGACTATGATTAAACTTTCTTGAACATACAGAGATGTGCAACATGAGAGCAGGACGAAATGCACTGGGTAGATCTGTCCCCATGCATACTTGTCTTGCTGAGTCCAGTGCATCATAGGCAAAGTGAAGTTACAGTATTATCAATGCCTCTGAAATGGGCATAGGTGCTAAGGAATCTTCTACTAATGTCACAACTAACACAAATGTGAGCTGGTGGGCAGAATGTGGCAGGGTGTCCCACCTTTATTCACGTCTATTGCTTGGAATATGTCTGTGAAGATTCTCAGTCATCCGGGTGAGTTTATCTGGAATTTGAGTCATGGCAACTGGACTTCTTTTCTTGAGAGATCGAAACGTTTCACTGCTCATCCAAGCACCTTTGTCAGTCTGAGGAAAGTTAGAGGTGAGTCCTCCATTTTATAGTTCACCTCGATTTCACACACCCCTGGTCTGAATAGGCTCATAAGTTGGACAAAGATGTGAAATCAAGGTGAACTGTAAAATGGAGGAGTCACCACTAACTTTCCTCAGACTGACAAAGGTGCTTAGATGAGCGTCCGGGTGGTGGGGTGTCGGGGTAAAAACTGTGCCCCACTGCCTGGGCGACAGACTAGGCAGCACTTTTGCCTTCAGCACCCCACCAGTCCTGCTGGGCAGGGCTGGGCCGAGTGGCGCAGCTTTCACCCTCCTGGCACCCCACTACCCCCAATGAGCAGCGCAGCAGACTGGGCGGTGCATCAGCATGCCTTCGCATCGCCCGGTCTCCTGCGCTGCCGCATGGCTCAGCCCTTCGTGCTGCTCAGCAGTTGGGGGATTTCGGTGGCAAAAAAAGCTTTCATCCCCAGCACCCCTGTCACCTCCGTCACCCCCGGATAAGAGTGTTCCCTCTTATCCATGGATTTTGGCATCTTCAGGCTGGCCAAGAACCGATGCCCCACCAATATTAGGGTCCTATTGTAATATGCTCCCAGTAAGCTACCCCAGTCAACAATCTGGCTGCTGCGTTTTAGACCCACTGAAATTTCCTGAGACTTTTCATCAGTACCCCCCCCCCCAATATTGTGCATCACGGTAGTCTAACCAGGACGTCACTAGGGCATGTGTCACAGTGGCCACAGCAGATTTCTCCAGAAACAGGCATAACTGGCACACTAGCTTTAGTGTTCTGCTTCTGCTTATATACCACCCCATACCACTTTAAGTAGTCTCTGGGCAGTTTACAATTTTAATTACAGTGTGCATGCTACACATTCTCCCCCCCCCCCAGCAAGCTGGGTACTCATTGTGCAAATGCGCTCCCAGCCACAGCTCTGATCTGGGCATCTAGGCTCAAGGATGAGTCCTGGAGCACCCCCCCCCCCAAGCTGTGCATCTCTTTTTTCAATCGTATCATCCTCATCCGCTGTTGTTACTAAGAATTCTATTTTTGTTGGCCCTAAGAGTTTGCAATGTTTTTCTAAGTTTTGGCCAACTTTTGGCTGAAACCCTGTCGCTTAGCACTGTAAATTTCACTAGAGCAGGCTAGACCCGCTGAATAACTGGGAATCTGGTGATTCCATGCCTTTCTAATTTGGACCCAGTGAATTGGTGGAACTTAAGGAGGGGTTGACTCATCGAATCCACACTGATTCTGTGGGCCGACTCTAGCATGGGTTACTGCGCTATGCAACTGGATCTCATCCACTGTGTTTCTTTAATAAAACTAAAAGGAGGCCAAATCCCCTCCAAGAACTTTTAAATAAATAGCACTCCGTGTTTTCAAAGCTGCCTCCAAGTGTCAAATACATCATCTCTTCTTGTTTGTGTTATTTTTTTCCTATTGTTTCTCGCTGCCCCAGTTTTGCCTCTAACAGAGGGAGAAGCATTGAATAATAGAATCATAGAGTTGGAAGAGACCTCAAGGGCCATCCAGTCCAACCCCCTGCCATGCAGGAACCCCCATCCCAGTGCTCCCAACAGATGGCCATCCAGCCTCTGCTTAAAAACTTGCAAAGAAGGAGACTCCACCACCCTTTGTGGCAGCATATCCCACTGCTGAACAGCTCTAACCATCATGAAGTTCTTCCTAATGTTCAAATGGAATCTCTTTTCCTGTAGTTTGAAACCATTGCAATGAGTCCTAGTCTCTGAAGCCATGGAAAACAGACCAGTCCCCTCTTCAATGTGACATTCTTTCAGATATTTAAATATAGCTACCATATCCCCCCTCAGTCTTCTTTTTGAAAGGTTAAACATTCCCACTTCCCTAAGCCGTTCATCTGTGGACAAATTTGTCCTTGGGCTCTTCAGGTCATGACTCGTGGTGCCTCTCTCTGAGTTTCTGGAAGCTAAAAGTAAGAATCCCACATTTCATTAAAATCCCCAAGGCTGTAAGGAGCTTCCAGGAGCATGAGTCCACATATGTAAACCATCCGTACTTATTCTCATCCCTTCTCTGACTTTACTGTCACGCTTGCCTCTTTACTTACAGACCCAGTGTAAGGTATTGGCTGATATTATTTATGTCAATTCATTGATCAGTCCATTATACTGTGCCCACGTACATTTGTGTATGATGAATAGCTGTGCAGAACATTCAAGCCATTTTGTTCTTAGAACATTTGTAGGTTGAGGTAGGCACCGTCTTAGAAAAAGCCCAAGTTTCAGTTTGGACTACAGTGCCAAAAATCCTGTAGCCAGCACAGGCATTAACCACTGGGGATTCTGGGAGTTGTAATCCAAAAAGCAACTCTTACGCTCTGTGTGGGAGGGAAGAGAGAATGCTTTCTCTAAGATGTGCCTACCAAAAACAGGTTCTATAGATACTGAAATTAAAGCTAGACAACAATATTTTCCCTCATTAACTGAGTGTGATGATGACTTATGAGCTTATATACAGTATTAGTAACTATGATCTCTCTGTCCTTTTGACCGTTGCTGTTGTTATGTGCCATCAAGACATCTCCGATTCAGGTTGACCCAATGGAGGAGCGCTCTCCAAAATGGCCTGCCCTCTGCTGCCCTGCTTGGCTTTTGCAGACTCAAGTCTGTGGTTTCTTTTACAGAGTCAGTCCATCTCGTATTTGATCATCCACAAAATATTCTCCCTCTCACAAAATACTGGGCTGGGGGCACCTCCCTTTTGAGGAAAGGCTAAAACATTTGGGGCTCTTTAGTCTGGAAAAAAAGCGCCTGAGGGGGGATATGATCGAGACGTACAAAATAATGCAGGGCATGAGTAAAGTGGATAGAGGGATGCTCTTCTCCCTCTCACAAAATACCAGAACTAGGGGACATACACTTAAGTTGAGGGCTGGGAGAGTAAGAACGGACAAAAGAAAATATTTTTTCGCCCAGCGCGTTGTTAGTCTGTGGAACTCCCTGCCACAGGATGTGGTGATGGCATCTGGCCTGGATGCCTTCAAAAGGACAGATTTATGGAGGAAAAGTCCATCACAGGTTACATGCGTAATCTCCAGGCTTAAAACCGAGTTAATTCAAGGACCAGATGAAGGGGAGTGATATCAGGAGTCAGATATCTAGTTTCCTGCACTCCTAGACGCATCTGGTGGAGCCACTGTGAGATACAGGAAGCTGGACTAGATGGGCCTTTGGCCTGATCCCGCATGGCTGTTCTTATGTTCTTATCCACTGTCATCTACAAAGTTGGCAGCTCAGCGATTCGAATCCTAGGTGCCACACAGTGGGGTGAGCTCCCTCTCTTAACCCTAGCTCAGTAGTTCTCAACCTGTGGGTCCCCAGATGTTCCTGGACTGCAACTCCCAGAAGCCTCCACCACTCGCTGTGCTGGGAGGGATTTCTGGGAGTTGCAGTTCAGGAACATCTGGTGACCCACAGGTTGAGAACCACTGCCCTAGCTCCTGCAAACCTAGCAGTCCGAAAGCATGTACATGCAAATACTGTAGATCAGGGCTTTCCAACTTTGAACAGGCCAAGGTCTACTTTTTCCGGCCCAAAGTGCCTGAGGGCTACTACACTAAAAACCTCTACTTACGAATTTTATCCGTTCTGAGCATATGCTCATAAGTAAAAAAAAATTGTAAGCAGAGCAGCAGTTTCCCATAGGAAAGCATTGAAATCTGTTCCCTCTGGAACGGATAGATTTTCAGTGCATTCCTATGGGAAGGCTGACCATGCACCCGCTTCCCTTGCACCCGCTTGATCATCTGGTCAGTGGAGGGAACAGGGGACCACACCATGGCCCTTGAACTGCCCCGCTCGGCTGAGACCGTGGGCTGGCAGACCCAGAAATTTGCTGGGGCAGTGGTGGTCCTTGGGATGGGAGCGGGAGTGGTGGAGAAATTATCCCTTCACTTTTTAAATGGTGGCTGGCGGGCTACTTTTGAACCATTCGCGGGCTACCAGTAGCCCGTGGTCTACTTGTTGGGCAGGCCTGCTGTAGATGAATAGGTACCGTCATAAAAAGTGGGAAGGTAATTCGTGTGCAGTGCAGCAAAATGCGTTGACATGGCCACGGACTTGTACAACACTGGCTCTTTGGCTTGGAAACGGAGATGAGCGCTGCCCCTAGAGTTGGACACAACTAGCACGCATGTGTGCGTGCGCGGGGGGGGTACCTTTACTTTTTTCTCCTCTTTCCCCGGCATTATTGCCTTTTCCAGAGAATCCTTTCTTCTCATGATGTGCCCAAATTAGGACAACCTCTCAGTTTCAACATTTCTGTCTCCAGACATAGTTCAGGTTTCCTTTGACCCAAGATCCATTTGTTTGTCTTTCGGGCAGTCCAGAGTATCCACAAAGCTCTCTTCCAGCACCAAATTTCAAATGAATGATTCACCACCACCCCCATCAGCCTTCTTTACTGTCCCACTTTCACACCTGTACACAGTAATTAGAAATGCAAGAGTGTGGATGATTTCAGTTCTTGGTCTCCAGTGACACATCCCTTACGCTTATCCAGAAGTTGATTCACAGCCACTGGGCTGCTTTTCTTGTGGGATCCAAATGTTTCACTGCTCATCCAAGTAGCTTCTCCAGGCTTCTGGACAGCCTCACCTGGATGACTGAGAATCTTCACAGGCATCCGTTACACTTGATGATCTTACTACAGTATCTAATAATACTGCATCATAATTACATGCCGTCGAGTCAGTTTTGATTGATGGCAAACCTTTACAGGGTTTTCTGGAATATTCCAACGTGGTTTATGATTCCATTCTTCTGGGGATGCCCTACTTACGCCTCGAGGACGCAGATTACCCTTAGCTAGACAAGCTGGTGCTTTTCTCTGGAAGGCACTATGGGGGAGGGGGATCCCCAGCCAGATAAACCACTGAGCTGTCTTGCTAGCTAGTCCGTTACTATTTAAAATACTGTAGTTGTTTTTTATCTTTGGGTGTGTAGCTTTGTGAACTAGGTGCCAGACTGCAGAACTAGAGGCTAGGACATTGGTTCCCGAATGTACATCCCAGGAGAGGATGTACATGAACCTGAGTCAGCAGTGTGATGTGGCGGCCAGGAAAGCCAATGTGATTCTTGGTTGCATCAACAGAACCATAGTGTCTAGATCAAGGGAAGTGATAGTACCACTCTATTCTGCTCTGGTCAGACCCCACCCGGAGTCCTGTGTCCAGTTCTGTGCACCTAAATTTAAAAACGATGTTGACAACCTCGAGCGGGTGCAGAGGAGGGCGACCAGGATGGTTGAAAGTCTGGAGGAAATGTCTTATGAGGAACGGCTTAGGGAACTGGGAATGTTTAGCCTTTCAAAAAGATGACTGAGAGGGGATATGAAATATTTGAAAGGATGTCATATTGAAGAGGGAACAGGTTTGTTTTCCATGGCTTCAGAGACCAGGAAGTGGGGCAATGGTTTCAAGCTACAGGAAAAAAGATTCCATTTGAACATTAGGAAGAACTTCATGACGGTTAGAGCTGTTCGGCAGTGGAATATGCTGCCACAAAGGAGGGTGGTGGAGTCTCCTTCTTTGGAGCTTGTTAAGCAAAGGCTGGATGGCCATCTGTAGGGAGTCCTGTGATAGGGGTTCCTGCATGGCAGGGGATTGGACTGGACGGCCCTTGAGGTCTCTTCCAACTCTATGATTCTGTGAGATGGCTGCACAGTCCCAACTCACCACTAGAAGAAGGGAATGGTGAACCAGTTCCGAGTGCTAAGAAAACCCTGGAAATGGGTTGCCATGAATCAATTATTGATTGTCAATACCAGTCCAAAACAAAAGAGAGAGGGGAAGGGGGAGAGAGAGAAAGAGAGATTGATCTGGGGAGGTGGACTTTTCCAGGAATGTTCACATTAAAATATATCAGTCATCCTTTAAGGTGCTACATTATTTTTGTCCTCCCCCCCCCTTTTGTTTTTGCCTAATACCTAACATGGGTACCTCTTCCAAAATTGTTCCTATGTGCCCATGCGTCTTATTTTTGCATGCACTTTTTATCCAGATAGGCATGCACACACACACACACGCACACAGCACTTGGCTGGGGATATGTGTGACCGCACCCTGCTGACATCCAAAATCCTGGAGATGCGATGTGTCCTGAATATGATTGTGGCATGAGATTGGGTCAACCGATGTCGCGTCTGCCTCGCAGCCAAAACAGAAGGGGGCGTTGGCTGGTGTTGTTGCTGTGACAGGAATGGCTTCTCCATCTTCTAGTAAACAGATATATGCGATGTTCAAGGGGTGTGTGTGTGTACCATTGTCATCTTCGTTCCCTCCCCCGCCCCAGCCTGGTTTTCATGGCCAAGATGGGATCGGAACCCGCGATCTCACCCTGGAACCGCCGGCTGTTTATTTCCATTTCTGGATTAGGATCGGAAGGGTGGGGCGCGCGGGGCGGGGGGGGGGGGGTTAAAGGGTGGTTCTGGAAAAAACCCTGCCAGGGTGTCAGTCAAGAAATCCAAGAGGATCAAGCGAGCTTCCAAGACCCATTTTCTGGCCGTGCCGGGATAAGCACCCCTGCCCGATCTCCTTGCCCTCCTCGTGATCTGCTCCGCGCCTTCCCTTCGCCAGCCAGGGATTAGGCGAGCCATATGGGCGGGCGCGCAGGCGGGCAGGAGGAGAGGGGAAGGCCGGCGCCCTGCGGGGCCTCGGTCCCCGGATCCCGAAGGAGAGCGCCTGGATCGCCTCTTTCCAGCGTTCAGGAAATTTCTGGAAGGGAGTCAGTCCACCCGGAGGAAAGCCGCGCCCTGCTTCCCCTTCCCCCCGCCCGCTCCCCTCCATTCCCACAAGGGGCGCCCTCCTCCCTTCTCTCGCCTCCCTCCCACACCCTCTGTGCATGTGTGTGCGAGTTGTGTTGTGTTGCGCAGCTGCCAAGCTGGGTTAACCCTTTGGACGCCTCTCCCTCGCGCGCCACCTGCCCTCTCCAAAATCACACACCGAGGGAGCATCTCCTAACTGGCTCCTGGGCGCTGCCCGTCCTGCTCGGCCAGGCAACGCCTGTTTGCAACCCTCGCCGCCGCAAACACACACACACAAACACCGGTGCATAAAAGCGGCCGATCCCCAAGGCAAGCGCCGCTCGCTGGCTGCTGATTTGCTGCAGTGGAGACCGCAACGCGACCAACACGCCCTCCCCGCCTTCCTTCCTCTTCGTCCGCCTCTGCCCCCCACCCCCACCCCTGCGCGCTCCCCAACCCACGCATACACACGCGCGCGCGCGCGCGCACACACACACACACACGGTCCGGCACCCTCCTTCCCCGCGTTGCCAGTGTGTACTCGGGGCGGGACGGGGAAGGGTCGGGGGCGCGCGCGCCTGAGACACCCGCCTCGGCCACCGCTGCCTGCTTTGGAATGCGCGCGTGAGCGGGGAAGAAAGGACAAGATCCAGCCCTGCGCGCTCGCTCGCTCGCTCGCTCGTCGTATCCGCCTCCCTTTCTCGGCAAGATGCAAGCCAGTGCAGACTCGACGAAGATGGAATGCGTCTGGAGCAACTGGAAAGTCCAGGGTATCTTTCTTCATTCTGATCTTGCATGCCTTGTGTGAAAGAGAAAGAGATAGGGGGAGACATACATACATCATTTCTTCTTCTTCTTCTTCTTCTAATTCTTCTTCTAATTCTAATTCTAATTCTAATTCTTCTATTATTATTATTATTATTATTATTATTATTATTATTATTATTATTA
>JAHTLZ010000268.1:5069905-5083801 GCA_023846285.1 Phrynocephalus versicolor | reverse complement strand
TGGGGAAGGAGGGAAGTGGTACAGCCCCTGCCTCACATGGAGAAGATCCTACTTCTCTCTCTGATATATGTCTAATTAAGAGGCTGGGGAATGAGGTAAAAGGGAAGAGCTTTAATCCACAAATAATACAGAGCTAAGATCATAGTTTGGGGGGTGGGGGGAAATATATTTTTGAATGAAAACGCCCAGATAATCCTCTAGCCAGCATAGCAGTGCTCAAAAATAGATAGACTAACCTATTTTCAGTACATATTAATGTACTCCCGCAGAGATATACAGTACACCGTGGACCCTTGTATAACAAACGGTTTGTATAACATAAAATCTTTACAACAACAAAAAATTCCAGAGATAGGGGAAATTTGCTTAACAGAATCATCTATGGGGCGAATCCGTACAATATAAAAATGGTCGCGATTAGGGATTAATCTGTTTTCAATGCATTCGTATGGGAAATTTATATATTGTTTGTAGTGCAATGATTGTTTGGAGTATAACGGCTTGTAGTATTTTTGTTTACTTTCTTTTTAATTATCTTAATCTCGCAAGTGCTTGTTGGTCTTCTCTGTTGGGATAAAGGAGGGGCAAGGAAGGAAGGGAGGGAGGGAGCACACAGGTTTTTCTCTTAAGGCATTTTTGACTTAACTGCTGAGAGAGGGCCCTTCCGTGATGCTGCCATTTTTATAGTTATGTAAAATGTTTTTAAGTCTTGAGCAAAGCCCACCGAGAGAGAAATCGTGGGTCTTTGGGCTGATGCCCAGATCTTGTTCCCCTTTTCTCCTCCTTCATTCGCACCAAATTCACAAAATAGGAATTTTATTCTTCATGTGTCTTCCTATGGAGAACACCATGTGCAGAAATACAATTGCCAGGCTTGTAAATATAACACTCTTTCTTTTTTTCCCCCCTCTCTCTTTAGCCGTGGTCTCAATGTTTACTCTACCTGTTGTATATGACAAGTACCAGGTACGTTTTAAAAACTCATTTTCTCGTAGCTCCTATGAACTGTTCATACTCAGTTAAGGAGTTAGAGCAGTCGTTCCCAACCTTCCCAATGCTGCGACCCTTTAATACAGTTCCTCGTGTTGTGGTGACCCCCTTGCCCTGCTTGGAAGAGGGCCACAAGCCCCCTTTGGCTGGCCACTGCTGCATGTGCCATAGAGAACTCTACAGGCACCCTCAGCCAATCGCAGCCTCTGGTGCCATTGACTGACATTCCCTCCCACCTATCAAGCTGTAACTCACTCTTCCTCCTCCTCCACCTCCAGACCCAAGCTGTTTGTCCCTTTTTCTTCACTGGCTCATGGCGACCCCTGTGAAATGGTTGTTTGACTCCCCCCCCCCTCCAAAGAGGTCCCAAACCCCAGGTTGAGAAACTGCTGAGTTAGAGGAATAATTGCCAAAGTAATCACTGTGGTAATCATCATTACAAGAGAAGTAATGTTCTCTGGCACTTAAAAGTATTGTAACATAAGCTTCTATGAACTAGGCTTCACTTCATTAGTTGTACAGTTATGCAGAAATTCAGATATGTAAACAATACCTGTGGTTTGGCAAGACAGGCAGGACAGGAGCTTCAGACAGTGGTCAGAAGATAAATGAATTGCAGATAGGACTGACAGAGACAATGACACTATATTGACATTTACCATTCAAAAAAGTTGCTGATAACTCAGAGTAGCCAGTGAACAATGAAAGGTTTTTATCCTGATATCAGGGAAATGTTAACAAGTGGTAAGAAATCCATGAAGGATGCACTTGGGATCGCACAGGCATGGGGCTAAATCTAAATGTTAGACCAAAGTGGAGTATGTTGCAGAGTTCTGTATTTCTGGAAAATTCTGTGGTTTTGCTGGTTGGTTATTTTTTCTTGTTTGTTTTGTTTGTTTGTTTGTTTTTGCTTTTTGTTTTTTGGCTACACTGCACATGTACAGAGACTCACTATGGAGAATATTTTATTTATTTTAGAGTATTTTTACCCCACCTTTCTCCTTGGAAAAAGGACCCAAGGCGGGTTACAGTAACGAGAGACAATATACAGTCCAGTACAATTAAGACATATTCAAAGTATTGAGAACAGGGAATTGAGGGACATCTTACAGTATTAAAAGACAATATTACATTAAAGCTACAAGAGAACATAAGCAGTTAAAGAGAGAGTAAATATTCCATGTAAAAGTTATGGGTGAGGAAAACTAACATTGAAAACATAGTGTCAGTGCAATCACAAAGTCTATAAACACAAAGTCTATGAATACTTCACATTCCCAAGAATCCATCCCTTTCTCATTAATGGGCACTTGAAGTCTCAATAATTTACTCTGAGACATTTGTAAAAGGAAGAATAAAAATGTTCCTTTACTTACAGTTGCTTCAAATTACAGAATTGTATGTGCTGCATTCTTTTCTGCACATGTACTTAGCAACCAAACAAACTGATCAACAACAAACAAATAACCGCCACCAACATAGTAAACAGAAGGGGGTGGGCACTCAGCAGAGAGGTGGGGCTCTCTTTTAAATCAAAAACTGTAAGGAACAATTGGTTAGTGCTCGACAGATGGACAGCCACCACAGGCTATAAAAGACTCTCCCAGTTATTCAAACCACAGACAGCATGCAAGGTTGCAAACAGAACTCCTGCAGAGTAAGACCCACTAAATCAAAGGGTCTTACATAACAAATCCCATTCATTAAATGTGTTTGTTCTAATTGGGATTAATGATTCCAATTAGCCAATGGGGTCCATTAACAATAGAGATTGGGTAGTGTCTGGTGAGCTTTTTTACCCACCATAGAAATGACAATGGCAGTGTGACATAGGATTTACAACTCCCAGAATTCTTCAGTTATTGCACAACGCTATTGTGAGTCTAAAGTAGGGTGGAGGAGAACCTTGTAGTTTGCTAGAAGAGAGATGAAATGAGATGTAAATGTAATAGATAGAGTGGCCCCTGGGCTGGCTAGCTAGCTAGCTAGCTAGCTAGCTAGCTAGACAGACAGACAGACAGACACACACACACACACACACACACACACACACACACACACACACACACACACACACACACACACACACACACACACACACACACACACACACACAGTGTGGTGGCATAGCTGGAGCAATAGCACAGACAATATCGTAAGTTATTCTAGTATTTTACTGTACTTACTGAAGAATTGTTAGGATAAGTTTGAACTCGGAATTTGCTTTCGTTCCAGGACCTCATCTTCCAAATAATGTAATCCAGATTGGTCAGGATCTTAGTCTGGGTCACACTTGCGTGACCTGGGAAGGAACCTCATTGTTGCTCAGTGTAAGGGCTAGCAGTGTATCACCAATATGGAGTGGGAAGATTTTAATTTCCAGATATACATTTATGATTCTGTTGATGGTATTACTCTGTTCTGTGGAACATTTTTTGGAAAGTTATGGTTCTTGCATATATTCTGCTCCCTATGAAGTGAATCATTGGAAATCACAAGTGAAGTTCATCAGGCATCCAGATTCCATCCAGCAGTTGCTTTCTCTGTCAATCTAAATAAGGCTTGCAGTGATAGAAAACATTGTTTTAATGTAAACTGCCCAGAGTTCCTTCTGGAAGATGGGCGGTATAAAAATTCAACGAACACACACACACACACACACACACACACACACACACACACAAACTGATGGTCAATATCCTGTTGCCATATGTTACACTGCGTAAGGCTGATGACATCATCAGCCATGGCAGTTTTTGGAAATAAAAACTATCAGAAAGGGATCCCACTTTCAGACCTTTGCTGTGGGAAAACTGGAAATATTTCTGAAAAACTGCTGCAGCTGGTAATATCATCGGCCCTATGTGGCTCTTCTTCAATCTTCCACATTTCTTTTCTTCTTGGATTTTTGTACATAGCCTGGAATAAAGCCAGATCTCAGGGTGAGCTACTGCTGCATCAAAAATACCCACTGGGCACAGCGCACCACACTGCTTTGAATTGCTCATTACATGCAGCCCACTGACTAAATTAAGTGAACCAGTCCTATGCATATATAATGTTCATGGATATACATATGCATTTCAGCCTGTGATCTTTATTTTAAACTTCCAGTTTGGGTCATTCTAAAAAGAAAATTAACTTTCGAAAACAAAAAAGGATGTTTTAAAAGATCACTCAGTGACAACCAAGTGTAGAGGTAAATAAATAGCAGATGGAGAACAAGGATTTGGGAAAGGATTTTTTTTTTTTTTTTTGCATTTTGTTTTCTCTTTCCATCACAAAATCATCAGTGGCTGCCTAATTCTGTGACACTGGCCATAGGCACATTAGCCAAACCCAAGGCACTTGATTCCCTGGCAGGATGGCTTTTACTCATGAAATTGGGAGGGGGTAATCCCTCCTCCCCATGCACCCTAAAATCTGCTCAAGAGGGCCTAGAAAATCATCCAACAAATAAAAGCAGTTGCATTGGGGAGTGACGTAAAATCCGCCTTTGTTGACTAGAGTGATACCTCAAGATGAATGCTCCTTAAGACAAAAAAATGCATAAGACGACTGGATTGTCCGGGAATAGGAAAACCTCGTAAGACAAATTTTCCTGTGGGATGCTTCACAAGACAAATTCAATGCATTCCTATGGGAATCCGCATTAAACCATAGGATGAATTTTTCATAGCACAAATTGACCCATAGAACAAACTAATTTGTTTTAAGAGGTACCATTGTACAGTAAGACCCCGGTATCCATTGGGGATTGGTTCCAGGCCTTGGCGTGCATAATGGAAACTGTGGATAAGAGGGAACGCCCGCCCACCCACCCCCAAACTGCTGTTTCCTGACAGTAGCTTGCTTTTTGACTGCTGTTTTGAGACAGTAGCTTGCTTTATGGCCAGTTTGTGACAGTAGCTTGCTTTACAGCTGCTATTTGTGACAACATCTTGCTTTACATCTTGCTTTGTGGTTGCTGAATTATTTAATTTTTTCCTCTGCCAACCGTGGATAACTGAATCAGTGGATAATGAATCAGTGGATACGGGGGTCCTACTGTATAGCATTTACAATGCAATCTTGCACATCCCAATTCAAAGGTAAATTCTGCTGAGATCAGTGGGCTTATTTCCAGGTAAGCAGGGATATAATTGCAATGTCACCTACAGATTCCTTGTCTATCCCACCTCCCACGAGCAGTAATGATAAATTGAGTTTTTCTTGATGTAATTTTCAAATCTGGGGACGAGTTATTCCTGGTAGCATGGGAGTGTTCTCTGTTAAAAAAAAAGATAATTGCAAAAAACATTAGAAAATGGGGGGGGGGGGATAGTTAACATGAGCATACTGCCATGTTTCTCTTCTCTTTGAGGAAGGGAGAGTGAAAATAGACAAAAGGAAATATTTCTTGACCCAGTG
Organism: Phrynocephalus versicolor; assembly: GCA_023846285.1. Classification (NCBI taxonomy): domain Eukaryota; kingdom Metazoa; phylum Chordata; class Lepidosauria; order Squamata; family Agamidae; genus Phrynocephalus; species Phrynocephalus versicolor. The sequence goes on along the minus strand of JAHTLZ010000268.1, from coordinate 5,078,401 downwards.
TGTTGTTAGTCTGTGGATTTCCCTGCCACAGCAGGTGGTGATGGCATCTGGCCTCAATGCCTTTAAAGGGGGATTGGACAGATGAAAGTCCATCACAGGTTACAAGCCATGATGGGGATATGTGTTATATCATGGCTTAAAAGGAGAGTATCTCAAAATGTCAGATGAAGGGGAGTGGCATCAGGAGACAGGTCTCTAGCACTATATGACCTGGGTCCTAGATACCTCAAAGATCAAATCTCACAGCATGAACCGACTCAGATGTTAAAGCCATCAGGAGAGGCCCTTCTCTCCATCCCACCACCCTCACAGGTACATCTTGTGGGAACTCATGAAAGGGTCTTCTCAACTGCTGCACCCAGACTCTGGAACTCCTTCCCGCTAGGGGCCACGGCTGCCTCATCTCTGTTGTCCTTCCAGAAACAAAGACCTTTCTCTTCAGGCAAGCTTTCCCTGAATGATGGACTACCACATGTGATTTATATGAATCTATAGGTTCACATAGACTTTGTGTTTATCACTACTTATAACAATGTTGCTTTAATGTAATGTTGTCTGTTAATGCTGTAAGTAAGATGTCCCTCAATTCCCTGTTCTCAATACTTGAACATGTCTTAATTGTACTGGACTGTATATTCTCCCTCATTACTGTAAGCCGCCTTGGGTCCTTTTCCAAGGAAAAAGGTGGGGTAAAATACTCTAAAATAAAATAAATAAATAGTTGTCTCCTGTGCCCCCAGAGACATCTGGAAGGGCCACTGGGAGATACAGGAAGATGGACAAGATGGGCCCTTGGCCTGATCCAGCAGGGCTCTTCTTGCGTTCTTATGCTAGCCTCCAGGTACATGGAATTATAGTTTCAGATGATCTTGGCTATCTATACTGGCATGATGGATAGGGAGGATGTTAACTCAGTGGAAGGCAACAGGTTAGGTTGCCATAATCTTATAGGAAATGTTTGTGATCTTGGGCAATATGACAGAAGGACATGTCAAGACCAGGGCTCTTTCATTTTTGTAAACAACCTCTGTAAAATGTATGCATTTCTCTTCGATGTTGATTTTACCATGCTGTTCCCCTCTCCAGGCACAGATTGACCAATATTTGGGACTTGTGAGGACCCACATAAATACTGTTGTGGCAAAGTAAGTTACTAATATGGGTTGCAACAATGTAGAATATTGTGAGAAATTGCTTCACTTTTGAAACAGGTGGTTTTGAATTATTTTTTGACTGACCGCATAATACAAAGGCCACTTAGGATTGTCCATCCCTTTCTGCCTCCATTATGGCTTTCCCCCTTCTGCAACTGGGGGATTCTACTTTTTTTCAAGCCAGAACGATTCGAATGGATTTTTCCCCTTGGGATGGGGGAAATTTTCTTTGGATGGTGCTTTTATGGCACATAAGCAGTTGGGGCCTGATGTTTAGGATGATGGGGACAGCTGCCCCTGTTGTCTCCCCCCTCCTGATCAGCCTCCATTTGTTAAAACATATACAGTATTAGATTAGTGCTATATCACTTTATATCACCTTTGTATTATTTATTTATTTATGTTATATTTCTATACTGCCCATCTTCCAGACGGAACTCTGGGCGGTCTACAGGACAGGATCCTTGTGGCACAGTGGTTAAATGCCAGCGGGGGGCAATGTGTAGCCTGCATACTGTAATTAAACTGTAAACCGCCCAGAGACTACCTGAAGTGGTAGTCTCTGTTGATACGACTTTAGTACTAGATCATCTCCAGAATATTTTTTTTCTTTAACCGAAATTACAAAAAATACGGAAACAACCGAGACGAAATAAAATGTGTTCCTGCGGCATTTCTGTGCCCATTAAGAACAGCTTTGGAGCTCTGCCACCTTTTTCAGAACATTGTAGCACCCTTCCAAAACCAAGCAGCTTGACAGCCAACCATAAAAGGATCAGCAGAGGTGGGACAAGGAGGAAGGAAAGAAAGAAGGAAGGAAGGAAGCTATAGACTGAAATGGAAATTGCACTGAGTGTGAACACTCAAGTCCTGAATCCATCTCCAGACTCGGTGTGATCAATGACTGAGACTTCAACTGGAATTGAGGCTCCAAATCAAATCGCAGCAAAACCGAATCCATTTTCCCAGTGTAGCTGCAGGGATGGAGTCTTTCTAGGAGTCATGTTAGAGAGTACATGGGAAGGTGTTGGACAGAAGATTGTTTAGGGAGAAACTGGTCAGTTTTCAGGGTGGTTTGAAATTTATGACTGACCTACAGAGATTTCTGAATTCTAGAACAGTGACACCACTAAAAAGACACCCTCGCCTATATTATACTCTATTTCTAAAATGAAGAAAACCTTGCATGAATCAGTAACAGAGTTTTGTGTGGAAGGATCATGACTGATCCTGAGTTCAGTTCAGGTGTGATTTATGAAATAAAACCTCGGGTTGCATATTCCTGAACTCTGAATTCCTATTTGGGGGGGTCCTAAGCAGGTTTACTCAACTCATAAGGATATGAGTGCACTAGTCCTGCCCTTTCACTCATTTGTTGCTTTGCTCGCATGAAAAATAACAGGTCTCCAGAGAAGTTCTCCTCATGAACCAGAATGTGTGTGTTGAGGGGTGGTGGAATATGGGTTGCATGGGTAGAGGAGACTGTACAGTACCCATAAATGAGGGTATATACTTGAAGAAAGCAGTAGTGGGGGGTTACAGTGCTGTACTTCTCAACTGCTGATGAAAGAAGCATGAGAACATTGAAAGAAGGCCTTGGATTATCTACTTGGCTCAGGTGCTGCATGGTGGATCTTGGACTAGCTTGCAAAGGTCAAAGTAATTTCTACAAGACTGGAAGTTAGCCTTGACCAACATAGGAAATACATACAATTTTACATAAGAGGTTGTTCTCTTGAAACACCCCACACCATGTATTCATTTTTAGAGTTACATAAATACCAGCGACAGCATCTCACAAGGTGTTATCTTCCTGGCTTGTTCTCTCCCAGCTGTTCAGGAACAAAACTTTGCACAAGGTTTCAAAGCTTGGTGAGCTTCCTTGTCTTGCAAAGCAGCTTCCTTCGGGAGGCCTCTAGGGCCTTAAATAGGCAAGAGATAGCATTCTTTAGAAGATAAATATAGCTAAGAGCCTTGTGGCGCAAGTGGGTAAAACTGCTGTACTGCAGCTATAACTGTGTTCAGGACCTGCAGTTCATTTCCATGTAGTAGGCTCAAGGTTCACTCATCCTTCCATCTTTCCAAGGTCAGTAAAATGAGTACCTGGCCTGCTGGTGGGCAGTGTGTATCCTGCATAATTACTTGTAAATTGCTCAGAGAGTGCTTTAAGTGCTACGGGGCGATATATTAGCAGCAGGGTTTGTTTACCTCTTGATGAAAAGCATCTCTACCAAGAAACAAAAACAAAAAACCAACACCTTGTAGTGAGGATAATTAATTATGCTGTTGAATAGCTCAGTTGGATCTCTGTCTAATATTTCCCTCTTTTGTTTCCCTTCAAAAACCTATTTTTTGCCTACAGGGTCCAAGCAAAAATCCCAGGTGCTAAGAGGAAGGATGAGTAAAAGCAGCAGAAGGAATCCACCAACTACAGGAGTGAATGATGAGGGAGCCTGGGATGAAAACAGCTCTGTTCTTTTTAGTTGTAATTTATTCTTCCTCTCTTCTCTCTCCCCTCTTTTCTCTGTCTGGGTGAAGGCAGCCATAAAACAGAAAGGGAGCACACAGCATTTCCAGTAATAGGGTGAGCGACAGGAAACGACAGGCAGTTCTGACAGGGAATCCAACCAATGTAGGCTGAACTGGCTCTCTCATTTTTCTCCTTCCTCCTCCTATACTTCCGGTTGGGTGACTTTCCAAAGAAGATACAGGACAGGGAAGATCAAAACACAAAGCTGCACACATTTCTCTTAATTTACTGCTTTCTAGAGTTTCCCCCTCTTATGGGAACGTTGTTTAAATGCAAAGGTACTCCAGGAATGAGGAAGGGTGACAACAACGTAGGGAGGCAGCGGGTCAGCCCTGGGCACAGCTCACTTCTGCTTCAGATTTGCAGAACTGTTTCTTTCCCAGAGCTCCAGAAGAGAAAGCTCCTGTTGGCCTCGCCACCACCCATGCCCCCCTCCGTACCTCCTCGGTTTCAAACCCACTCCATCTGCCTTCACCCACCCCTCTTCAAACACCATGGTCTCGGAGATGAGAAACAATAAGCAGCTGCTCTTTTTCGTCTCCGGCTGGTTTCCGTATTCTCTTAGACTATTTGCAATCACATGTGTCAAGCACTCAAGTATAGTAAAGAGAAAAGTGTTCTAGGTGTGGTTCTTGTGTTGCTTCTCAAGTGCATGATGGTGAGAGCCTATAAAATACTATTGAACTTTTTATTTTTTATTTTCTAGTGCTTATACTACTACTACTACTACTACTACTTATTACTACTACTACTACTATTGGCATCGCTTGGATAATTTTTAATGTTTCATGTGGCTAGGGCGTTCCTGCTTAGTGCCCTGATGCAGTTTTGCTTCTGTGTCCACTGGGTTTGCTGGTTGAGGTTCTCCTTACTAACTATCTAGAATTGTAGACTGATGTCTTTACGTGTTGTCGTTTTCTTTTCAGCACAAGTAATTAAAAACAAAGGAACAGTCGGTACTTATATGGTATAATCTGTTTTGTATAACTCTATAAAAGAAAATTCATATAGAGCCAACCCACCCAGTATATATTTTGTTTTGTTTTGTTCTGAAGGGATCAACAGGCTGATTTACGTGTATGGAAAACTAAAGACCTCCGGCTTGTAACATGTATCACAAATTTTTATGACGTTCTCTGTAGGACTTAATTATGGACTCTAAATATTTGCACTTATGTACTTGATACTGAATGCAGAAATAAATGTTACTAAATGTTAAAAATGAATTTCTCCGTGCCATTTTGATCACATTACCATTATTTCATACTGGAAAAGTATCAAGCTGTCCACATAATGGTGACTCAAATGCCTGGCTGTGTGCACAGATGTTAATGACACCATTATGGTTTAATATTTCAATATTTTCAACAAACACTATGGCCCCGGTCACACAACCGTTTTGGTGCTGTGTTTGCTGCGAATGACTGCATAGCCAAAGATTGTGCCTCCAATCCAAGGCGCAGCATTTTGGCACCCCAGTCAACCATGCCCCCGAAGCGCACTTTAACCACATCATGCTATACCACTACTAGGGGTTCGATCAAATTACTCCTCTTAATGATGCACAGTTTTTCCTGCAGCAGTTGCAGTGCGACCACTGAAAATTCACACCATTCCAGATCCCCCCCCCCTTTTCTGCTTATTTCTGCTGTCCTACTTTAATCAATTGCTGGCATTTCGGTAACTGAGCTCTTCTACAAGCTGCAAATTACAGTGGACCCTTGTATAACAAATGGTTTGTATAACATAAAATTTCTCCAGTACAACATAAACAAATCCGGAGATAGGGGAAATTTGCTTAACATAATCGCCTGTGGGGCGAATTTGTACAACATAAAATGGGATCACTTTGTTTTCAATGCATTCCTATGGGAAATTTGTATAAAGGAAAATTTGCTTAACATAATTTCATTTGAAAGAATTAATTCCTTTATACAAGGTACCACTGTACCTGGTACAGTGACCAATGGGAAAGGAAGTGAGAGAGGAGAGAAAAACAAAGGAGTTCCTATAAAGGCATTTGGTACTAGGGATACACTGCCACGTTCTCAAACTTGCGCATGAACTCTTGCAATAATACTAGAAAGCCGACATGCCGGTACATGACGGAGAAAAGCAGATCAATAAACAGGGGAAAGATGTGCATTTGACAAGACGGGATGCACATAAAGAAGTATAATACATCCCTGCCGTTGGGGCGTTAACTGCGAACCAAATGTCACGTGATCACCTGCGATTTTAGTATGCATTCAAAATATGATGCACAGTTAATAGCCGTGCGACCGAGGCCTATGTTAGTTGTGATACCACTCAGATTTTACTATGGCCGGGGCAGATCTATGATGAAACCAAAGAAACCTAAGCTTCAGGACTACTCAGTCTAGAGGGGGCCCAGAAGCAACTTTAGTTCATAAGAACACAAGCAGATAGAAACTGTCAAGGCCCCTAGTAAATTAGAAATAGCTTATGTCACAGATATCATGGTTTTGTTGTTCAAGAAGAAAAGGAGAACAGGACGATTGTATAACTTCACATTTCACTTTTGCCATCACACTCTTGGTTCCTGAGCATAATTCAGTGGGAAGATTTAGATCCAGCGTGTCCTATGTAGTTTGGAAAATGCATGTTTCATATTATACACACACAACTGTCATTTTACATCCTAATTACAGTGGTACCTTGTATAAAGGAATTAATTCATTTCAAATGAAATTATGTTAAGCAAATTTTTCTTTATACAAATTTCCCATAGGAATGCATTAAAAACAGAGTAATCCCTAATTGCGACCATTTTATGTTGTACAGATTCGCCCCATAGATGATTCTGTTAAGCAAATTTCCCCTATATCTGGATTTTTTATGTTGTACAGATTTTATGTTATACAAACCGTTTGTTATACGAGGGTCCACTGTCCAAATAGCCAACCATTTTTTAAAAAATCAACCTTTGTGCTGCATGCGGTATAGTTTTTATTAAATTCTCAGCCATGAACCAATGCATCCAGAATGTCAAATATTAATGCCATGTTTGGCTTAATAGTGGGACTTTTCACACAGTCTAAGAAAGCCATGAGGAAACACTGGTCCAGATGTTTTGGTCTTCCAATTCCCACACAGCATGGCCCATGGTGAAGAACCATGTTGTTGGTCAAAATACCAGGAAAGACTTGTCCAGGGCTGGTCTGTGAACAGTTAAGATGATTCTAGGATTCTTTTGTATGCTACTCATTAACAGTACTAGCAGTATTTAAAAATTAACAGTATCACAATAGTTTAAATTATATTATGCTGGCGGTCTTGCTGGTGTATTAAAATTATTTCTAAACTTCCCTATAGCCAAAAAAATATCACAGACTGGTTTAGAAAGATAAATTATGTGATAGCTGGTTAGAAGGGCAAGGTGAATAATACATATAGTGGTGCCTTGTATAAAGGAATTAATTCGTTCCAAATGAAATTATGTTAAGCAGATTTCCCTTTATACAAATTTCCCATCGTTGTACAAATTTTATATTATACAAACCGTTTGTTATACAAGGGTCCACTGTACTGAGCTAATATACAATATGTAATAATAATATTTGTTGCTACTATTATTGCATTTTAAGCTACATTTTCCCTTATGTGACTTCAAGGTAGTGACCAACTCTCCTCCTCAAAATTTTATCTTCACAATAGCCATGTGCAAAAGTTTCACACACAAACACACACACCAGGAAGAATCAAAATATTGTGGCACCAGGAGACAGGTTACACATTAATTTATGAGTTGCATCCCACTACAGCACAACCGTGTGCACACTGGAAAGATGTATGCATAAATTTGAAAAGTACTGTGTCTCCAAAGGTATTTCTCCAGGGATGGGATCTCAAACTTAACACTACTAACTTGTGTGTGCAGCCTGCATTTTGGAAGTCACTTAAGAAGCAGATCTGGCAGGACCTGAATTTATTTCTCTCCCTTCTTCACCCCCCCTCTCGCATGATCCACAACATATTGGTGCAAGGCCTGATGAAGACTACTGTAGCATATTTTACCACTGAACAGCATGGAGCTAGCATTTTTAAATTTTTTTAAAGAAGTCTAATGAAGGTATCCCGTACCCTTGCGCTTGCGTTTCCCCCGGGTGTGCCTTTTGAAACCAATATTTATTTCCTGGGTCGTCGGAATGGGCGCTTGCCTGCCACGACCACAATCCTAAACGTGCTGTTTGCACAAATGGGGCGGTATATAAATCTAATCAGTAGCACACTACGAGCGGTTGCCGGCGGGCCGCGCGCGGAGGCCGCCTCCCGTTGCCGTGGCGACCGCCTGCGCGGCCTACTCGGGTGTAGGCCGCGATGGAGGCTCCTCCGTCGTCCCGCTGTTCCGAGCCTGCCGCGGCGGCCCTGAGGCATCTGCGGGGCGTCGGTGAGCGCTTTCCCTCACTACCCGCCTTGGCCATTGCTCAGCCGGGTGGGGGAATTGGGTCCTGTGGCTGTCACGGCTGGGAGGCTCAGAAAAGGAGTGGTGGTGGTGGTGGGGAGTTGTGCAGGGCGCTATTCGATTGGGTTGGGCAAGGGAAAATAAGCCTTTGAATTGCCGCAGTATTTATTATTATTATTATTATTATTATTATTATTATTATTATTATTATTATTATTATTATTATTATTATTATTATTAAGAACCACCCAGAGTTTCCTTTAGGGACCTTGGCATGGTTAATAAGTGCAATAGTAAATAAATAAATATATAATAAAATTTATTATTATTATTATTATTATCATCATCATCATCATCAAATTATTACACAGCAGATAAGATAACTA
>JAHTLZ010000268.1:5057680-5069895 GCA_023846285.1 Phrynocephalus versicolor | reverse complement strand
ATATTATTATTATTATCATCATCATCATCATCATCAAATTATCACACAGCAGACAAGAAAACTACGCTGGATTTTGTATTAGTATTAGTATTAGTACAGTATTTGTATTAGTATTATACTATATACCCAAGCTCATTAGACAAGCTTGTATTGATCCCAGAGCTTACTTGGCGGGGTGTATTTGCATCGCGTTAAATGGAAAAGGACGGACCAGTGGAAAAACCTGATACATTTCCTCCATTCCTATTCTAAAACCTCCTTACTCTCCAAAGATTTGCCACCCTGCCCCTCTGCTCATTTGTGTGTTTGCCAAGCAAGCTGCTTCATAATTGGATTTTTAATTGCAAATACAGTGTGGAAGAAAGGGGGAAAGCAAGGATGGATAGCAGGGGGGAAGCAGTCAATACTGTGAAGAGTAAGCGTTAATATAAGCATATCAACAGCACAAACGATCTTATCAAAGTTAGTGTCTATAAAATATGTTTACATTTGTACAGAAACCTGTGACCTATGCATGATGGACGGCAACTACTGCAGTTGTCATCCCAGCTGTGGAGTATATATTTCTTTTTGTTTTACCACCCAGGATTAAATCACATGGACCAGCTGTCAAATTCCAAATCACAGGAAATTAAAATTACCCCAGATTTTGCAAATGTCATCAGAGATGAAAAGGCAAATTTATTTCTCTGCATCTCTTGATGAGAAAAAAACTTATACGGTGGATCTGGCTTAATAAGGGAGAAGAGAATTCTTCCTAGATAAAAATACCATTTCATTTTCTATAATAGAATGAAAGGCTGAGCTACCATCATCATGGAAAGAATTATGTGCTTATCCCACCCTCAGCACCTAAGCACCTCCCATAATGGAGGGTATCACACACTACTTTTCCATCAGGCACTGTAAATTGAATTGGTCATAATAATTTATGATACAGGAAGATCGTATGGAAGTTTAGCTGAACCATCTTGTTTATTTTCCAGTCCATGGCAAGAGGATACAAAAATATTTGGTAGGAAGAATGATTCTTTATTTTAAAATGGGTGCATTTCTTCTTCCAAAATAGAGGTTTGTTACATTTAAGGCTCACACAATTTGATCAAACATCTTGTGGGATAAGTTTTAGCATTACCCTTTATAGTCTGACAAGACTCTTGTTTGTTTTTAACAGACTAATAGGAGAATTTTGTGCATGCCTGTATTTTGATCACTATAGTAGGGCATAGCCTTAATAAACTGCATGTGACATTTCAGTTCAAGAGTGTTTATATTTGTCTACTCTCTAATAACTCCACTGAACTAAGTGGGATTTATCCTAGCTATTTTAATACAGAATGGCACCCTCAAGAAGTATCTTGGAATTCTGCTTATGCAATTACATTAACACATTCTTGTAGAAACATTTTCCAGTCTAGTTGTTGTGAGCTTTTCGGGCTGCTTGGCTGTGTTCTGGAAGTTTTTCTCCCTGATTTTTTTTGCCAGACTCTGTGGCTGGCATCTTCAGAGGGCAAGGAGCTCAGGGAACTAGGAGTTCTCTCTGTGCTCTGGCTCCAGTCTGTTTTTGAGTGCCTCTCTTTTTCCTTTATATTTGCAAGAGCCACTGTAGTCTTAAGGTACCTTATCTGAAGCAGATGCCACTGAATTCAACAGATTTTTCTTTCATAAGCTCAGAATAACTGTAGTGAGACTTTTTTTGTATTGCATAGAATAATGTGACAAAGCTCAGTGCTTCTCTCAGAATAATTCAGTATAATTATATTTTAAAAAACACCTTGGATAGTTTCTGCCAATATAAACAAGAGAGCTGAAACAGTCTGAATATTCTTGACTTTGAAATAATGATGTGGATCCAACATAATGAAATTTTTTAGCAAGTAAGTATTTTTAACAATACTATGTCAAAGGAGGTACTGTACTGTATAGTAATCTGTTTGCTAACTGCTAAACCCCCTACCATCATTGCTCCAAATCAAAATTAGATTAATGCCAGCTGTAGAAATGCATGTTATTTGGGAACTCAAATCTCACGTCCAGAATATATCGAATCCGGATTAGACTTCTGTTATTGAAAGACATGCTGTGTTACATACTGTCAAGCTGTCCCTAATTTATGGCAGACCTATCAATAAGTGACCTCTAGAATGTCTGCTCTTAGCATCCCTGCTGAGCTCTTGTAAACTCAAGGGTGGCGAAAAATAGTTGATGGTAATACAGTTTTAGCCCAACAGATGTTTGACAATTAATACTACCTTCTAATTATAATTGACAGAAATGTCACTAGGCTGGACATTTCTGGAAATACATTGCATGTGTTGCTTAGAAATTGAAGTTGGAATGGAGCAACCATGTGCAATTTTAGATGAATGGTATATAAAGATTTGGGTTACAGCTACCGTGTTTCCCCGAAAATAAGACACTGTCTTATATTTATTTTTTCTCAAGAAGACACACTAGGGCTTATTTTCAGGCGATGTCTTAATTTTATTAAGTATAATATGCTTGAATGTCAGCCCTGCACACAACCATAGCCACGCCCATCACTAGGTTTTATTATCAGGGTAGGGCTTATATCTAACAAATGCATAGAAATCCTGCTAGGGCTTATTTTGGGGGGAGGTCTTATTTTCAGGGAAACAGGGTATTAATGATAAGAAACATCTAATATTAAAGTAAAGAAGATATTGATGGGTTAGAATATACTTACAGATATATGAGGATAATTCATTTATTTTGTATTAACAAAGGAGAAGGACATACACCTTCTCAAAAGCCCGTGCAATTTTGGAATGGGAACGGGCCTCCATGGAGCACAGAAAATTGTTGTAAATCCCAAATGGTCCTAGTGGAGGAGAATATGATTTGTACTTTTTTGTTATGTTATTAAATATTTTTATATTTATATGATTTTGCCTATATAATAAATATAATTAAATACAAGTCAAGTGAAAAGAACAATACACAACTAAAACAATGAAATGTATAAAAAAAATCAAACACACAGTCACTTAACCTTGAAAAGCATATTTTAAAATGATAATTACCATCGCAGGGAGCACGTATTTGATTCTTAAAAGCTTATTTAAAAAGGAATATCTTTGCCTCATGCCAGAAGATCAAGAGGGAGGGGGCAACCGCCTTCCAACCCAGCTGTTTTTTTTTAAAAAAAACTGGGCATTACTCATTCTATTTAGTACTGTACTTCTGCACATTTGTTTTTCTTTGATTTTTTCCTGGAAATCGTGATACAAGAAATTCTTACTATTCTGCAAATACATAAATAATCCAGTTTTTAAGTTCTTTTATCTTATTATTGTCATATTAGATATAAAAAAACACATGTTAAAGTGATTTCATTGCAAAGATATCATTGCAAATATCCCAATTCTAAATTTAGCACAGTACCCAAACTGGCAGTTAGTAATAATGTAGCATCTGCTCGTGCATCATCCACATAGTAGATGCTGTTGACAACTAATCCACTGACAATGTATCATGTTTTGACTCAGTAAGCCCTTGCCGAAAAGTGTTCTTGGAATACAAATTGAAAAGCAGTGGCAATCTTCTTCATTCCTCTAGTCTATACCATCTGTCATTTCATCCAGCTTTCACTATAGCTTTCTGTTGCCGGTACAGATTATTGATTACATGAACATCTCTTACTATAAGAGAACTGCTCTTTTGCTCTTCCTGCCATTGTAGCAATACTCCTAGCTGTCTTGGTCGCTCACTGAATTGGAAAACCAGAGTTTTATTCCCCACCATTCCTCCTATTTAGTCTATATAGTTTTAATTTTATTTCCATGTCAAACCAGACTACTGCTCCAGGGCATGTCAGTTCTGTCTAATGGCACAGAGGTGATGTTACTTGCTTGCTCTGTCAGAGTTTTGTGCTGTTTGATCAGCCAGCAGAAGCAATACTTATTGAATAAATGGGGGATACTTGGCTGGAAAATAGTACCTGTGAAAGGGATCTGGGAGTCTTGGTGGACCACAAATTGAACATGAGTCAGCAGTGTGATGCGGCGGCCAGGAAAGCCAATGCGATTCTTGGTTGCATCAATAGAACCATAGTGTCTAGATCAAGGGAAGTGATAGAACCACTCTATTCTGCTCTGGTCAGACCCCACCTGGAGTCCTGTGTCCAGTTCTGTGCGCCTCAATTTAAAAAGGATGTTGACAACCTCGAGCGGGTGCAGAGGAGGGCGACCAGGATGGTTGAGGGTCTGGAGGAAATGTCTTATGAGGAACGGCTTAGGGAACTGGGAATGTTTAGCCTTTCAAAAAGATGACTGAGAGGGGATATGAAATATTTGAAAGGATGTCATATTGAAGAGGGAACAGGTTTGTTTTCCATGGCTTCAGAGACTAGGACTTGGGACAATGATTTCAAACTACAGGAAAAGAGATTCCATTTGAACATTAGGAAGAACTTCATGACAGTTAGAGCTGTTTGGCAGTGGAATATGGGAGGGTGGTTGAGTCTCCGTCTTTGGAGATTTTTAAGCAGAGGCTGGATGGCCATGTATCGGAAATATTGTGATGGGGTTCCTGCATGGCAGGAGGTTGGACTTGATGGCCCTTGAGGTCTCTTCCAACTCTATTATTCTATGATTCTATGAACTAGTTAGCCAGAGACTGAGTTTTCTTAAAACAGCTATATTACAGACTGTACAAAAAATATCACAGCATCACAGAACATATACAAAGTTCAACAGCATGACAGCATAACAGCATACCAGCATACATTACATTGACAAAATATATGGCAGAGAAACAAAGTTGATGCCTTACTCACGGAAGGCCCAATGAACAATGATTTACAGAACATTTTTATACATGTGTCTGCCCAATCATGAATGACATTATCTCATAGCTATTGCAACCCCTTGCATCAGCCAAAATTCATTATGTTAATCCTTAACATCTGCACTCCATTAGAAAAAAACTATACATTGAGTCACTGTGACTTTGCACTTTTACAGACTCCATCTTTAAATCAACTAAACACATATCAGATATATAGAGAACATCCTGTCTAATACATGTATTTCACTAACTAATATCTGACATGTTCAGTTTTTTTTTCTCATTTTTAATTTTCTAAACTTTGTGCTACTACACATTTCTCCAGACTTGTGTTCTCCTGAGGCCCTGAACTACAGTTCTCATTGGCCTCAAACAGCATGGCTACTGGTGAAGGAATCCAAAACACTTTGGGGTCATCATAATAGAGGAGACCAGTATAGTGAGTAGGGCACCAATGCCTGTTTGTCCAATATAACCATTCTTTCAGCTTGGAGGCATAGAAACAGGCTTGGACAGATGCCCCTGTTGTTTTAAAACAAGTGGCAAGCTGTGCCAGAAAGGTACATTCTAATGCCATTTAAGCAATTTAGGGAACATTGTGAGAATTTAAAATGGCAGTGGCCCATTGCTTCCAAGTAGATGTACCAGGGTTCATGGAAAGTACAAGAGAACTGATCAGAGAACATCCATAATATACAGGCGGGAGAGGGTTGTTTAAGATTTGATAAAAGGTTTTAGTGTGCGGCATAAATCACAGAAAGTTAGGGAATTAAAATAGGTTTCATTGCTAATTCCTGGAAAACGTTCATGACATTAATGCATTTTACTCACTCTGAAACCCACAAAGCACTCTGAAGATTACTTTTTGTGCCTTAACTCTAGAAAAACAGCTCCATAATGAAGGACTTTTATTCAACAAGGAAACTGTGCAGCACCTGGAAGATGCTATCAGAGCCATTAAGGAACTGGTAATGTTGAAATTTAAACAAGCAAAGTTAGGGTAAATAGAAAAAAATATGTATGCTTCTCTGATGATACAGGGCTGACTGAGTTGATTTACACTGGATCTGCAGACTTCTGCTTGGGATGCAATTAACTGATTTCCTAGTATCTCTCTGCAAGAATGTTATCCAGAGAAAATGTTTTTTTTTTTTAAGAATTTGTTAAGTTCTCCAAAGACATACCTATGGCTTTTAGAAGCAATTCTCTATCCTATGTGAGCCTTAAAACACTGGAGCACATAATTCTACTTGTGATAGGGGTGGGTAGGTGTGGCAATCAAGAACCATTGGCCTACACCTCCCATCTTTCTTCACCAAGATCGCCAGGAGTGAGGACTTATGGGAGATGCAGCCCCCAAACATCCAGAGGGTAATGGTTGATACCCGCCCCTGCCTTAAGGCCTGTTGTTCTGCCATAGAACCTGTGCCTTCTTGTTGATCATATGTGAGAGGTTTGAGACTGTGTGTCCTATCTTTTAGCTGCTATTAGAAATGTAGAGGTCTTTGTTTGGCAATGAATAGATGGAGCTCTGCTGGTAGGACTTAGCCTTCCTCAGGCCCTTTCAGATGTCCTCCCTAGGATTCTCCAGCCTTCCAAAGCAGGTTTTGAAACTGGAGACAGGAGAGGAAATTGCTTTCCCAGAAGTGTCTGTTCTAACAGTGGATAGACTTAGGCTGTTTATACACGACCCCTAAACTCCGGGGCAAATGGCTCCCAGCTCCGGAGCTTAAAAATGTTTCCCCACCAGCTCCGGAGTTTAGAGGAAATTAAGTGCGACCCCGCCCACCTAAGCGCGTCCCAGCGCACTTTTCTTGTATCTGCTCTTGGGAGGTGAAAATTCCTTGATGCGGATGTGCCGGGCTCTCCTCTCTTCTTTTTGTTGTGGTTTTTTGCCTCCCGCCCCTTTAAGAGAAGGAATCAGGAAGTGACGGGGCTCGGAGCAGCTTCCACCGGCACCGGGAGGTAAGCCTTTATTCTTTTGTCCCTTTTTTCCCTCCCTCCCCTCGCGCAGACAGGAGCAAGGAAGTGCGGAGGGGTGGGGACGGAGGAACAGCAACAAACCCCCAAGATCTCTGGTCCGAATTTAAGGGGCCAGCGGATCTTAGGGGTCGTGTGAAAAGTGCCAAGGCAATTGGTGCACAATTAAATTGTCAGTTCTGTTCTCCCTTAATTTGTCTCTTAAAAGAAGATTTTATATGTGTTAAAATGCTCCTGTTTTTCAGTGTCTTAAGCTCTTTCCAGGTAAGCTGGAGCTTTACTTCATTTGGCCTAGATAGACTTGGGAGAAGATGGTTGGGAAGTCAGAACCTCTCATCTCCATCATGCTGACCCCGGGCCCACAACAATCTCCCAACCCTAACCCTCAAACCAGTGTAGTTTTGGTCAGAGAACGTGAGGGAAACAGGATAGACCCAGAAAGCTCACAACTCACAAAAGGCATGGGAAGTGACAAATGGAAAATGGAGAAGAGGAAGAAGAGATATAAGGGGGAACATAGGTGAAAAGGAGGAGGTGGAAGTTGAATGAGAAGAATGATGAGCAAGAGCTCCTGGAGAGATGCGAGTGGATAGTCACAGAAGACCCAAAAACTGAAGAATTTGCGAGCCTGATGTTACGTCAGGATGGAAGCCAAGACAAGAGAGACAACGCATCCCATATAAGCACTTTTTTTGGGGGGGGGGAGTGTAGGGAAAGAATAACAAAATGGGAGAGGAAAGAAAGAGAGGAAAGGGGGACAAGGATGGACTCTGGTGAGTTTCCTTCCCAAGAAGGAAATGGGAGACCCCAGGGAATTCCAAGCAGAGAGCTCAAATGGAGCAAGGAGAACCCCACACCATGCCCTGCTGTGGTTTCCAGTATTCAAGAGACAGACCAATACTGAAGATGAGAGAACCCCAAATCAGATATTTAGGGACATTGGTTACCACCCACCACCTCCCACTTGAGTGTTGGTAGTGGACGATTATAGACCCTTCAAAGTTGTTGAGAACCTCAAAGTTCCGTTATTAAAAATTGAATGGGCTCAAGTTACAGGAAGCCAGATTTAAGCTGAATAACAGGAAAAAAAACTTCTTAACAGTTAGAACAATACAGTGGTCCCTTGTATAAAGGAATTAATTCATTCTAAATGAAATTATGTTAAGCAGATTTTCCTTTATACAAATTTCCCATAGGAATGCATTGAAAACAGAGTAATTCCTAATTGTGACCATTTTTATGTTGTACGAATTCGCCCCATAGGCAATTCTGTTAAGCAAATTTCCCCTATCTCTGGAATTTTTTTATCCTGTACAGATTTTATGTTATACAAACCATTTGTTATACGAAGATCCATTGCATAACAGTGGAACCAATTATCTAAGAAGGTGGTGAGTGATCTAACACTTGAGGCGTTCAAGAGAAAATTGACAACCATCTGTCATATTCCTGTATTGAGTTGGACTTGATGGCCCTTTATTACTCAATTATTCTATGATATTATGATTCTATGATTGAAGGCTTAAATCATAAACAGATGTCATGTGTATTTGTCAAGGGGGAGAGGAAGGGGAGGGCCGAGGACTTAAAGCCTCACAGTACTGCGTAGAATTTTAAATTTTTTGACATTTATTTGTCAATATCCAGGAAGAGGAAAGAAAGCATACAATAGAATTGTTAGAAGAGGAGACAATAAAAAACTGTAATCTCCGTGTCAGAATCAAAGGATTTCCAGAGATTGTTATGAAAGAGTTTGAAGGTAATTCCAAATTAACTTGTTTCAAGATCTTGTAGAGCATAGAAGAGGAAAAAGAATGGAATATATATTTATAAATTGCCGGACTATTCATTTCAAACAAGCCTATATGGATTAATCAATTTTATATAATATGTTACAGTGGCATTCTCTGAATTTGGGTCATAGACGTTGGCAACAGCCAAAAGTTGGGATATTATATTATGTAATATATTGGTAAAAGGTGTTTCTAAGAGGGTGTTTGCCCTAGACCATCTTCAGTTATACAAGACAATTTAGCAAATGTCAGTGGAATTCTACTTAATTAATGGCTTATGTGGTCCCCATCCATTTGAGGAACTTTTCCACAGACGCTTTTCCTATTGTTCACCATCACTGAACCACCAGTCGTGTCGTCAGAAAGCAGATCCCTGTTTTTCTGCAGCTGGTAATAGCAGATTGATCAGGATTGCTGCATTGTGGGTTGGCGCCTCAAGATGTTCCACATTTGCCGCCATCTTGCCCTCCGTCGCTTTACTGCTCGGGGTTTTCTTTACTTTTTATGTGTTTTTAACATTGTTAGCCGCCCAGAGTTCCCGCCAGGGAAGATGGGCGGGATATAAGCCTATAAATAAATAAATAAATAAATAAATAAATAAATAAATAAATAAATAAATTCAGTGATTGTGCAGTGTTAAAGCCCAAACTAATGGTTTTTAGTTCCACCAATCTATGTAACCCCAGAATAATTCCATAGGCACTAGTGATGTCCATGCCCCCCATGGTTTATAGAATCAAGATCTGAGAAATCAAGGTTCTTCCAGTGTTCTACATCACCATGTGAAATTTTGGAGTTGGCAAGCTGAGAAATATTGCAAAGAGGATTGTGGATAAATATTTCACTTGAGATACAATCTGTTCGGTTTTGACGTAGCAGAGTGCAGCTTACTAAGTCTAGGAAGGTTCCCTTTTGACCAGTTGACCCTTGCAGTTCTTGGGGCTGGTCAATACATACTTGCCAGAATATGTAGGAAGAAAACCAGTCAGCAAGAACAGTGATTATCTATGCTCTGTTTCTGCCCCTGATCTTCCAGGAACAGCTCATTAAGTGCTCCATTAAACTGTGGAACACAACTGCTTGTGTATCTGGGTGCAGGTTCATAACAGTGTTCCAAATTGCAGCCCCAAACAGATAGGGCGTAAAGGAGCAATGCTCTGACCTCAGGACTTGCTCCTCCGTAGCGTCTAACTGTAGTTTCTCCTGACCCCTCAAACAAGTGCAGTGGCCTGGAAATTGGTATGTGCATTTATTGGAGGGCTCAAATTATTAAGTTAGGTGATTTTTATTCCAGCCTTTGGCATCTGCATCTCATCATGGGTTTTCCTTCCCATGGGTGCCTATGTCTGGGCCTGCTCTTCTTAGAGTGCACCTGCTGCATCTCTTAGAACAGTGTGTCCCAACCTTTTCCTTGCCTGGGACCAGTATTATGGTTCTGTGCATGTGCAGAAGAGGTGCACACATGCATGCATGCAATAGCCCCTCACACACACACACACTGGTTCCACTGTCATTGTTTCTGTTTTGGTTGCAATGGGTGCATGGGGGGGGGGACCAGTGTGGTGGAGGGAGAAGCAGGCACACTTGGCTCAGGCATGCGCCTCAAAGGGAATCCTGCTGCCCACTGAGGAGCTGGTGTGGTCGCTGGAGGCCAGGACTGACCCATCCCTGCTGTCTTTCCGGAAGCAGGCAAAGACCTTCTTCCTCTTCAGGCAAGCTTTCTCCGAATGAGGGACTTCCTATTATGTGACTTTTAGGCGGATTGCCATGCATGAACACCAGTGTTTCCCATGTTATTTTCCATCCCTCATTATGGATTCCCCCACCCCTTTTCACATGCTCTTTGTAGCTTTAACGTTACCTTTTAATGTTATAAGATGCCTCTTCTAATTCCCTGTTCCTAACTTGGGTATGTCTAAATGTTCTGGGCTGTATATTGTCTAATTATTGTAAGCCACCTTGGGCCCTTTTCAAAGGAGAAAGGCAGGGTATTTTTTAATAAATAAATAAATAAATAAATAAATAAATAAATAAATAAATAAAACTCCCAGCTGGGGACCCCTGTATTAGAATATCCAAACCTACATAGAAAAAGGGAGGGCATGACAAAAACAACCATGTAGGAATCAAAACAATACCAGTATCTAAGCAATCCTCTCTTGTCTGCCTTACTTTTAACACTACAGAACTCGTGGCCGCTGCCCATCGATTTCATTTTCAAAAGTTAAGCGAAATAGAAGTTTCCCTCATTGAAAGCACCACAGCAGTAGAATCAACATATTCAAAGCAGGAGCTCTCTGAAGAACAAAATGTTACTTTGTGGTAGGCACAATGACTTCAAATAAAATAATATTACAGTAGTTGGGAAAGAGCCAAATGAACTGCTGTGTCATTCTTCCTGCCACCCCCCTCCCCCCCAAAAAACCCTATTCTGTCTCCAAACCATCCTGAATTCGGAGGTTGAAAAATTCCAGTAATGCAGTTTGGATATTAGGCCTGCATTGTTTTGTTGACAGTGCTTGCAGAACTTCTGTTAGCATTAATGAATGAGTTCATCCTAATACTAAACATTAATCTCTGTGTTTGAGATTTTGTAAATGCATCGGGTTGAATCCAGTTTAGTATCTCTGCAAGAACAGGCCCTTTGACTTTGGAAATACACCTGAGATGTGGGATGGAATGGGACTGTAGGGAGAGATATGAGGACCATAGATGAAATGGAAATGAGGTCGGTGTACAAAGCCACATTCCCCACCATCTCATGAGGGGAACATCTGAAAGGCAGGGCTCAGAAGCCATTTATCCCTCTTGGTGTGTAGAAGGAATATTGGTGTTAACAGAGCTAATTCATCCTTGACAACAGAGTCAATGGTCAATCTGGTCATGAGTTATAGTATCAAAAATAACCTTTCTGGTTTGCCATGTTGGAGAAATAGGTTCAATTCAATTCAATTCAATTCACCTTTATTGGCATAAATATTTTAAAGACAGAGATGCAGTTACATAAAATGTAAACCAATCTCAGGGTCTAAAAGGAACAAGTTAGTCTAAAGTTGAAGTAAATCTTTGGCTTGCAAAAGGAACGGGGTTATTTTTCTGATGGATCAATAATAAATATTTGGCTACTGACTCTGTCAGGCTGGGATTTTTGTCAGCCAAAAGGCATGAAATAATGATCTCTGGGATAGGTGGGAGTTTGGAAATATAGGGGCCAAGTAATTGTTGACGAATGGTGTGATGTGACGGACAACATGTCTGTTTTGTATTGTATCTTGCTGAATGGATCAGCCTATTGTAAGCAGCCCAGAGTTCCTTCGGGAAGATGGGCGGGGTAGAAATTCAATAATAAATAAATAAAATATGGGAAACAGAGTCAGGTTCTAGCCGACAAAACTTGCATAGTCTATTTCTTATTATTAGAAATATGTTAAGACATCTGTGTTGCAGCAAGCTTTTATGCAAGCCATTGATTCAGCCTCTTGTCAGAATCCTTATGCAGTAAACAGTTTGAAAATTCATTAGCAGAATTTTCAGTTTTCGTTAGGATTGGGTCCCTTTGGGGAGAAAGGCGGCATAAAAATAAAGTTTATTATTATTATTATTATTATTATTATTATTATTATTATTATTATT
>JAHTLZ010000268.1:4994876-5048504 GCA_023846285.1 Phrynocephalus versicolor | reverse complement strand
GCTCCAGAAACACGCTCGTAAACCATAATACTCTTATATGAAAAAAAGAGTGTTGTAACGAGGGCCAAAGCCCTGTGGCCATATTGCAGTAACGGAAACGAAACGCACGACAAAATTTCCGGTGTTTCTATTTGTTTCGTTTCATTTTAGAGACAAAATTCGTTTGTCGTTTCGTTACGACAAACGGAAAAACGGAAAAACAAATGAAAAAACGGAAACGGAAAATTGTTTGTTTCGTGCCCATCTCTAGCTGGAAGACTCAGTGGCAGAGACCTTCACTGGTGCTGCAGGGAGGGCTGAAGGCTTGCAGCCAGGTCCAGATGCTTCCACCAGTGATGTGGCGAGGGAAGAAATGAGGAGGAGGCGGAGGAGGCGGCGGCGGCAAGCCAGACCATGAGAAAGGGAGGGCCTGTGCTGCTGTCACCCCCTCACTGCTGCCTTCACCCTCACCCCCTTGCCAGCGCGATGGCCGCAGCTCATACACCAAAGTGCTCACAAATCAAGGTATTGGTTTAGTTAATTATTAACCTTTGTTTTTACATCATTTCTCAGCATCCTAATTACATGTGTCTTGGATAAAATTATATATAAGCTTTTGAAAATGTTTAGATTGGGAAATGATGCTCTTTATAAATCTATGGTGGGGCCCAATTACTAGTACGGTGTATGGCTCCGGTCACCATACCTCCAGAAGGATATTATGGATATTATGAAATTACAGTGGACCCTTGTATAACAAACAGCTTGTATAACATAAAATTTGTACAACATAAAAAATTCCAGAGATAGGGGAAATTTGCTTAACATAATCGCCTATGGGGAGAATCTGTACAACATAAAAATGGGATCGCTCCATTTTCAATGCATTCCTATGGGGATTTGTATAAAGGAAAATCTGCTTAACAGAATTTCATTTGGAACGAATTAATTCCTTTATACAAGGTAACACTGTAATAATATTTCGTTGTTCCTGCAAGAGGGCAATGACAATAAAGATTCCTATCCTATCCAAAAAAAGAAAAGAAAAGAAAAAAAAGAAATGGAAAAAGTGCAGAGGAGGGCAACCAGAATGAATAGGGGACTGGAACACCTTCCTTACCATCCAAGGCTGTAACGGCTGGACCTCTTCACTCTTGAACGACAGCATCTAAGAGATGACCTGATTGAAGTTTATAAAATCATACATGGTAGAAAAGGAAAAACTGTTTTCCCTATCACACAACAATAGAACTAGGGGGCACTCCATGAAACCTTTGGGGGCTAGATCTCAAACAAATAAGAGAAAGTACTTTTTCACCCAGAGGATCACTGATCTGTGGAACTCCCTACCAGAATAAGTGGTGACAGCTGTCAGCCTTGACCACTTTAAGAAAAGATTAGACATGTTCATGGAGAACAGGGGTATCAATGGCTATCAATCTGGATGCCTAAGGACAACCACTGGGTTGGAGAGAGAGGCAGGATATCTCTTAATGCCATTTGTGGGGAATCGTAAGCAGGTGAAGACATCTGCTTGGAAATACCCTGAAGCAAATGGTGAGCCACTGTGTGAGACAATCCTAGTTTGGATGGGTTGTGGCATGTTCCAGCAAGGCTGTTGTTATGTTCTTATGTTATATATAGGACTGGCTTGTTGGATGTGACAGAATAGACAACATCTCGTGTTTGCTTTAGTTTAGGTTGTGTAGTTTAGTTAAAATATCTACCCTCCCTAGGAAGTAGGGGGAAAATCCAAGGTATGCCTCTATGGCCCAAAACCGCAGGAATGCCTGTGCCGGAGTCAGAAGATATAAATGCTTGAGCCAGCATGAGAGGGGGTAGTCATCCTACAACCCTCAGAGAGATCAGGGGGCACTTGCTGCAGATTGCCCACAGGCAGTGAGAGAAGCCTAGGGGACCAGGAAAGGCAGCAAAGGAAAGAGATCCTTGAGGGATCTAGAACTACCTGTAGAAGGCGGGAGGCCAGGCTGCAGACTGGTAACTGAATCTCATCCCCAAAAAGTCCTAAAATTTGGAAGTGCCAACCCTCCAGAAGAAACCCAAGGGTTAGTGGTTTTCATCTCCAAACTCCAGGAGTCAGCCAAAGGGGCCTCACTGCCCCTCCCAGGAAAGACACAGGGAAGTCATTGAGTGGCGGAAGCCACTGAAGAGTGACAGAAGGCAATATTACATTTCCCAGGCAATATAATTTGTAAACTTGAGTTGTTGTTTTTTAAGAATAACATTACAATTTCATTTTCCTATAAATCAATGTTTGTTTGTTTGTTTGTTTGTATGTTTATATAGCTTGTATGCCGCCCACTACCCAAAGGTCTCTGTGCGGCTCACAATCAAAATAAACAATTCAGACCATTAAAACATCAAATTGCAATAAAATTAAAACAATAAAACAGTTAAATACAATAAATAGAGTATACTAAAATACAGTGGACCCTTGTATAACAAACAGCTTGTATAACATAAAATTTATACAACATAAAAAATTCTGGAGATAGGGAAAATTTGCTTAACATAATCGCCTATGGGGAGAATCCATACAACATAAAAATGGAATCACTCCGTTTTCAATGCATTCCTATGGGAATTTGTATAAAGGAAAATTTGCTTAACATAATTTCATTTGGAACGAATTAATTCCTTTATACAAGGTACCACTGCACTACACTAAAATCGCCATCAGGACCCACAATAATCAGTTTAAAAACTTCTGGAACAGGAGTTCCACAAAAGATGTATTGCAAACGCTTTTCAGTGTTAAATTTTAACTTGTGTGCATTTTTTCCAATCACTATGGTGTTTAACAATAATATCTTATGTCCTTTAGAGGAGAAATTGTGAATTGCAGAGTCTTAAATACCCATCATTATCCGTGGCTTCACACAATTTTGCTTATAGCACTCTTCCATTTTCTTCTAGTCATGAGGGCAAGGGGGGGGTTGGGAGGGGCCTCACGAGTGGAGCAGCCTCGAGCACTGATGGCGAACCTTTTAGAGACCGAGTGCTCAAACTGCCATTCAAAACCCACTAGGTTTTTGGCAAAGTGCCAATATAGCAATTTAACCTGAATCCAGGTGGCGGTGAAGGGGCCATGTCGGGTGCCCGCAGAAAGGGCTCCGAGTGCCACCTTTGGCACCCAATGCCATAGGTTCGCCAACACTGGTCTAGGGTCTCTCTTCATCTAAATCCAGCCCTGGACCTAAACCAATCTCTTTTTTAAAAGGGAAAGATTTTTCAAGAAAGCAGCTGGTTGGCTGTCCCCTTGGTGAAGCCACTTAATGGCCTAGACTAGAGAAATGAAGAGCTTCCTTTCCACTTTCCTTTTGCGGGGGCAAAGGAGAGGAAATTTTGTATTTCTTTTAAAGTGTTGCTTAGCAGAGCTCTAAGCATCAGTGAAGTACCACGTGAGCTACAATTTTAAAAAAATTGAAAGGTTTCCCTCACTCTTCTTCCAAAGATGAGTAGAACAGAAGCTTCCCACTTCTCAAGATCATTAAAGCTGCTTAATTCACTGCCAGTTTTAATAGCAGATACTGTACTGCACATGCGTCCCACAGTCACCCAGCATTAAAGGAGAAGCATTCAAAATATTTTCCCAACCAAAAGCAGGGTGGTATGACTGTTCAGACAGACTAGTAGGCCCCAGGTCTTACTCCAAGGATCTTTCCCCAGTTCAAGGCATTGTGATTAAAGTAAGCACAGATACTGGTGTGTTTGGTTGGCAGCATAGGAAGCATCTGCCAGCAGCTTGCCAGTAGTGCCTCACTGAGGGATAGGATTTTTTAGGACAGAGTCCTGAAGGAGGATGCTTTTGGAACTGCTAGCCAATTAACAGAGGTAAAAAAAACAGACACAAATAACCCAAACCAACCAACGTTCCCCAAACCAAAACCAAGCCAGGAAAATTAGCTACAGAAGGAGCTCAAAGAATGTTCTCCGTAATATGCTGCTTTTTTTTTTTGCAGAGGTGCTCCCCCCAGTGGCGAAAAGCATCTGTTTGTCTCATCTTTAGCATGCTTTGTTATCGCAGTGGTGGCAATAACCTTCAGCACTCCAGATGTTTTGGACCACCACTCCCACAGTCCTTTGTCGTGGGCAATACAGGCTTAGAATTCTGGGAGTGGTGGTCCAAAACATCTGGAGTGCTGAAGGTTCACCACCTCTGCTTTATAGGGCGAGATGTATTCTGTTCTTCTTCTTGAGGGATGTGCTCTCCAGTTCAATGAATGATACTTGGGTTTGTTTCTAGATGGAGGAGAAGCTGGCAGTGGCACGACAGGGCAATGAAAAACTGAAAAAAGAAAACGATCTCCTGAACGCTCAACTGCAAGCATTTCTTGACGAGGAGGAACGTTCCTGTGGGGAAAGAGACAGGCTTGCAGAAGAGTATGTTAACATTACAATTTGCCCTGTTAAGATTTTGAAGTACTGGAACAGTCATCGTGTATTGCCGATTTTGTGTTCTGTCCTGGGAGGGAATGTTAAACCCATGGTGGTCCATCAAGGCCATGATCAGACAACATCCAAGTGCCTAAAGGGGCTTTGTTTAAAGCCAGTCTCTCGTATCTCCTCCCAAATCTTAAGTCACTGCACTGGAATTCTTAAAAAGAATTGTTAAGAGGCAGTGCTGCTCCATGGCATATCTACAGGATCTGGGTCCTCCTCTTTTCAAGTTGAGGACAAATAGTCTCTTTTCTGTCTCGTCTCTTATTGTTTATGGTGACAAACCTTTGGCACTCCAGATGTCTTGGACCACAACCCCCAGAATTCCAAGCCTATATTATCAATGACAAAGGATTGCGGGAGTTGTGGTCCAAAACATCTGAAGTGCCAAAGGTTCGCCAGAGGGACCTTTTCCAGGCCAGTAACTCCTTGCTTCTTGCCAAGGGCTAGGAGCCCTAAACAGCTCGTTTGCTTACTTATTAGAGGTAAAGGTTCCCTCCGCACATGTGTGCTGGTCATGTCCGACTCTAGGGGCAGTACTCATCTCTGTTTCCAAGACAAAGAGCCAGTGTTGTGCAAGTCCGTGGCCATGTGGCCGCCATGGCTGAACACATGTGCACGGAACACTGTTTACCTTCCCACTTTTTATGGCGGCACCTATTTATCTACTTGCATTTACATGCTTTCGAGCTGCTAGGTTGGCAGGAGCTGGGGTTAACAGTGGGAGCTCACTCCACTGCGTGGCACCTGGGATTCGAACCACTGAGCTGCTGACTTTGCAGCTGACAGTTTCAGCGCTCTAGCCCATGAGTCACCACTTACTCACTTACTTACCCACCCATTTCTAGACCACCCATGTGGTCTTTTCTTGTTCCACTCTCCTCCTTTCAAGTAAGGATGACTATTTGAGGATAACCTGTGACTAACAATTACCTGGATTGACAGGACAGCAGGTGCTTGAGGCCTGTGCTTTTTCTGAGTAATTTTTCTATCTATCCGTGAGAAGTAGATTGCCACAGGGCAGCAATGCCGCTTGCGATGTTGCCAAGAAAATTAAATGCCTTCCTATCTCTCCTGCTGATCAAGGAGGATTCATGGGTGAGGCAACTCTATCTGTTAAATAAAACCACCACAGATTTTTTCTAAAGAGCGGACTAGAATATAATTGAACAAATATTAAAATACATACAGTGGAGCCTCGTATAACAGACAGCTTGTATAACATAAAATTTGTACAACATAAAAAATTCTGGAGATAGGGGAAATTTGCTTAACATCATCGCCTATGGGGAAAATCTGTACAACATAAAATGGGATTACTCTGTTTTCAATGCATTCCTATGGGAATTTGTATAAAGGAAAATTTGCTTAACACAATTTTATTTGGAACGAATTAATTCCTTTATACAAGGTACCACTGTAGATGAATTTTACTTGATCAAGTGTGGAACTAGTTTTTTAATCAGTTCTTCTCTCCTGCTTCCTAGATTTGAATATTTATCCAATATGCTCACAGAAAGGCTCGACCTCCTAGCAAAGTGCTTAGTGGAGAGAAGAAATATAGAAGAGGAGCTTGAGAGATTGCAGGAAATATTTGAGTAGGTTTCATTTTGATAATGGCTATAATAAAATACCGTGCCATGTTCCTAGCTGAAATTCTGAAACTCAGAAACATAGTAAGAGAGGCTGTGCCAAACTGAATATAAAAGATTACGCTATCTCCAATTAGGACTTCAAGGTCTGGTTGAATGGACAAGCTTTCTACTCATATTACATAACAGTGATGGTTACTTCACATTCTTTCTTGTTCCGCAACTAGTTTTGTACTGTGACAGCGTTGGTCACGATCATGTGGTTTTGTCCCTGTTTAGTCCCTGTTTCCGTTTTCTCATGGTCGTGATAACTTGTCTCTTGACAACTGTTACCTCACGGTCTTGTTCTGCGACAAATTCTTAATTTGACTTGCTTTCTTAACCCTTTTTTTAAATATCGTAAATGAAACTTTTTAGATATTTTGATTTACTGGTCTTCTGGGATTTACACATCAGTGCTACAGAATTTTCAGTACTGTACTTTCTTTAATAAACATTTGCGCTGCATGGTGTTTCCCATAGGGAAACTCATGTCAATTGCCACTTCAGCCGCTGACCACTAGGTGGACACTGGTTGTTGCGTGACAGTTGTTATCACACGGTGCCTTGTCTCAGAACAGGAACCGGGAACAAACCATGACAAGAGAATACCCCAACCCAGCACCAGGTACAATATTGTCACACTCTGATCCCACTCTGGGGGAGTGGTCGAGATAAATTTCAGCTGTTGCGCGACAGATATGAAGTAAGATTTTTTGTACCAGTCCGAAGCGCAACACTTACAGAGACAAAACGTACATGAAGTAACTGCCAGATTCAAGTGAGTTTCTACAAACTTGGTCTCTCTTTGTAGATCCCTAAATGAGACACTGGTTTCCCTTCCAGTCCCTCATGTTGATATATGAAAATACAACATTTTTTAATCGTTCATGATTATATACATGATGGAATTGCTTTAAACATTATTTCTAGGCTTTATTGCTTGTTTTGTATTCTTGTGAAAGATTAGTTTAAAAAGACTTGCACATTGAGATGTTGTGGCTCAAATCTGGTTGCTTAGCTCTGCCTACACAGTGGAAACTATGTCATCAGCAGGCACAGATTCCTGCTAATTAAAGAGTTCCTATTCTGATTTCAGATTGTTCATGAATCACATGCAGATTGAAATCAGAGTAGGCGCTCTTTAATTAGCATCCAACAGCTGCTGCTGGCTGACAATCCCATTACACTGGCAGCTCTGTGTCACATTTAGCGACCTGTAAACTTTGAGGGCTTGATTGAAAGGCAATGCTGAGGTTTAACATTTTTGGAAGTAGCTTAGCTGAACATGAGGTTTGCACAGTTCCAGATCTCATTGTGACCTAATCATTTGTTGGCTTTCTTTATAGGCCACCCTTTTCCCGACAAGGGGACCCAGGCTGGCTCACAGTATTAAAAGGAATAGGGAATTAAAAATGTAACAAGTTAAACATGAATAAACAATTCAACTATACAGAGACAATTAAGGATTCAGTCATGGTTACTAGAAGCCTGCCTGTAAAGATGGGTCTTCATCTGCACTGGAAGGATAAAAGGGAAGGGAGGCAGCTTGATCTCCTGAGGGAGAACATCCCATAACCTAGGACAGTGGTTCCCAACCTTCCTAATGCTGCAACCCTTTAATACAGTTCCTCATGTTGTGGTGACCCCCCTGCCCTGCTTGGAAGGGGACCACAAGCCCCCTTTGGCAGGCCACTGCCGAAGGTACCCTAGAGAACTTCCCTCTACAGGCACCCTCAGCCAATCGCATGATCTGGTGCCAGTGACTGACATCCCCTCCAACCTTTCAAGCTGTTAACTCACTCTTTTCCCCACCTTCCTCCCCCTCCTCCTCCAGACCCTAGCCGTTTCTGCCTTTTTCTTCACTGGCTCATGGCGACCCCTGTGAAATGGCCGTTCGACCCCCCACAAAGGGGTCCCGACCCCCCAGGTTGAGAACCACTGGCCTAGGAGCTGTGACAGCTAAGGTCCTTTCCCATGTCTCTGCCATGCCTTGCCTGAGCTGGCAATGGGACCAATAGCAGGGCCTCCTTGATTATTGTAAATAAGGAGAAGGGTGATATGGGAAGATATAGTTCTTCAGATAGCCTGATCCCACGCTGTGTAGGGCGTTACAGATAATGACCAGCACTTTGAATTGGGTCTGGAAATTTGGTAGTGCAGTTGTCTTGGGAGGGGTATTAAGCCCCTTGCGCTAACATAATATATGTTTCTGCTGGAATTTAGGAACAGTTTGTATTCACCCATTGACCATATATATAGGTATTTTTTAATTTCAAAAAGGCCATCGTACCATCATTTATGAAATGCTGCACAACTTTCAAGTAATAATTTTAGCAGGGGGTTGAAATGTTATATGACAATGTGTTAATACAGTCACATATTTTACGACCAATATGAGCTTCTTTATTGGTATTGTTACAGTTTGCAACGGCCTGTGATCATAAGTAATAAACTCCTGTTGTCATACCTGTATTTTACTCTAGATTACATTTTGATGGTAATAGAAGGGGAATTTATTTATTTATTTATTTGCTTAATTTATATCCCACCGTTCTTCCAATAAGGAAATGTTTCCTAGATATTTGTAGGAGCCTCGGTGGCACAGTGGTTAAACTGTTGTACTGCAGTGAAAACTGTGCTCCTGATTTGGGGTTCAATCTCAGGGAGCCGGCTCAAGGTTCACTCAGCCTTCCAGCATTCTGAGGTCGGTAAAATGAGTATCCAGCTTGCTGTGTGTGGGGGGGGTTGCTGGTGCTGGTGGTGCAATGTGTACCCTGCATAAATAAATTGTAAATTGCCCAAAGAGTGCTTTATGTGCTATGGGGTGGTATATAAGCAGAAAACTTTTTAGCATGGATAAAATATAACCTGATTATTTAATACCACTCTTCTGGTTTCAGGGTGTCGCAGAATACCTATGCAAGAGAACTAGGAAATTTGGAGGTAACATTAAAGAAAGAGAGTGACAGAAGGTAAAATATGATCTGAAAATGTTTTGTACTGAAGTGGCAATTCACTGGTTGTTGCTAAGGAAATGCAGTTATTTGACTATGGACACCAAACCACCATTTCCTAACCCATATACTGTACACACCTGAAAAGAAATTTAATTGTGGCCACAGGAGATTTTGTACCTTGCTTTATATTCATTCAGTTCTTCCCTGTTGGATACCTTTCAGATTTTTGACTTAAAAATTCAAAAAGGAATCCTGTTTTTCTTTGAAAGATTTATTTAGCAAGCAGGTAATTGTTTAAATAAAAGCCCAAACTGCAAAATATACTTGGAGTGTATAAAAAAGTAAAAAAGGAAATATTGTAAAATTCACAGTCTTCTAATATGAAAAAAAAATTCTAGTTCATGTACGTAGATACCATTTTAATCTATAAAAATATAGGATTTACTAAAAATTATCTTTTCAAATGGCATAGGACTTGAGCTTTGTGCAGCAAATAAAAGGCTATTTTCCTAGTAAAAGAATAAAATAGATGCACTCGTACATATCTCACTTATAAATCTCTATTTGAATACATATTATTTGTAAATATAAAGCTGAGTGTGGCATAAGCTATAATAAATAATGTTGCATTAGACAATTCTCACCCACACCAAGCAGAGATTCCCCCCCTTATTTATGAAAACAAGGTCCCTGTATCCTTTGAAATGTTCATAAACAGGGCAGAAATCTCTTTTTACATACCTTTTGATGGTTTGCTTAGTCAAAACAATCTGACGTGGGACTTGAGCTTTCCTGCAGGGTAGGGAAGTCAACATGCCCTAATATCAGAGGATGGTCTGGGGTACTGATCTCTCATAGGTTAGCTGGCCTCTGTAGAAGCTCCCTCTTTTGGATTACAATGGGGTAGGTCATGTAATTTCCTAATACCATGTTTTGACAGGGTAATACATTGGGAAAACTGCCTAGATGCCCTAAGCACATCCGATCTCGCCTGATTTTGGAAGCTAAGCAGGGTCGGCCCTGGTTAGTACTTGGATGGGAGACCACCAGGGAATACCAGGTGCTGTAGGTGCCTGGAGTAGGAACTGGCAAGCCACTCCAGTATTCTTGCCAAGAAAACACTCCATGGAGGACGTGGGGTCACGAAGAGTCAGTCACGACTAATGACACAACACACACACACACAATACATTGTGAATGTCAGTTACATGCTTTTTTTTTTTACATTTTCCGTCTTATAAAATGTTTCCCATTGAAATGTATCCCTTATTTTCCTTTCATCTACTGTATATACTCGAGTATAAGCCTAGTTTTTCAGCCCTAATTTTGGGCTGAAAAAGGGGTCCTCGGCTTATATGTGGGTCAATACTTTTAGCCACTGAGGCAAATTTGGGTCAGTGGCTAAAAGTCATTTTAAACATTGTGTGCCACTTCTCCTGAGCACCCCCCCATGTTTAAAATGACTTTTTAAAAGGTCATTTTAAAACAATGTTTAAAATGACTTTTAGCCACCAACTCAAGCACTTGCCTCAGTGGCTAAAAGTCATTTTAAACATCACACACCTCTCCCCCAGCTCACAAAGGAGGAGTTGCCAGGCCCTGCTGCATTTCCCACTCTAGGCTTATACTTGAGTCAATAAATTTTCCCAGTTTTGGGGGTTTAAATTAAGGGCCCCGGCTTATACTCGGGTCGACTTATACTTGAGTATATACGGTATATATTTTTATTAAAGTTGATAATTCACCGAAGAATGGACACAGGAGCACAATATACCCATATGCATAAACCAGAGGTTTTTTGGAAGATATGAACTATGGTCACCATCAGAAGATATCTTGTGCCATTCCGTGGAAAGAGCATACTGAGCTCAATCTTAGATATGGTCTCTTTTCTTCTATTATACGGTTTAGCTTCTTGCAGTCTGTGACGATCTATCTGTGTTTCCCTCCACAATTGTCAGTGCAATCCTTCACGATCAACTTGCTGCTATGACAGCGCGATTTCAGAAAATGCTTGCAGATCACAAGGAGTTCATGGAGAGTTCAAAGCAAAAGAGTGAGGCTGCTAAAAGGCTGCTTAATGAACTGATAGCACAGGTATAATACAGACTAGATGATGGAAACCAAATCAAATTGATACCTAGTTTGGGGGTTATTTTACAAAATCCAGGCCCAACGGGGTTTTCTAATCTCATACCTTCAGAAGATTCCAGGGTATCTGCCATGGTAGATTTTCTCACTGCATCTAGTGTTGCTTTCTGTGGTGAACAATCATCATTGGTGATTTTCCTGCTAGTGGTAGAGAGCCCCTAAATGCAGGTATGGTGTAAATGGGTTAAATCCTGCCTTGAAGCTCTTCCAAACAAAGTAAACCCAAAGAATTATACAGATAAAAATTAACTCATTGCCTGCCTACAAATCTTACCGTCTAAAAGCCATGGGCCAAAAGGCCCACAAAAAGAGCAAAGGAGAGGAGAGGAGAAAAACACGCAAAAATGAAAACAGCATTTCTTAAAATGAACTGCTTGAAACATGGTTTAGGGAGGGACCATTCTCTCTCTCTCTCTCTCTCTCTCTCTCTCTCTCTCTCTCTCTGTCTTTGGCTGGAGCAAGACAGGGTGGGGTTGTCATACACATCTCTTATACATGCTGGGGACAAATTAGAAAAGAAGGTGATAGGTCCGTAGTGCCAACTGCGTAACGAAGGGTGGTGGTTTATGTATGACCCATGTTTCTTTGTTTTAAGAACGGGGGTGTGACTTAAGAAACAGCCTTTTACAACGGCCCTTCTTGCCTCCAACAAGAATCCTTTCCTGGCTACAACATCACCTAGCCATGAATGTTAAGAACATCCTCTAACTAAGGACTTTAAAAGTAACCTCCTGGTGAAGAACATCTTTCACCATGTCTGAACTTCTGGGACCAGCTTTGAAGAAGGGTGATGGACTGCACTCGAAAGCTTGCAATGTTCCTTTTTTTATTTTTAATAGTGGCCTATGAAGATATCGCCTGTAACCTATTTTTGCAACTGTGATTAAACATAGTTCTTCTCCTTGGCCTTGTGGTGCAGTGGTTAAACCGCTGTACTGCAGCTAGAACTGGGCTCACGACCTGGGGGTTCAATCCCAGGTAGCTGGCTTAAGGTTTACTCAGCCTTCCATCCTTCCAAGATCGATAAAATGAGTCCCCAGCTCATGGAGTTGGGGGGATGTGTAGCCTGCATAAATAAATTGTAAACTGCCCAGAGAGTGCTTTAAGAACTTCTGAGTGTTTTTGCTCAGAAACTTAAGTGGTGTGCAGGTGTGAAAAGTATTACTTTCCCCACTGGTCAGCTTTTCTCCATGCAGTAGCAGTGCAATCAGATGACTGTATGCAATCTCACTTTTGCAACCCCTAGCCATGGTGCTATAACAGGAGACTCTGCTTCCGGAAGCCTACAGGGATGCTGTTCTCTTCTAAAAATAAGGCTTTCACCATCTCCTTGTTTTAGGCCCCCAAACCACTTTTTAAGAAATCAGAAGTGTTTTTCTAGTTAGTTCTGGTTTTTCTGCAAGTGTGGTCGACAGCAGCTTTGGGGTACGCATATACAGTGGTACCTCAACTGACAAACTGAAACCATTCCAAATGCATGCTCTTAAGTTGAACTACTCTTAAGTCGGGGTGTCTATCTACAAAATTGGAAAAAAATACGTTAAAAAAATTAAAAACAAAAAAATATATATTTGTAAGACGAGAAGACCGTATCTAAAATTTGTAAGGCGGGAATTAAAACGCCAACAATTTTCTGCTCTTAAGTTGAATTGCTCTTAAGTCAAGCTGCTCTTAAGTTGGGGTACCACTGTATGTGGAAAACGGCCCTTGACCCTTGTCCCTCATCGCTCTCTTTCAATAATTAGAGTACAAACCTGAAAAGGGTGAAAACTGGTTCGTTAGGAAGAGACGTCTTCATTCCCCTTCAGTGTGTTTCTTTTGTTCTTGCAATGAGACATGCCCCACATCTCTAAATGCGTGAAGAAGATTCTTATTTAAAGACCTGACCTAACGTTTCCTGTGTGTAGAACGAACAGCTCAAGAAAGAAATAACATCATCTGAAGGCATCCTGAAGGCACTTCTTGCCAAGCTACATCAAAAGCAAGTTCAGTATCAGAAACGTGATGCTGCGATGCTGGCAGAAATCAAGAAGCTTCAGGTAAGCGTTTGAAATACAACTCATACCAAAACATAGAACAGGGAGGTGAGGAACCTTTCCCGTGAGTCCCACTCAGCAAGGTCAATGATAAAGGAGCCGCGTAGTGCAGTGGTTAAACGCCTGCACTGCAGTTTATACTGTGCTCACGACCTGGGGTTCAATCCCAGGTAGCCGCCTCATGGTTGACTCAGAGCCTTTTCACACAACCCCTAAGATCCGCTGGCCACTTAAATTCGGACCAGAGATCTTAGGGGTTTGTCGCTGTTCCTGCGTTCCCACCCCCTCCGCACTCCTGGCTGCTGGCTGCGTGAGGGGAGGGAGAAAAAAAGGAAGAAAAGAATGCCGCTCACCTCCGTTCTGCCGTCCCGGCACTGCATTCAGATCTCTTAAAGGGGTGGGGGGCAAAAAAAGAACAAACAGAAGCAAGGAGAGCCCGGCAGTCACTACGTTATATCCGCATCAGGAATTTTCACCTCCGGAGAGCAGGTACCTGAAAAGTGCGCTGGGACGTTAGAGGGGACAGCAGAAACGGGGGACGCTTAACATTTATTTAAATAATTTTATTTAAATTATTTTTACTCCATCTTTCTCCTTGAAAAGCACCCAACCCAAGGACCTGGAAGAAGTTTAGACATTGAGAGAACAGACAAAATTAAAGAAAGAGTCCCGGGGGGGGTTGCACGGGGTTTATGTCTGTTATATTTGTTATATTTTTGTTACATTCATGTTTGTTATGTTCTCTTCTTTGTTATTTTGTTGTTTTGTTATTTATATAAAATTAATAAAAAAAAGACAAAATTAAAGAAAGAAGTTACAGTGTAAGGGAAAACCACTACAGATTCTGAGTTCTGAGTTGAGGAGCAACCAGCCGTTGCGTCTGCACGCGCCGCCATCTTTTATTATACCTGTTTTTAAATCTATGTGAAATGTTTTTAAATGAGTTTTATAAATGAGTTTTATACAGCAACCAAAAAATTTCGTTGTTCCTGCAAGGGGGCAATGACAATAAAGATTCCTATTCCTACAGGCTACAAGTTCAAGATGGTAAAGGGACAGCCCTTTGAGGTTGGGTGGTAGAGGGTATTTTAGTATGATTTCACCTCTGATCCCCTCATATACCAAAAGCAGTAATATGTGTGTGTGTGTGTGTGTGTGTGTGTGTGTGTGTGAGAGAGAGAGAGAGAGAGAGAGAGAGAGAGAGAGAGAGAGTTTTGTGCGGGGAGCAGGGTAGAGAAATCAGAAACCTAGGCATCTGTAGTTTTCTGCATTTCCCTTTGAAACCCATGCAGGACTGGAATCCCAACAATTCATAGTATATTTGAGATTCTCAGACTCACTGGACTTAAAAAAAACATTCAAAAAAAGCTGGAAATATGTGTTTTGCCACCGCATCAAGTGGTTAGGAAGCCCTTGGCCTCTTGCTCCATAAGTCATATGCGCCCATTGTTTTTCTCTCCAGGAAGAATATAATGCTACCCAAAAACTTCTGGAAGAAAAGGAAGAAGAACTGAAAATTAATCTCCCACTCTCACAGGAATTGAAGATGGAACTAGAGGAGAAAAATGCCAACTTTGTCATCCAAAGTGATTTGTGTACAGGTACACCATAAGTAACTTCCGTGAGGAGCAGTTACTTTGTCTGCCTCGACATCAGTCCATGACATCACAGAGTTGTAATGAGGAGGATCATAGGAAAACGAAAGCAAGTTTCTTGTTATGCTGTGTTTTCCTTTTCTCCTGACTCCCTTCTCTGTCTTCCGCTGACTTGGAGTAATCCATGCTAAGAGAGCAAGTTCAAAATTGTTGTACCCAGCTGAAGTAGGGGAAAACCACATCAGAGCTATTTTCTTAACCTTAAGAAATGTAAATTAAAACCTAATAATACTATATTTCCGGTTAGACCTAAATGGTACCCAGTAGACTTGGGCGTTTTGTTTCAGAAGGGGACTGGTTCTGAAATGAAACGCACCAGCAGAGCTGGCTCTCTGAACCCAGTCCCACCCTCCAAAACAAAATCAATCATCATCTTAGCTCGCGCTGAGCAAAATTCCAACCACGAGGCAGCCTCTGATGTGTCATCTTTCCCTCTCCCTGGTGCTGGCCAATCAGGCGCAGTGCAAGGACATGCACCATCCCGCCTCCTTGTCTGATTGGCCAGTGTCAGGGAGAGGGTAAGATGACACATTGGAGGCTGCTTCCTGTTTGGAATTTTGCCCAGCGTGAACTACAGCGTTACAGCAAGGTAGGACAGCAAGGCAAGAATCAAAGGAAGCTTCCTAGGAATGTTGGTGTCTCTAGGTGCTGGGGAGCTGTTTAATAGCATTTTAAATGGAAAAAAATCAATGACTTGATTCATGGGTCATTCCATGTCTAATCAACCAATGCATGGAACCTTGATGTCATGGATTTGGTTCATTTTGGTACATTTGTACCTTACCATGAGATGTTTTAAAAAATATTTTTTTCAGAATTTGTGGTCCACCCGTTTCTGAGATATTGCATTTTCAAAATTGCAAAAAAAGCCAAAATTCACTACCCACCATAACTTCAAATGTCGTTTAATAGATACTTGTGATATCTTCAGCCTTATTCATGAGCTCCATTTTGAAGCTTATGAATAGGGCTTTCATTTGATATACAACATGATGCAATTGTACATTTTCAAAAAGAATTACACATTTTAAAAAATATAAAATTTTATTTTTTGGGAAAACAGACTTTTAAAATATTTTCAAAAAATCACACTTAAAGATACATATCTTGTAGCCAATCATGCCAGATTTCAGGATGGCCACAAATTAAAATGAATCACCAAATCACAAATTAAAATGAATCACCAATTTTTCTGATTCATGCCCATCTCTAATTGCAGCCAACACTATGCCCTGGATCTAATAATTGCTACTATGCCAACACCATATTTCCATTTGTCTGTAATGGTGAGACAACCCCTCACTGGGATTGCAGTTTTCCATCACTCCCTGAGAGATACAGTAGCTACCATGCAAAATACAGTAAAAGAACAATAAATTAAGAAGCACAGTTAAATTTGCGGAATAGAAAAGTTAAAAATGAAGTAGTGTCCAATATATAATTTTTAAAAATTAAATCAAGATTATAGTGCCATTTGTATTTATAGCCAGATAGTTGGTGTTAAATTAGAGATTATGATCATAGAGAATTAAAAGAGTTTAAAAAAAATCTAACACCCCCCCCCCCCCATTAAAGGGAGCACTAAAACCAAGGGGCTGAGGATATATAGGAAGATAGTAACTACTGTGATTCAAAGCATCAGAGACAAAGCTCTAACATCAACCCGGATCACTAACTATTGTAGCCTGTCCATTATCAGTTTGTAGCTTAATAACAGATGATAAAACGCAGTGGCCAGATTGCTGACTAGGGCGGGTCACAGAGATTAACCTTAACCTACAAAGCACTATTTGACCTTGGTCCTTTGACCTTGGTCCTAGCTACCTCAAAGATTGAATCTGAGTGTATGAACCAGGTCGGGTGCTAAGGTTATCAGGAGAGGCCTTTCTCTCCATCCTGCCACCTTGACAGGTGTGTCTCATAAGAACACATGGAAGGGCCTTCTCTATTGCTGCCCCCAGACTCTGGAACTCCCTCCCACTGGAGGCCAGGACTGCCCCATCCCTGCTGTCTTTCCAGAAGCAGGCAAAGACCTTTCTCTTCAATCAAGCTTTCCCTGAACGAGGAGGTACCTACTATGTAACTTTTATATGGATTACCATACATTACCATACATGATAATTCTCTATTCTTAACTTAAATATGTCTTAAATGGTTTGTGTTAGCTTAGTTAGAACAATGACTTGGGTCCTTAAGAGGTGCTTCTCTTTTTTCTTTGTTTAAAGAATTGCAAGAAGAAGAACGCTTGTTAAAAAAATCTATTGAGCGGTCATTAAAGGAGATCAACAAACTGAATAGGCAAAAGGTAATCACCTCTAGAGAGTTTCTGCCAGATCTTTCCCCCCAGATACTCCAAAAATAAATCCAAAGCCACCGTGGTATTGAAGGTGGTTCTTGTTATCTGTCATCAAGTTACCTGCCTCTGATGATCCTATGAATGAGATGAATTA
Organism: Phrynocephalus versicolor; assembly: GCA_023846285.1. Lineage (NCBI taxonomy): Eukaryota > Metazoa > Chordata > Lepidosauria > Squamata > Agamidae > Phrynocephalus > Phrynocephalus versicolor. The sequence continues at coordinate 5,031,181 of JAHTLZ010000268.1, read as the reverse complement.
TCCCATTTACAGTGCTATGCATTAGGTTATCTGGCTGTGGAGGTAGAGATTGTGAATTTGATTCCTCACTACTGTAAGTGTCCCAGGAAAAAGGCCAGCCTGTATAGCCTTGAGCAGATTGCACGACCCCATAATAGCCCCAGAAGAAAATACTGTAATAGTAAACTCTATCTGAGACTTTGGAAGGGGTTGCCCTGAATCAAAAGTAGCTTGTTGGCATCAGGACAATCAAGTGTTACATCTTTCTCTCCCCTTTTAAAGAAGTCTTTACCTTTTCAATCCACACAAAGACTTTGGTATTATCAACTATAAAGCACCATTAAGAACTGCAGCAAAGATGTCTACTGTATATAGAGTGAGAAATGGCTGATGCTCAGGCTGGGATCCCAAAAGGAACAGATACTAAAAGGGATCATGTCACAATAAATATATGTTGGCTACTTGTGTGTGTGTGTGTGTGTGTGTGTGTGTGTGTGTGATTTATATACCACCAAGTTTAATTCAGAGAACACCTCCAGGTGATGTACTGTACAAGAAAAGTTATACAACAAAATAAAAATAACTTTTAAATGTACTAAGCACACGTAGAGCAAACAAACCACACTAGCAAGTCAGGTAGGTGCCAAGCACTGCCCAGAGCCTCACAATACTGCCAGGTCTTCAAAGAACTCTTAAACATTACCACACATGGAGCTAAGCAGATGTCAACCGGCAGTTTGTTCCAAAGAGCAGGGGCGGCCATTGAGAAAGCCCAGTTTCTCACAGTGGTTTTTCGGGCTTCCCTAGGGTCGGCCACCCAAAGCACCAACACTAAAGATGATCTAGTTGGATGGGGGTGCCCAAACTTTTTGTAAGGAGGGCCAGATTTGGTGGCCGAGAATGTGTCAGGGGCCGGTTGCTCCCTGACCCTGCCATCCCACTGCAAGTCCCACCCACTGACCCCTAAGCGAAGAAGGGGGAGGGAGGGGCGGGTCAGCCAGCCGCGGGCCACTCAGAATGGCCTGACGGGCCAGATTTGGCCCCCGGGCCGGGCTTTGGGCAGGCCTGATCTAAGGGACAGATGCTCCAAGCCATGGAAGGTTTTATAAGTTAAAGCAATCACCTTGAACCTCATCTAAGACACAACAGGTAGCCAGTGCAGGTGAACCAGGATGTATAAAGAGTTTACTGTACACATTAGAGAAAAATGCCTGTTACTCAGGCTGAGTTCCCAAAAAAGAACAGATACTGGAGATGGTATCGTAAATATATGTTGGTTACTAGAATGTATTAGAGGACATCACATGAAGATCAGGCCAGTGCTTCATGGTGAAAGCTGCAGCACAGCAAAATCTAGAAACCTACCTCCAGTTTTAGGGTTTGGGAGTGGCCATTATCCATCTCCTTCCCCTTTCAAAAAACTTCACTGGCCACTGAGAACATCTCAAAATGTTCCAGCAAAAATCAAAACAAAACAAAAGACAAAAACATGTGACAACTTAAAGCTTTCCATGTAAGCTTTCGTGAACACCTCCGCTTCTTCAGACATATAGTAGTAGTAGTAGACATACAGTATAGTACAGTATAAGTAACAAACTCCTGTTGTCATACCTGTCTTTTACTCTAAATTGATGGTAACAGGAGGATAATTTATTTATTTGCATAATTTATATCCCAGCCTTCTTCCAATAAAGAAATCTTTCCTAGACATTTGTAGGAGCCCCGTAGCACAGTGGTTAAATGCACACACTGCAGCAAAAACTATGCTCCCGACTTGGGGTTCAATCCCAGGTAGCAGGCTCAAGGTTCACTCAGCCTTCCATCCTTCCAAGGTCGGTAAAATGAGTACCCAGCTTGTTGGGTGGGGGCAATGTGTAGCCTGCACACTGTAATTAAAATTCTGAACCTCCCAGAGACTACTTGAAGTGGTATGGGGCGGTATATAAGCAGAACACTTTGCTTTGCTTTAGTAGACTAACACGGTTTCCTCTCACAAATCTCAAAATGTTGGTAACTCACTATATAACATTTGCAAAACAACTAGCATCTGAATGCCTTTGTTTCCTCCACGCCCCCTCTTCCGTTCTGTATCGTGTATTTTAGATATTAACTACTGTACTTGATAAATAACACACATTTCCTGACAGTTGCAAGCCAAGAATGAAATAAAAAAGAACAGGGAGATGGCCTTCAACCAGCTGCAAAGCTTTACTTGCTCCCTGAAGTTTATGGAGCGGGACAACTATGAGGTGAACAGAAAACTCTACATTTTGAATGCAGAAAATGCCCGATTACGAGCGGTGAGTATTCGTGGTGCAGGTAGGGCTCACAGTTCACACCCCGTCTTTAGGAAAGAAAGTGGTAGCAACACAGCACGCAGAGCCCACGGAGAAGCTTTGCAAGATTTGTTGTGTTCTTTGTTGTAGCTTTGAAGTACTAACAATTCTTTGCGAAGTCAGGCAGTTAGGAGTTGCACTTGACACACTGTGATGCTTGGTTTCACCAAACCCTGGGAAATGCAAAAGGCCTTGCCCGTTTTATGTGTCAGGAACCACCAATTATTCTGTCTCCTGCTAGGGTGCTTAAACCTATTGTACTCTATGTTGGAATATGGCAAGATCTATATTCAGGCATTGTAGGGTTAAGGTCAGCTGAACTTCATTGGGAACTGTAAGCTTGTAAGGTATATCTCTTTAATTGGTATGGCCCCTACAAAAGGAATAGCTTCACCTTGCTCAGAAGCCTGCATTGTATGCTACAGCTTTAGCTCTTAGCTAATAGCTTTTAGTTCTTGCTAGCTGCTTCAACCTGTTGCTGACTCCATCCCTCTCTCCATGCCGATTGTCAGAGCGAGGCAGACTATAATGCGTGTTTGCCTAACGATCCTGGGCGTTGCCTGAGCTGCCGTCTCTTATGTTACTTCGTTTGGTATGTTTTGGTTATGTACTGCTAGAGTTTTGTTATTTTATTAGGACTATCCCATTTACAGTGGTACCTCAGCTTACAAATTTAAACTGTTCTGAATGCATGTTCTAAAGTCGAACTACTCTTAAGTCAGGGTGCCTATCTAAAAAATAAAAAAAAGTTAAAAAATCAATAAATGGGGAAAAAATTGTAAGTCGGGCAGACCATATCTAAAATTTGTAAGGAGGCAGTTAAAATGCTAACAGTTTTCCGCTCTTAAGCCGAATTGCTCTTAAGTCGAGCTGCTCTTAAGTCGGGGCACCACTGTACTTCACTTTTGACTCAGAGTCTTCAGTCTACAGTTTTTAACCCCAACACTCTATAGGCAAGATTTGGAGGTGTTTAACAGAAAAACATGGATTGAATAGACAGTCCGGTGGGGCACAAGAAGAACAAGTCTGTAGGTTTAAGAAGAGGGACCTGGATTTGTTTTAAAAACTCCCCCTTGCTTTTTCTTTTTGTATTATGAATATTAGATATTGGGCTTGCATGGAAAGCTTACGTAGTTTTTTAAAATTCATACATTTCTGAGGAGGTTTCAGGCTCTTCCTAAAGTATTAACAATGATATAAAGAGTGTTGTTTATATACTGCCTCATAAGAGCATAAAGCCCTCTCAGGGGGATTTACACTTTAATTTCGCAGACTGTGTATTTTTAATATGTCAGATATTGACATGAATCAACCTGTTTTTCCTCTTACAGGGCATTGCATTTCTCAAAGAAGATATTTCCACCATTGACCATGAGATGAAAGTCTATCAGTCAGAGAGACACCAAATTCATAAAGATAGGAAAGCCCTTTACGGTGAGATGGCGAGAGCATGGACTTGAGAGTCAGGGCAGAAAAACCAAAAACCAAACCAAAATAAAATAAAATAAACCTAAATACTTTTATTGGAAAAGGCATGAAAGCATATTTGTGTGAATGCTAAAATCTAAACCAAGAACAAAAAAGTATCCTAACTTACTCTTTGGGTTGAAATACACTATCTCATGTACATGGTAGTCATTATTGGTGGTGCTTTGGCTTTTGGAAGCCATTCATTAGGTGTGGCTTGCACATAATTAATTGGTCTTTTTGGTGTCAAATTTGGTATTACCTGCAGAGAAAAATAAGCAGGTAGAACACGGTCAATCTTAAAGAATTCAGTTTAGATCATTTAAAAAGTCTCAGTTAATGCTGGTATAATATGATACAATGTCTCTATTTTTTTTAGATATCTTCATCCAGAAATGGATAAAAGATGAACACCTTCAAAAGGTATGTGTCAGAATTGGTAACAAGGGCCTTTCTGAGCCTTTAATGCTTCAGGGACACAAATGACTTGGAACGTCTCCTGTGCCAGAGGGCTCTTTCCGTGATGGAGCTCGAAGGAGTGGATGGCTTTCTTAAATACAACTAACAAGGAAGAGAAGGTATCATTCCAGATGCAGGTTTTCCCCTTCTCCGCAATTATCAGTAAAAGCAGGATCCCCTGTGCATGCCTTCTTTGTCTCAAACTCAGCCTGCACTAGCATCCGGTACGGTCATGGAAGCCATCTGAGATGCCCCCTGGCAGGAATCATAGAATTGGAAGAGACCTCAAGGGCCATCCAGTCCAACCCCCCGCCATGCAGGAAGCCCCATCACAGGACTCCCAACAGATGGCCATCCATCCCCTGCTTAAAAACCTCCAAAGGAGACTCCACCACCCTCCGCGGCAGCATCTACCACTGCCGAACAGCTCTAACTGTCATGAAGTTCTTCCTAATGCTCAAATGGAATCTCTGTTCCTGTAGTTTGAAACCATTGCCCCGAGTGGATATCTTTTTTTATCTGTCTGCATTCTACCGCAGATGTTCTTGAAGCATCAGCATGATGTCATGAAACTTCTCGAAGAACACATCAGGCAAAGGAGAAAAAGAAATGATAAGGTCAGCTACGTTCATGATGGGCTATTGCTGAACTTCGAGGAAATGGACTCGCTGTTAAAAAGCAAATCCCCACGGGGGCGCGACAAAGTAAGTATGCATGTATTGCCAAGTCTGGAATCCCGAAATAATAGACGGGGTTGTTTAAGGTCTACACAAGAGACAGTGGAAACAAGAAGAAGGTCACGTTAAAATTCACCTTGAAAGCTGTAGCGTAATCATATGGAAGTGGCCAATAGAAGTTCCAGAACTGTACTCATGCGAGAGAGGTATGTGAGGTTTATCTGCAGGATGTACATCTCTGCAGGCTAGGACAGTGGTGGCAAACCTTTTAGACACCGAGTGCCCAAACTGCCATTCAAAACCCGCTAATATTTTTCACCAAGTGCCAGTACAGCAATTTAACCTGAATGCAGGTGGCTGTGAAGGGGCGATGTCGGGTGCCCACAGAAAGGGCTCCGAGGGCCACCTTTGGCACCCGTGCCATAGGTTCGCCAACACTGAGCTAGGATAAGGACTGTTAGGCTTCTCTCTACACTTAGAAAGGGTAATAGGTACACAGTAAGCACAAGTGATATACAAATACAGACACATACACACACACTTATATTTATACAAGCATTACAGATCTCAGGTTTTCTTAAGGATACATTTTTTAAAGACTAAAGAATTTTTTAAAATTGGAAATATCCCTGTATATACTGACCATGTAAGGAAACCAGACTCTGTTCTTGAACTTTTCCCGCAATTCTGCATTAATTCCCTGGCCAGAGTGTTGCAGGAAAATGCTCACAGGCTCTGAGATGTTGAAAGAGCAGGTTACAGTCTGCTGACCTTTTATTAGTTTCTGTCCAAAGTTGCCTCCCACCCCCTTTCACATCCTGAAAACAATCTCCATGGCTAGTATCCCACTAGATCCAATTATAAAAATCTTACGTGGTAATGAGGAGGGAAGGAGACTGGAAAGAAACAGGATAAAATAAACCCACAAACTTTAGTAAATCTCAGACTTGAGTAAGCTGCTGTTTTTGTTTTTGTTTTCATGCGCATACCTCAAATGTGCACGGAACTCCAAGGTGCTCTGATAGATTTTTTTTAAAAGACATGTTTGAAATGGTTTATTTATTTATTTATTTATTTATTTATTTATTTAGCTTGTATGCCTCCCACTACCCAAAGGTCTCTGGGCGGCTCACAATCAAAATGGACAATTAAAACATCAAAATACAATAAAATTAGAATAATAAAAACATGTAAATGCAATAAATATGATACATTAAAAACACCACTAAAATTGCCATCAGGACCCACAGTCATTAGTTAAAAAACTTTTGGAACAGGAAGGTTTTTACCTGGCGCTGAAATGTTAGCAACGTCGGCGCCAGGCGAGTCTCATTTGGGAGGGCATTCAATCCAGAATGGAAGAAAGGGAGAGCCGAGAATCCAGTCCCCCAATTGGCCAAACACCCGTGCTGCGGAACGCAATGTACGGGCAGGGGATTGCCCAGTCACCATTATTTCTGAACGCGTCAGTGAGAGAAAGAAATCAGCTAGCTATCGGTTATAACGAACCTTTATTTGAAGAATTACAAATCAAAGCGTTTACTCCATTGTGGCAAGTTCCTGGAAGCAAACCAAGTGCCTTTCATCTGTTGATGTTGTAAATAAAAATCCGTTTGAAGTTCATACAAAATATGCTTCTGGACTCTTATGGATCAGAACCCAGGCTAGATGAAGCCGAACCCTTAGGGAACAGCAGCAGGGCTAACTGAGGATTCAAAGGGACCTAGACAAAAGGGAAGGTGACAAGGAGCTACCATGGGATAAACGTCACATACTCTGAGCACCTTCATAAATAAATGTTGAAAAGGAGACTCAAAGCCAGGACGTTTCTTCACCGCTATGTTAGACCACTGTGGGCATCTTAAGTTGTGCACTTGTGAATACAAATCAAATTCTGATAAGGACATAACTGGCTTAGTTGTTGACAAATGAAGTCTACTTTAGGAAATATTTTTAATTTTTTTTTATTAAACACAAAAGTTACAAACTAACCAAAACAAAAATCAACAAATAACATTCATAAAAACCATTTTTTTAAAAAAAGAAACAACTTTATTATTACACATACATTCCAGCGTGGAACGGTTTTGATAGAAACAGGCAAAGTTTGTGCAATCCACTATCGCAAGTGCTTGGCTTATTTGTTCACAACACCTATCCTGCTGCTTAAACAGTGCCAATGGCCATTTTCGATTATCTATATTATACAGCAGAGAGGCATGTCCCGTTGGCATCTCCAAACAAGTGGGTAGTCGAAGGGATCTGGTTTACTCAGAAAGTTGGATGTGATCGGAAGACACAAAGTGAAATCCTTTTGATATCACCTGCAGCCTTTTATCACTCATCAAGTTTCTGATCTAGTCCCCACTCCCAGCAACGGAGCTCTAGAAAGCCTTTTCATTCTGCCAAGATCGAGTGAGACATTTTCCTGGGATCGGTGGCATGGATTTTCAGACATTAAAGGCTCTCGTGCCATGCCATGCCCTCCTAAAAGCTACCCTAGGGAATACCTGAACCTTGAACAGGGCCAGGGTTGGAAATTTTTAATTAGCAATAAAAAGCCACAGGGAATGACATCAGCCTTGCATGCACAGAATTCTGCCTGCAGGACTTCAGCCATTAGGCTGACACTTTTATACATTTACTATTTATAATTTACCTTTGTATACAAAAGTGTTTCTGAGAAACCTACATTCGTCTCCCATGCTTTTTCTTTAGGAATGAAGACTGCGGGGAAAGTGAAAGACCTTTAGAACACTTGAACTTTATTCTACCACACATCCATACTTATAGATGTGATTAAAATACTGCAATTTAAAATAAATAAATCCCATTATGTTTCTGGAAATGCTGTACAAAGTGCTTCATATTCATACGACATGAACAGCTCTACGGACATCCAAGCAGAAGGCCTTAATCCTTCACCATAAAGTCGGTGGGGCCTTTTGGCTCCCACAGCTGATAAAACAGTCCGAAGGTATTTCGTGGAGCAGGTGCCCAGAACTTGTCTCGTAGCCAGTGTGGAAGTGAAGATATAAGGAGAGGGAGAACTGGACATGAAACGTAGTCCTTAAAAGAAACGACTTCCTGTGATAACAGAAGGGCAGATGCAGGACATTCTCCACATCTGTACCTGCGACTTGCAGAGAGACTGCAGTGGCACAGCTAACGTCCATTCGCTCCCTCAGAGAGTATCCGGGACGGTTCGGTGTACTTTGCCGTAAGTAAGTAAAACAGGGCAGGTGCAGGCACCAGAGCCAGCAGAGGTAAATCCTGGTAAACATTGTTCAGCTTGCAAATGGAGATTATCCCATAGGCGTGAAGCAGCCAATGACTAAAAAGAACAATAAGCCTTTTCTTCCTGACGAGAAGATCTTTGAAAGTCTTGTAAGGAAAAGAAAAATCAGAACAGGATATTATTACCATTAGGTGGCTTTTTCCCCCCAGGTATAAGGCCTTATGAAGCTTGTCAACAGGAACAAAATTAACCATTGGGTGTTTTAAAGCATCCTTTCCCCACTCCCTTCATAGAGAAAAACACAATATATGCTTGCTTAGACACTGTTTCCATGATGTTCATGGCAAGGGGATGTTTATTTAGATACTTCAGATTCTATGAGATGGGTCTCTGAACCTTTAACTCTTTAGAATACAGTGGACCCTTGTATAACAAATGGTTTCTATAACATAAAATCTGTACAACATAAAAAATTCCAGAGACGGGGAAATTTGCTTAACATAATTGTCTATGGGGTGAATCCGTACAACATAAAAATGGGATTACAGTACTCCATTTTCAATGCATTCATATGGGAAATTTGTATAAAGGAAAATTTGCTTAACATAATTTCATGTGGAATGAATTGATTCCTTTATACAAGGTACCACTGTATTTGGAAATGTGGAAGAGGTGCTGCAGAAAGACTAACTTTTTATCCTATCAGGAGCAGAAAGAGATGCACCCCATCCCCAGCAGTAGTAAGAGATTTTTTGGGGGCTTTTGTGTGTGTGTTGTGTTGCTACAGTCGTGACCGACTCTTTGTGACCCCATGTCCATGGAGTTTTCTTGGCAGGAATACTGGCTTGCCAGTTCCTACTCCAGTTGCCTACAGCGCCTGGTATTCCCTGGTGGTCTCCCATCCAAGTACTAACCAGGGCCGACCCTGCTTAGCTTCCGAAATCAGGCGAGATTGGATGTGCTTAAGGCATGTCCAAACTTCAGCCCTCCAGATGTTTTGGACCACAATTTCCACAGTCCTTTGTCACTGGCAATCTAAGATTAGAATTCTGGGAGTTGTGGTCCAAAACATCAGGAGGGCCAAAGTTTGGAGATGCCTAGACAGCCTTTTTTTTTTTTTTTGCTTATTTAATTTATATTAACCCTCCCAGCACTGAGATCCAAGAAGGCTTACATTATAAAAAAAAAAAAACAATGATAAAATAAAATCCAGGGTACAATTTAAACACAGTGAAATGGATCCTATTAAACAACTGAATTTAAGAGAAATTGAGAAATATATCCAAAATAAATAGGTACAACAGGCTCTCCCTAAACATTTAGCTTTTCCAACAGCCAGTCATTTTCCCAAAAGCGTCTGCACAAGGAGTTCTTTGCTTGCCAGCGGAAGGACAGCAGGGAGGTGGACCAACCTAGCCTCCTTTGGAAATGAGTTCCATGGTATTTATTTTATTTTATTTTATTTTTACAACTTATATGCCGCCCACTACCCAAAGGTCTCTGGGCGGCTTCCAATCAAAGAATTAAAACAGTTAAAAACATCAAACAACAATGAATAATTAAAACAATAATGAAAACCATATACTAAAATCATCACACTAAAATTGCCATCAGAAGACCCACAATCTAAATTGTATCAATTAAAAAACTTCTGGAACAGGAATGTTTTTACTTGGCGCCGAAATATCACCAATGCTGGCACCAGGAGGGCATTCCATAGCCTGGGGGCAGCTGCCGAGAAGGCCTTGTGTCTGCAAGCCATCCCTCTTACCTCCTTGAGGGATGGCTCTTTCAAGAGGGCCCCCTGGCTTGATCTTAATTGCCGGGTAGGTTCATATGGAAGGAGGCGGTCCTTCAGGTATCTAGGTCCTAAGCTGGGTCCTGGGAGCATTCTCTCTCGTGCTCTTACCAAGGACGGCTCTGCAGCTGGCGGAGCTAACAGAAGGCCTCCCCTAAAGGTGCTAAAACGAAGGGCAACTCCTAAGAGCAAGTGCCGTCTTACAGACAGAGGGAACTACTGTTTTCGGTTCTAAGAGTAAATGTCTTTCTTGGTCTTACAGCTTCCCACACCTCGTCCCTCCCTAAAAAAATCCAGCACAATGACTGCTGAAAAAGAAGAGTCCATATGTAATATGCTCACCATAACTCTAGGGAAACAGAATACAGTAATACCTTGGATAACAAATGCCCCTGGTAACGAATTTTTCGGATAATGAATCGCAATTTTCAGGTACAGGGCTGCCTTGGATAACAAATTTTCTCTATGGGCTGCCTCGGATAACGAATGTTCTCTGTGGACTGCCTCAGATAACGAATTTCCAGCATGCATCGGTAAAAAAGAGTTATCCCGGGTGGCATTGCATCTGTACCTTTAAAGTGCACTTTATAAAGAGTTTTGAGCAAAAAACCAGGTGTCTGTATCATTTTCCTAGGCCCTGGAATGGATTAATTGGTTTCCCATTCATTCCTATGGGAAACCGTGTTTTGGATCATGCATTCTTTTGGATAACGAATTGCCTCAGAGAACGAATTAAATTCGTTATCCGAGGTACCACTGTACTGTAATTCCCCTTGTTGAATGGAAATAATGTTTGAACCTAGTGAAGATGTAGACACGTTTAGGCTAACTGGCTTGATCCTCAGTAATTCTGAAGACAAAACTAACTTGCAAAAGAGGATGGTTTGGAGAAATATGATTTCTTCGTGGGACACTTGATTGATAACTTATATATGAACATTTTGTTTGTCCCCCCATTGTTTTTCTTAGACCGCAGGATGTACCTTTAAAAAACAAGAGTTACTTAAGAAATAACATTTTACTCACTTCTACTTCAGAAGCCGACAGATATACAACCAGGGTGAGAAGAGACAGGACTATGATGATGTAAGGGAAAGCATAGTCTGAAAGAAAATAACATGTGTCAAACTAAAATCTACCAATTTATGTTTTAAAGTCTCTGTCAGGCAATCATCTCAATGGTTGTTAGACAGTGTAGTCCTGGAGTAGGTCTGCTTACACTCAGACTCACTCCCATGTAAGTAGAAACAGCACAACTCAATTTCCTTTTAGTCACTAAGGAGACTCTAGACCAGTTCTCAACGTGAGGGTTCCCAGATATTTCTGAACTGCAATTCCCAAAAATCTCTTCCAGCGCAGCAAGTGGTAGAGGCTTCTGGGAGTTGCAGTCCAGGAACATCTGGGGACCCACAGGTTGAGAACCACTGCTCTAGACTGAGGTTAGTACTTGGGCAACAATCAGCTCATAAGAGACTCTGATACAGTTTCTGAAGCTTCATTTAATTAAGGACAGAAATCTATGAAGCTGTAGTTCCTGGATTGGAAAGCTGCCTAACAGTAAGAATGGTGGACTTCTTATAGAAACATTCCTCAGAAATACAGCTTTTGCATTGAGATGCATTGCTGCCTACTAATCCACATCTGGAATCCATCCTTTTGAAAGATGCACCTTTTAACAACATTTTAAACATTCAGGCAAAACCCCAGAGTCAGCCTGCTAGTACAGTAGGGCCCCCCATATCCACTGATTCATTAACCACTGATTCAGTTATCCACGGTTGGCAGAGGAAAAAGCTAAATAAATAATTTAGCAGTCGTAAAGCAAGCTACTGTCACAAACAGCAGCCATAAAGCAAGCTACTGTCACAAAACAGCAGTTTTGGGGACATTTTGGTGTTCTCTCTTACCCCCAGTTTTCATTATCCACTGGAAGGCCTGGAACCAATCCCCAGCGGATACTGTAAACACTTTAAGAACTCCCACCAACATCTTTTCAACAGGTAGAATTGCTATGGACAACATAAAGCTGTCTTGGATGAAGATGGACTAGAAACTTCCATCTGGTTTCCTGAAGTATTTGATTAAGTCCCTTTTAAAAATGTCTCCTGAACATGTTTAGTGACTTGAATGTACATCAGTGACCTGAAAATAATTTGAAGCATTTATTTGGGAGCATCTTTCCACTCCAGAAGGCGTGTCCTTCACCCCCAACATTAGGTTCAAGTTTTTTGCACAGGCTGATTTATTTATTTATTTATTTATTTATTTATTTAACTTATATGGCGCCCACTACCCAAAGGTCTCTGGGCGGCTTACAACCCAAAGAATTAAAACAATTTAAAATAGTTAGAAGTAAAATATCAATAAATCATCACGCAATAATAAAAACCTTATATCAAGACAACTTACACAACAAGCCGCCCCCAACAGCCTGAAGCACGGTTAAGATTGGGAAAAAGTAAAGGGCTGCATAGATGCTCTTAAATCGATCTGACTTTCCCAGCCCACAAGCAATCTTCTTGACAAGAAGAGGCCGGAGAAGCATCATCAACACCAAGCAGAAGGCATAGTATATGAATACAATGGTGTAACTGAAAGGAGAAGAGTGTTAATATTAGACTACGGCTGCTAAAAGGTCTCAAGACAAGAGCTGCACACCTAAGTCTTCCTGTGGCCAAGAGTGCTAGGACACCCACACACCCCACAAATATTTTATCATGGCGTTTCTTGCTTAGGGCAATCTCCTAGGACTCAGCTACTTAATCCTACTTGTATTTTCTTCTTTTGCTTAGGAGACATATACAGTACTCCCCCACTTATTGTGGGAGTTAGGTGCCTAATCCACCCGCGATAAAGGAAAATCCGCGAAATGTGGACGCCCCAGTAAAGTGACCTTGGGTTGCTCCTGCCAGCTGCGTTTCCAAAGAGAGGTTTTTAACCCCCTCCTGACATCTCAGCAAACCTTGCTTCCATGAGCTCAAGGTTTGTTTGCTGAGGTGTCAGGAGGGGGTTAAAAACTTCTCTTTGGAAACAGCAGCCGAGCAGCCCAAAGTCAATTTGATGAGGTGTTAGGGTTTGGTTAAAAACCTCTCCTTGCAAATGCAGCTGGCAGGAGCTTCCCCAGCTGTTTGCTGAGATGTCAGGAGGGGGTTAAAAACCTCTCTTTAGAAGCAAAATGCAGACACCTCAGCAAGGGCTGCCCCTGCTGGCTCTGCTTGCAAAGAGGGGTATTAAACCCCCTCCTGACACTTCAACAAACCTTGCTGCCAGGAGCTCAAGGGGTGTTTGCTGAGGTGCCAGGAGGGGGTTAAAACCTATCTTTGGAAGTCTGCTTCTCTTAAGGAAAAAACCCCGCGATATACTGAGACCGTAATATATGAACCATGTTGTGGCAGGGGACTACTGTATGTAGCACCATTAATCAACTTCCTCTTACTAAGCTTAGTGCAAAAACATGGGCCTGTCCACTGATAGGTCACAGGAGAATACAGATCTATAAGATGGCTGAGCCGTGTGTCCATGTCGGAGGACATCTGTTATTCAGCCAGTGGGGGTAGAATATATGGCTGCCACAGCTGTGACTGCCCAAATTACAAGCCTGACCAGTGCATTCAAGGACAAGCTTCCTCCACCAGACTGTGCTTATCACAGCATCCATACATGTTCGCAAACCTCGCCATTTCTCGTTCACCAATAGGACACAACAACTCTAGGCCTACAAAGGATTAAAAACTTTGCCAAAATATCTGCCATATCATCATCTAGGCCAGGCCTGTCCAAACTCTGGCCCTCCAGATGTTTTGGACCACAACTCCCAGAGTCCTTTGTCATTCGCAATCTAAGCTTAGAATTCTGGGAATTGTGGTCCAAAACATCAGGAGGGCCAAAAGTTTGGACATGCCTGATCTAGGCCCAAATGAGAAACCCCAGGCAACCTACACCTTTTGCGGAAGATACATGCTGATTATATTTTCAGTAAGTTTTGCAAAACAAATGGATATTGGAGGCTGGGTTTAGGTGGACACTGAAGAGAACTTTTCATTGCAATGAAATGCAAAGAAAGGGGAAGACTGTGAACAAGTTTTTATTCAGTTCAAAGTCTGAAAAGGTTTTGACCTCAGAATTAGAGGCAAATGAATTGTTTGATGTGAGGAAATCTTCTGAAACATTTGAGTGTAGAAGTTAGAAATTCAAAGTTTTCCTAAGAACATCATCTTTTCCTTTTAACCCCCCAAACCCCCCTTCCAAATGTAGGGCAACAGCATACATCTGTGTCAGTCTATTAGTGTTCCTCCTCAAATCCCCTGCATGGGTCCCCTTTCTTCTGTTTGTGCAATATTTCAAGGGGAGTGGATCCACTGAGCCAAATGTCTTCCATAATGTATCAAAGGATATATCAACAATATCCTTTGATTTGTATTCCTGCATGGAGCAGGGGGTTGGACTTGATGTCCTTACGGGCCTCTTCCCACTTTGGTATTTCATGATTCTAGGACAGTCTGTATGTACTTGAGCAATTCTGTTTGCTCTTATTAGAGAAAATGTTCATAGAATCATGGAGTTGGAAGAGACCTCAAGGGCTATCCAGTCCAACCCCCTGCCATGCAGGAACCCCCATCACAGGACTCCCGACAGATGGGCCATCCAGCCTCTGCTTAAAAGCCTCCAAAGAAAGAGATTCCACCACCCTCTTTTGTGGCAGCATATTCCACTGCTGGACAGCTCTAACTGTCAGGGAGTTCTTCCTAATGTTTATTTGGAATCTCTTTTCCTGTACAGTTTGAAACCATTGCCCCAAGTCATAGTCTATGACTACATGGCTATCATATCCCCTCTCAACCTTCTTTTTGAAAGGCTCAACATTCCTAGCTCCCTAAGCTGCTCTTTTTAAGACATTTCTTCCAGACCTTTAACTATCCTGGTCGTCCTTCTCTGGACCCATTTGAGGTTTTAAATGGAGGCGCACAGAACTGAACACAGTATCCCAGGTGGGGTCTGACCAGAGCAGAACAGAGTGGTACTATCACTTCCCTTGATCTAGACACCATGCTTCTGTTGATGCAACCAAGAATCGCATTGGCTTTCTTGGGTGCCGCATCACACTGCTGACTCATGTTCAATTTGTGATCCACCTGGACTCCAAGATCCCTGTCACATGTAGTATTCTCCCATCCTATATCTATGCACTTTCTTTTCTCTTGATGCAGAACCCTTCATTTCTCTCTGTTGAAACTCATTCCATTAGCTTTGGGCCAGCACTCTAATCTGTCAATTTGGGATCATCTGCAAAGAAGATGAAGAATTTGCTTCTAAAACAGCATGAGTGAAATGTAGTGCAGGACCCAGCTAACAGGGGAAAAAAACTAGCTTATAGAATGATCAGAATAATCATAACCTACTTCATCAGTGTATTGGTGAGACAGCAGGTATGGTACTCACAGAGGGTAGACTGCTTCATGGGTGCAGTGAATGGTGGTAACATAATCAGGACTTGGATTGTAAAGCATAGTGTACCAATCAGAAAGCATTGCCACCTTGCATGAACGGATGTGCAGAGAACCCACCGGATCACTCACAAGCAGAGTAAAGATAGCTGCCGCACTGCATTCAATTAAAGCAGTGATATGCTGGAACAGTGCACTAGAACTAGGAGGAGGGAAAACAGATCCTCAGAAACAATGCAAACAAGAAAACCGTACATCTCGGATTAGTTGGAAGGGCGTTCCAAAATCCTGTGGCTAACCCTTTCCTTAGAACAGAAAACTAAGTACAATATTATAGATCAGATTTCACCGGTGTGGGACATTGCTGATGTATTTCAGTCACAGTTCCCGGCACTTTCCTGCATGATGCTCAACTGCTGTGGATGCAGAGAGGTATGGCCCAAAATATCTGGAAACAGCTGGGGAAGGATCATAAGCATCCTCTCTCTGAGACAACAATCATGCCATTTTAACAGACCCTGCTCAAGAGCAGTGAAGCAGCATTTTTAATCATTCTTCTGGAACTCCATTTGTCTCACTAAGCTTTAATTTCCAAAGCATCTGCATTCTTTTTAGTGTCAAATGAAAATATGCCAAGTTTATTTTATTTTAATTTTGCTTATATATTAAAATGTTGAATTTGCACACTGGAAAGCAGAAGGGGTGAACTGCACACCACAGAGAAAAAATTTTTACTACCTATTTAGATTTAATTAGGGGAAACTACTTAGCTCCTTATTTATTTATTTATTTATTTATTTATTTATTTATTTATTTATTTATTTATTTATTATTTCAACTTAAAGCGAAGGTCAGGTTTTAGAAGGGTCCCTCCAGGGAGAAAGGGGGCATAAAAATAAAGTTATTATAAATAAATAAATAAAGTTTAGAAATATTTACCTTTTTTTCCCTGAATACCATTCAATGAAGAACCAATGCAGGATGAGTGGAAGCATTGCCATAAAGCCAAGATAGAGCCAATCGTAGCGTTCTGGAGATCCTGTACATGCTCGACATATTTTGTGGGCATCTGTTCTTTGCCCTCTTGGACACACCTGCAGAATTTCATCAGAGATCCTTTTACAAAACATGTCAACAAAGCTTTACTAAATAAAAAATTCCTTGGCAAGGAGGCACATGACAAATGAGCAGGGTTGGGAAATGGGATATACAGTAGGATAAATATTTTTACATCTAGTTTCCTCACCACCACCTTTTGCTACAATTCTCTCATAACAAGTGTTAACAAAAATGCTATATTGTGTGCTTCACATATTCAACAGACCCTGCCCAAATACTTTACTTACCCCACATTCACCAAAACGTTCACTGCCATTTATAATTTCCACTATTCTTCCGCAATAAAGTCCGAGGCAATCTGGCTGAATATCTACACCTTATTCAAAACACATAAAAGCAAAAATGGACAGTTATTTCTCATAACACAAATCAGTTCAGGGTGGAAAGTTCCAATACCATGTTTTACTTGTGTTACTCTTAGTCTCTGACTTTTGTTTTGCTCTTGAATTGCTCTTCATTGGAGTACAACTTCCATAACCCCTTGACACAGTCCAGCCTGGCTGGGATTTCTAGAGGCTGAAGCCTTATTTATTTATTTATTTATTTTTGTGCTTATTAACCGCCAGATTTTCTTGCGGGAACTCTGGGTGGTGTACAACACGTTGCAAAAACAACTGTCCAAACCTACAATACCCAATCAAAATACAAATAATAACCCCAGCAAAATATAAATAATACAGAGAATAATAATAATAATAATACCATAAAAATGCAAAAATAGTCAGAATAAAACCAACATCACACATCAAACAGCCTAACGCAGACAAAATGCGGCAAGAGAAGGCTGGTGCTAGCTGTTGTACAGACAGAACAAATCACAATGTGCTCAGAGGTCCCCAAAGCATTCCCTAAACAGCCAGGTCTTTAATGCTCTTCTAAAGCTTTGCAGCTCAACACCCTCCCCCCACCATTATTACATGATCATGTATTTTTTTAAAAAGCTATTGTGAGTCAAGACACCATCCATTTTACCACTTATCCTCTCTTCCCCCCATTTTATCACTCTCCTGCTATTTTTATCTTCATTTTAGTTTATTGTTGTTGATTTATGTATATTTTGTTTTATTATGCTCCTTGCATTTTCTTTTTGTTTTTAAAATGTATTCCTTTGTTAGCTTGTCATGCGGTTTCATGTTGTAAACCGCCCAGAGTAGCCCTAGGGCTAGATGAGCGGTATGAAAGTCAAATAAATAAATAAATAAGTCCAAGAAAACGGGGGGGGGCAAAAAAAGAAAAAAAAAGAAATCAGAATTATTTTTAATAATAGTTTTTAATACTTGTTGTATGCCGCCCAGAGACCTCTTGGTAGTGGGGCGGCTAAAAAATATATCTTGTAAATAAATAAATAAATAAATAAATAATAAATTAGTTGTCATCTGAAAAGCTGTGGATTATGGGACTTGTAGTCTAAGAAATTACTGTCTTAAAAAAAAAAGAATTAAAAGGACTGCAGCGCCTGCTGTGCCTTCCAGCGGCCAGAAATTAACACCCAGTTCGGAGAACAAAGGAACGGTGTCTGGCGGGGAGAATAAGAACACCGATCAAACTCACCCATCTTCCTCCAGTCTCTCTCCCTCCGCAGCCGACTGACAATATCCGGGATCCTGACATCCAACCAGGATCCCACCAACCAATCAGGCACCCAGGCCCTGTTTTTACGCCTACGATCTTTTTTTTGATTGGCTGAAGGGCGATAAATAGCCGCACCCCCCCCCGTTGAGAGGGCGGAGCGCAGCGACCCACCTTCTCATTGGCGGACGATCCGCCCGACGGCAGGGGCGTGGCTTCGGGTGCCTACGAGAGGAAAAGTGGTCGGAAGCGCTCTTCCTGTTCTTAGAGCTAGAAACTGTTAGAGATGTCAAACGCCAAAGAAAAAACGAACGGAAATTTAAAGTCCCAGGCAGGGCGGCCCTTTTCCTTTAGCATCGATAAAAAAAATTCAACTGCTTTTGTTATTCTTGATATTATTTTTAAAAAATCCTTCTTGGTAGAAGCGCTAAAGCAGCGTGGTGAGCGGTACCCACTGCAGGGTTTGCAATGCGGTTCAAAAATACACGAAAACAGCACAACTTACCTGCGGAACACAAAAGATTTTCCCCATAGGCAATTCTGTTAAGCATATTTTCCCCATGTCCGGAATTTTTTTTGTTGTACACATTTTATGTTATACAAACTGTTTGTTATACAAGGGTCCACTATGGTTTCTAAAGGTATAAAGTACAGTATGCGGTTTATAAAGTCCACATGGCCACGGACTTGCACAACACTGGCTCTTCGGCTTGAACTCGGAGATGAGCACCGCCCTTAGAGTCGGACGACTAGCAAGAAGGTTGAAAAGGGAAATGTTTAAATGTTAGAAAGGATGTCATATTGAAGAGGTGGCTGGTTTGTTTTCCATGGCTTCAGAGACTAGGACTCGGGGCAATGGTTTCAAACTACAGGAAAAGAGATTCCATTTGAACATTTGGAAGAACTTCATGACGGTTAGAGCTGTTTGGCAGTGGAATAATAGGCTGCCACAAAGGGTGGTGGAGTCTCCTTCTGTGGAGGTTTTTAAGCAGAGGCTGGATGGCCATCTGTTGGAAAATACTGTGATGATGGGGGTTCCTGCATGGCAGGGGGTTGGACTGGATGGCCCTCGAGGTCTCTTCCAACTCTATGATTCTATGAACATGCTCTCTAATAAGAGCAAACAGAATTGCTCAAGTACATACAGATTGTCATATAGAATCATGGAATTGAAAAGTGGGAAGAGGCCCGTAAGGACATCAAGTCCAACCCCCTGCTCCATGCATGCAGGAATACAAATCAAAGGATATCGTTGATATATCCTTTGATACATTATGGAAGACATTTGGCTCAGTGAATCCACTCCCCTTGAAATATTGCACAAACAGAAGAAAGGGGACCCATGCAGGGGGTTTGAGGAGGAACACTAATAGACTGACACAGATGTATGCTGTTGCCCTACATTTGGAAGGGGGGTTTGGTGGTTAAAAGGAAAAGATGACGTTCTTAGGAAAACTTTGAATTTCTAACTTCTACACTCAAATGTTTCAGAAGATTTCCTCACATAAAAAACAACAACAAATGATTCATCTCAGACTTTCAATGTTTAAAAACTGGACGACCAGGGATTCGAACCGGCGTCTCCTCGGGTCTATCCGCTCCCGCTCCACGGCTCAGGCGCGCTCCCTTGATCCTCGGTGGAGCGAGAACCGCGGGAGGGAGCCTGTTGGGGAGCGCAAGGTTCCTTTCTCTTTCTGGCCTGGGGGGGGCTGAGAAGCTCGGGTTAGGCTCCATTCCCCTCCCTCTTGCTCTTCCCAACCATCCGCGGTTCCGAAAGCGGCGTCGGAGCCCAGCCAAGCGTTATGGCGGAGGCGGCGGGCGGCGGGCTCTGGCTTCCCCCGCGAGCGTCGGGCGTGGGCGCGGTGCTGCGGGCGGTGGAGATGCACGCGGGCGGGGAGCCGCTGCGGGTGGTGCCTCCGGGCGGGCTGGGCGGCGGGCTGGAAGCGCTGCTGGTGGGGCTGCCGTTGCTGGCCGCCCGCCGCCGCTGGCTGGAGGCTCCGGAGCTGGACGGGGCGCGGCGGCGGCTGATGCACGAGCCCCGCGGGCACCGCGACATGTACGGGGCGGTGCTGTTGCCCAGCGAGCGGCCCGAAGAGGCGGCCTTCGGAGCCCTCTTCGTGCACCAGGAAGGCGCCAGCTCCATGTGCGGCCACGCCGTCCTCTGCTTGGCACGCTTCGCCCTCGACTACGGGCTCTGCCCGGCGCCGCCGGAGCCCGCCGAGGTGCCCATCACCATCCACTGCCCCTGCGGGCCCGTCACCGCCTTCGCCCGATGGGACGGGCAGCGCTCCGGCAGCCGCGTCCGCTTCCACAGCGTGCCCGCCTTCGCCGACGCCACCGGTAGGTAGGCAGGCAAGCAAGCGCCCCCCCCCCCCCACTTTTTCTTTCTTTCTTAAAAAAAGGAGGTGGGGGTAAATAGAGATGCTTTTTGTAGCCTTTCTTCGTGGTCACGACAGTGGGCATATTTAATTAATAGAGTTTTGGGGCACTGGTTCTGTTGATTTAAGTGGACCTACTCTAACAGTGGCTGCCTAGATGCCCTAAGGCTAAGCACATATGATCTCGCCTGATTTTGGAAGCTAAGCAGGGTCGGCCCTGGTTAGTACTTGGATGGGAGACCACCAGGGAATACCAGGTGCTGTAGGCGCCTGGAGCATGAACTGGCAAGCCACTCCAGCGTTCCTGCCAAGAAAACTGCATGGACATGGAGTCAGGAAGGGTCGGTCAGGACTGTAATGACACAACACACACTCTACCAGTGACTTTAATTTCAAATCAAAACAAATCAACCTTTATTGGCATTAAAGGAAAATAAAACAACACAACAAGAGAAAATAAGGTACACACCTTTTTAACTTTTTTAATTTAATTAATTAATTTACTAGATTTATATACCGTGGCCATCTAGCCCAAAGGCTGCCCTGGGTGGTTTACAAAGTGAAAAATACAAATTATTTACATACAGTAAATATATACAAAACAAAATTAAGAAAAATGACCTACTTTAGCATAGTAGGCCAATTTGAATCAATGCCCCTTACACAAAATCCCCATTGACTTCCCGCATTCACAGCCTGGTCCTTCCTTCCTTCTAAAGAAAAAGAAGGCCAGTTGCCATGACTCAACTCCCAGAGAAAGCCTTACAAATAAGGAAAAGGCAAGCCCATTCTGTTGTGGTAAGTTGACCCTAGGGTAGTGGTGGCGAACCTTCGACACTCCAGATGTTTTGGATCACAACTCCCAGAATTCCAAGCCTGCATGGCCACCAACAAAGGACTGGGAGTTGTGGTCCAAAACACCTGGAGTGCCGAAGGTTCACCACCACTGCCCTAGGCCTAGAGCAACTGTAGGGGACGAAAAACTACAACAGCAAGACGTAACAGTAACTTTATATTATTCTCTCTGTCTTTGCTTGACATCCAGATGTACCCATTGAAGTTCCGGGATATGGAAAAGTCATTGTGGATATTGGCTACGGTGGAGCTTTCTATGCCTTTCTCAATGCTGATCAATTAGGGCTTGATGTTTCTTCTTCAAGGATCCGGGACCTGGTGGATGCAGCATCGGCAGTAACCCAAGCAGTGAAGGCTCAGGTATTATGGCAGGGCATTAAAAAAGCTGTTGTTGATTCTGAATTTGCTTTTTATGTACCTTTTTGAAATCTTGCCATCC
Source organism: Phrynocephalus versicolor (assembly GCA_023846285.1). Taxonomy (NCBI): domain Eukaryota; kingdom Metazoa; phylum Chordata; class Lepidosauria; order Squamata; family Agamidae; genus Phrynocephalus; species Phrynocephalus versicolor. The sequence goes on along the minus strand of JAHTLZ010000268.1, from coordinate 5,009,423 downwards.
AGTCCAAGTCTTTATTTTAGATGTGGCAAAAAAAGCAATTGTTACATGTAGAATTGGGTTATTATTTAAAGCTGTATTTGGTGAGGAATTTGTGTAAAGTGGTTCAAGATTTTTTTTGCAACTTTATAACTGTTTCTGCTTTTATTTATACTCATCAGCCACAACATTAAAACCACCTGCCCAATATCACGGTGATCTATGCTGTGCTTGCAAAACAGCTCTGATTCACCAAGGCATGGACTCCACAAGACCTCTGAATGTATCCTGTGGTAGCCGGCTCCGAGACATTAGCAACAGAGCTGTTAAGTGGTGCAAGTTGCAATGTGGGGCCTCTGTGAATTTGATTCAATGTTCCAGCACATCCCATATAGATGCTCCGTTGGATTGAGATCTGGGGAATGTGGAGGACAGCAAAGCACCTTGAACTCTTTATGTTCCTCAAACCATTTCTGAATTAACATTTGCAGTGTAGCAGGTTCCTTCTCCTGCTGCTAACAAGGCCACTGTCAACAAGGATCTCCGTTGCCATGAAGGGGTATAAGTGGCCTGCAGCAATCTTTAGGCACATTTCAAAGGACCATCCACATCAGTGCCAGGACTCAAAGTTTCCTAGCAGAACATTGCCAAGAGCCTAACATTACCTCTCCTAGCCTGCCTTTTCCATTTAGTGTGTGTCAGTTCTCAACCTGTGGGTCCCCCCAGATGTTCCTGGACTGCAACTCCCAGAAGCTTCCACCACTCGCTGTTCTAGAAGTGGTTTCTGGGAATTGCAGTCCATCTGGAGACCCACAGGTTGAGAACCACTGACTTAGTGCATCCTACTGCCATCTCTTCCCCAAAGAAAATGTGATTCACCAATCAGGCAACCTTCTTCCTTTGCTCATTGGACCAGTTCTGATGCTCACGTCCCCACCGTAGTCATCACTATTTGGCCCTTGTCAAAGTCATTCTTTTTTAGTTGCCCATATTGTTTCCTTCCAACGCATGACTGACTGTTCATTTCTGTCTAATACATCCCACCCCTTGAAAGGTACCCTTGTAACATTCAATACTGTTTACTGCTGCCAGTGGTTTTAATGTTGTGGATCCTGAGTGTATTTGCAGAGTCCCATATTTTTCCATCTATAAGATGCCCCCATGAATAAGATGACTCCCACTTTTACAAACCAACATTCCTGGTTCTCTCCTCAATGTACTTCTGTGTAAAAGACAGCCTTCAATTTTTAGTCCAGTAATTTTAGACAAAATATAATCTTATACACAGAAAAGTACTGTATTCCCAGTTCTAATTGTTTCAGACATTTTAATTTGTATACGTGTGTACTATATTCATGAGTTCTACATTTTAAAAATAATCAATATGTACAGTACAGTAGGACCCTGTATCCACGGTTTCACTTACCCATAATCTGAAATATTATACATGGCATGGTATCTAGGTTCCAGTTCTGGTAATGCAGGCCAAAATATTTTTTCTGGGTTCCCACCCTCCCTTTACTGTACTGTATACTTGGTATTTGCTATTATCTGCAGATTTTAGTATCCGCCAGTGAGGCAGGTACCAATCCCCCACAGATAGAGGGTTCCTACTGGACATTCTTCTGTTTAATGGATGAAATCCTATTTGTAGCATCCAATCACAAGTTTCTATTTTTTCCTGCCTGGCAAACAAATTGATACCACGATGACTGTCACAGAGTGCTGGCATGCACACACCAAGCTAATGTGCACACACAGCCCTGAGAATTGTGACATTGGTGACTTGTTTACCAGGTAGGAACAGATGGCGAGCTATACTTGGGCTTATGCTACAGCCAATATATCCTGAAGATGATTATTTTGATGGTTGAGTCAAGTTGTAGGATCAGAAAACCAATGCTTGACCCTCCCTACGAGTCCAACACAACTGCATAGGATTCCCCCAGGGAAATAAATCAGAATCCTGTGTTTATCACAATAGTGTAAATTCCAGAATGAAACCAAACATTCTAATGATCAGTAGGGTGTGTTATTGTATTGGCAAACACTATTTTCATAAGTTTCATTAAAATTTTCTGCCGCTATATGTCTGAAGAAGTGGACGCGTCCACAAAATGTTACATTAAAATTAGAAAGTTAGTATCTAAGGTGCCACATGTTTTTTTTTTGTCTTTTGCCTTGTTTTGTTTTGTTTCTTTGATTTTTGCCTGGAATTCTTGCACAGACTAACACGGTTACCTTTTCCAAAATTTCATTAAAATAATTTTACTCTTTGCATCATTATATCTTTTTGTTTCCTTTCATGCTAAACTAGCAGTCACGAATGAAATTCTTCAAAGTACAATTTGACCTTGTTTCCAGGCTTTGCTGAAAACCAGCTGATTGTTTTGAAAACAACTAGAACTTAGAGAGCATATTCGAGGGAGTGTTATTTGCTAATGAAAATAAGTTGGTACTCACTGTAAAGAAACTAGAGCCTCAGTTTTACTGCAGTAGTAAAAAAGGTGTTAAAATAGGAGATGAACACAAAAACAGTTATTTTCTTTGTAGAACTTTCCTAGCTATGCCTTAAAATGCTTATAAATCTTCTTTTTTAGTACAAAGTTCACCACCCTGAAATTGAAGATGTAGCTTTCATTTATGGAACTATACTCACAGACGGAAAAGACGAGTTCAGTGATGAACCAACAAGCAACATATGTGTGTTTGCAGATGCACAGGTGGGAGGAAGAGAAATACCACCTTGCATTTTTATTGCAGAAGGGACATGTACCAGTGATGACATTCCAGAAGGGACATGTACCAGTGATGCAAAGGGAAAGGTGGAGACCACCCAGAATAAATTTCTGCGAGACGGTCATGGTGTATAAATCAAAGAAGGAAAAAAGGCATCTCTCTCAACAGATTAAACCAGATTAAACCAGGGGCGGGCAACTTTGTCAGGTTTTATGGGGAGGGTACACATACCACAGAAACATGAAGCTGCAACGTGAATTGACAAAAGCCTACTGCTGGGTTCTAAAATATTGGCATTATTTTGGTACCAAACACTACAGGAGGGGGCCCTACAACCTATTTAAGAGGGTTGTCTCTGCTGTTGGAAATTTCCATGAATAAGAACCTAAGAAGAGCCATGCTGGATCAGACCAAAAGCCCATCTAGTCCAGCTTCCTGTGTCACAGTGGCCCCACCAGATGTGTCTGGGAGCGCATGAGACTAGATGTCTGTCTCCTGATGCCACTCCCCTGCATCTGGCCCTTGAAGTACCCTGGTTTTAATCCTGGAGATTACACATCTCCATCATGGTTTGTAACCTGTGATGGACTTTTCCTCCAGGAATCTGTCCAATCCCCTTTTGAAGGCATCCAGGCCAGATGCCATCACCACATCCTGTAGCAGGGAGTTCCACAGATTAACAACACGCTGGGTAAAGAAGTATTTTCTTTTGTCTGTTCTTTCTCTCCCAGCCCTTAATCTGAGTGGATGTCCCCTAGTTCTGGTATTTTTTGAGAGGGAGAAGAGTGTCCCTCTATCAACTTTACTCATGCCCTGCATAATATTGTACATCTTAATCATATCCCCCTTCAGGCACCTTTTTTCTTGACTAAAGCGCCCCAAATGTTTTAGACTTTCCTCATAAGGGAGGTCCCCCAGCCCAGTTATCATTTTATTTGCTCTCTTCTGCGCCTTTTCCAGTTCCACTAGGTCTTTTTTGAGATGTGGTGACCAGAACTTTAGGCAGAGGAAAGATTTTCAGAGTGATCTGGAAGTAAAGTAATGGCAACTGGACTTCAGTTGCTACGACTCAGCTTCCGGATAACCTCACCTGGATGTCTAAGAATCTTCACAGACATTTTCAAAGTGATAATATTCACCTTTGTCCTGTCACCAAATGATGCATGTAAAAACATGCCTGATTTTTCTGAACTAGGTTGACCGCAGTCCCACTGGCTCAGGCGTGACCGCTCGCATTGCTTTGCAATACCATAAAGGATTAATTCAACTGAATCAGACCAGGACCTTCAGAAGCAGTTCAACTGGTTCCTTGTTCACTGGAAAAGCAGTAAAGGTAAGATGCAAACTGTGTGTGTGTATGTGTGCGCACAAAAGGTCTAGCAGTGTTAATGGAAATGATGGGTTTGTGGCTTTCCTTACAACTGGGGGTTCAATCCCAGGTAGCCGGCTCAAAGTTCACTCAGCCTTCCATTCTTCCAAGGTTGGTAATAGAGTACATAAGAACATAGAACATAAGAACATAAGAAGAGCCATGCTGGATCAGGCCAAGGCCCATCTAGTCCAGCTTCCTGTATCTCACAGCGGCCCCACCAGATGCGTTTGGGAGCGCATGAGACTAGATATCTGTCTCCTGATACCACTCCCCTGCATCTGGTCCTTGAAGCACCCTGGTTTAAAGCCTAGAGATTACACATCTCCATCATGGTTTGTAACCCGTGATGGACTTTTCCTCTAGGAATCTGTCCAGTCCTCTTTTGAAGGCATCCAGGTCAGATGCCATCACCACATCCTGTGGCAGGGAGTTCCATAGACTTACAACGCGCTGGGTGAAAAAATATTTTCTTTTGCCAGTTCTTACTCTCCCAGCACTCAATTTGAGTGTATGTCCCCTTGTTCTGGTATTTTGGGAGAGGGAGAAGAGCTTCCCTCTATCCACTTTACTCCTACCCTGCATTATTTTGGACATCTCAATCATATCCCCCCTCAAGCGCCTTTTTTCCAGACTAAAGAGGCCCAAATGTTTTAGCCTTTCTTCATAAGGGAGGTGCCCCAGCCCGGTAATCATTTTAGTCGCTCTCTTCTGCACCTTTTCCAGTTCCACTATGTCTTTCTTGAGATGCGGTGACCAGAATTGTACACAATACTCCAGGTGGGACCTTACTATTGTTTTGTATAATGGCATTATAATGTTGGCTATTTTATTTTCAATCCCCTTTTTGATAATCCCTAGCATGGAATTGGCCTTCTTCACCGCTGCCACACATTGGGGAGACACCTTCATGGAGCTGTCCACCAACACACCAAGATCTCTTTCCTGATCCGTCACGGATAACTCAGAGCCAATGAGTTGATAGATGAAGTTTGGATTTTTTGCCCCAATATGCATTACTTTACATTTGGTTACATTAAAACGCATTTGCCATTTCTCAGCCCATTCCCCCAGTTTGGAGAGATCCTTCTGGAGCTCTTCACAATCTTCTCTGGTTTTTACCACATGGAAAAGTTTTGTGTCATCTGCAAACTTGGCCACCTCACTGTTTATCCCTGTCTCCAGGTCATTTATGAACAGATTGAAAAGCACCGGTCCCAGGACAGAGCCCTGGGGCACACCGCTTTTCACTTCTCTCCATTGTGAAAATTTCCCATTGACACCTACTCTTTGTTTCCGGGATCTCAACCAGTTCTCAATCCATAAGAGGACCTGTCCTCTTATCCCCTGACTGTGCAATTTTCTCAGCAGCCTTTGGTGAGGGACTGTGTCAAAAGCCTTTTGAAAATCCAGATAGACTATATCCACCGGTTCACCCAAATCCACGTGCCTGTTGACCTTTTCAAAAAATTCTAAAAGGTTTGTAAGACAAGATTTACCCTTACAGAAGCCATGCTGATTTTCTCGCAGCAAGGTTTGTTCTTTTATGTGTTTTAAGATTTTCTCTTGGATGAGGCTTTCCACCATCTTCCCTGGGACAGATGTAAGGCTAACCGGCCTGTAGTTTCCTGGGTCCCCCCTCCTTCCTTTTTTAAAAATTGGTGTGACATCTGCTATCCTCCAGTCCTCCGGCACTGTGGCCGTTTTAAGAGACAAGTTGAATATAACCGTTAAGAGATCTGCAATTTCATTTCTCAGTTCCCTAATAACCCTTGGGTGGATGCCATCTGGGCCCGGTGACTTGTTAATCCTCAATTTATCAATTAGTCCTAAAACCTCCTCTCTTTTAACCTGTATTTGATTTAATTCTTTAGTCAAGAGGGGCAGCTGAGGCAGCGGAATCCGCTCAAGGTCCTCTGTCGTGAAGACAGACGCAAAGAACTCGTTCAATTTCTCTGCAATGTCCAAGTCCTCCTTAACCTCCCCTTTTCCTCCCTTACCATCCAGAGGCCCAACTGGTTCTCTGGCAGGTTTTCTACTTCTAACATATTTAAAGAAGCTTTTATTATTACCCTTTATATTGCTAGCCATTCGTTCCTCAAAGTCTTTCTTTGCCTCCCTTATCATCTTCTTACATTTCTTTTGCCAGAGTTTGTGTTCCTTTTTATTATCCTCATTTGGGGAGGATTTCCATTTACAGAAGGACCTCTCCTTGTGCTTTAGAGCCTCTCTAACTCCACTCGTTAACCATGCCGGTGTCCTCTTGGACTTAAATGAGCTCTTCTTTCTTTGTGGTATGCACTTGTGCTGGGCCTCTATTATTGTTGTTTTAAACAGGCTCCATGCACTCTGAAGAGATTGGATTCTTCTAACCCTCCCCTTCAGTTTCTCTCTAACTAGTTTCCTCATCTGAGGGAAATTTGCCCTTCGAAAATCAAGGGTTTTTATGTCTGATTTGGTTGACACTCTTCCTCCGACATGCATGGCAAAGGTAATTGCAGCATGGTCACTGTTCCCCAGAGGCTCAGTGACATTCACATCCCTGACCAGGTCCTGAGTATCACACAGTATTAGATCCAGAGTTGCCTGTTCTCGGGTGGGCTCCATGACAAATTGCTCTAAGGCACAGTCATTCAGCAAGTCGAGAAACCCAGTTTCTCTTTCTTGCCCGGAGCTCGCATTGGCCCAGTCAATGTGGGGATAATTGAAGTCCCCCATGATTACTATCCTATCCCTCTTAGCCACCTCCATGATTTCTCTCCTCATTTCAAGGTCCCCCTCAAGTACCCAGCTTACTGTGGGAGTGGCAATATGTCGCCTGTATAATTAAATTGTAAACCACCCAGAGAGTGCTTTAAGTACCATGAGGCGGTATATGAGTAGCACACATTGCACACTTTATGATGTTAATTGTGAATAAAGGTTTTAAATGTTTCTGTACTCAGAATAAAACTTTTATCTTCTGTAATTAAAGATTATTTCTCGTCAAGTCAATTCTGACTTGCGGTGACCCTTTCACAGTTTTCTTGGTATCAAGTACTCAAAGCAATTTACCAGTCTCTCTTTCTGGTGCCACTCTGGGAACATGGAACTCTTCCAATTAGGTATCGCAGGTGGCAAGACACATGTCATCTCATGAAAGTTCCCATACTCCGTCTGAGTAACATCAGCTGGGTCTCAGGGGCACAGTGGAAATCTGAATTCCCAACCTGTGGCCAGCCGTTACACCAGCCGGTGTCTCTTTTGCTTATGCAGCAATTTCTTGAATTATGAAAAACTTGAATTATGAAAAAAAAATTGAATTACGAAAGGAAATCCCCTGGAATGTGGGAAATCCAAGTTAAGACAATTTAGCTCCCCACCCCCCGTGTTTTGGCTCCAACGTCCCATCACCAACACTGCTGCCTGCACCATAATTTTTAAAAAGGCTAAATTTTCTTAACTCAGATTTCCCGCATACCAGAGGATTTCCTTTCGTAATTTTAAAAGACCCATGCTCTGGGGAAAGACTGCCTGCTCCCCAATGCTCTGGTTTTGCCTTGCAAGCAGGCAGAAACCCCACAAATGGGAGGAGGTGCCGTTTATGCCTGCTTCGAAGGCAAAACCAGGCCATGAGGGACGCAGGCAAAAAACCCTCCCATCGCTTGCCACCACAGCAGGGAGCAAGCGCTGGGGGGGGGGGACAAAGGAGCCCTCTGGGCGGTTGCCCCAACCCAGCAAAGTAGGGGGAAAGCTTCCCCCCTTTGCTGGCTTTGGGGGGGGACCCCTTAATCAATCGGCAGCAAAGGCTGCAGAGCTGTCAAAATCAGCTGCTTTCAGAGGCGCACCGACAGGAATTTCGTAATTCAAGACATTACTGTATACTGACTTTTCAAAAGAGTGGGCGAAATCCAGTGTCGCATCTCATGCATTGAATATTTTGCACTCTGTACAGTCCGAGAGGTCAGTTCAGAAGTCTGAGTCATGGGGGACGCTAGAAAACATTGTGAAACGTGGTGTTACCAACCTACAACAGGAAGAGGGAAATACCTCACAAAAAAGACCCGACAGATTTCCATTGTTTGCTCCCGTTTCCAGATTTTGGGCATTTTTGAAAACTTCAGAGATTCTTTGAGAGATAAAAGGAGGAGGAATGTAAGAGAAAGATCCTTTCCACAAGCTGGCTTTAAGCTTTGGGATCACTGGATTTCACTCAGTGACCATGACTTATTTTCTGTTACATTTCCGTAGTTTTTCACTCTCTTGTGACCCTGCTCTGGACAAATTGGAACAGGTTCAAAAGAGGGCAAGAGGGATGACCAGTGGCCTGGGAATCATCTTATGAGGAAAGACTGAACGAACTAGGCATGTTTAATCTTGAGGAAAGAACCGGATAAGGTTCAAGGTCTTTGTTTTGGTTTACAAAACCCTCCACGGCTTGGGACCTGAATACCTGTCGGAGCGTATCCCCCAAAGATCAACTGAGGCCCGGCCCACTAGAATGTCACGGGCGCTCTCACTCCGAGTGGCCACGCCCAGGGAGGCACGGAAATCAGCTGCCTGTAACCGGGCCTTCTCTGTGGCTGGCCCCTCGCGCTGGAACCATCTTCCGAGTGAGTTGTGCCTTGCACAGTCCCTTCAAAAAAGCGATAAAACCCTGCTTTTTAGAGAGTCATTTGGCGACCTGGCTTAGGGTTTTTTGTTTGTTTGTTTGTTTGTTTGTTTTGCTGTCTTGCCATTGACTTATCGACTTCTTTGTTGAGTTGTTTTACTCGATATTTCAAGGGTTAGAATGCCTTCACCTGTTGGTGGGACAGCGGGATAGATTTGGCATTGTGCTGGGTTACCGTGCTCCCCGCAACCCAGCACAATCCCTGCCAGAGCTCTCGGAGTTCATCGCAGCGGCTCTTTTGAAGTCCCCACACCTTCTGGTGGTTGGGGACTTCAATGTGCACGCTGGTGGTGGACTTTCTGGTGCAGCTCTGGAATTCATAGAGTCCATGACCTCCATGGGTCTATTCCAGCATGTTTTATGCCCCACCCACAGATCAGGGCATACCCTTGACCTGGTCTTTTCCTCCATGTCGGGGAATTTTTCTCTGGAGGTAGGGGACATTGTCTCTCTACCTGTGTCATGGTCAGACCATCACCTACTGTCTTTTCCCCTGTTGGTTGTGCCCTCTCCCCGCAGGGACCACGGGCCTTCTGCGTTGGCCCGCCCCCGGAGGCTTCTGGACCCAGTACGGTTCCGTGACGCCTTCGGGGAGCTTCCTGGTGGCCTGGCTGACGCTCCGGTCAATGCCGCGGCTGACCTAGGGTTTGAAATAGCTGCCCGCGCGGTCGACCGGATCGTTCCCAAACGCCTTCTCCGTAGCAGAGCTTGATCTTCGCCGTGGTTTACGGCGGAGTTGAGAGTGATGAAGCGGGAACGGAGAAGGTTGGAGAGCATCTGGAGGCAGAGCCGGACGGCACTTGACAAGGCTGCAGTAGTTATCCAGACTAGGCACTACTCGTGAGCGATCAGGGAGGCCAAAACCTCCTATTACTCCCTGAGAATTGGTGAGGCCTCGAACCGCCAGGCAGAGCTCTTCCGGGTGGTTCGGGACCTCACCAATCCTAGACTGGTCAGGCTTCCTCCTACTGAGTTCAGTAGTGAGAACTTTGCAGTCTTCTTTCGATCTAAAATAGAGGCCATCCGTGCCGGCTTTGACTCCGGTTGCAGTGGCCCTCCCCCGCCACCCCCTGTCGCTGCACCCCCTCGTTCTCCTCTTGTGGATGAGCTTGGGCCTGTTTCCTCTTTGGAGGCCTCCAGGGCGATCGCCCACTGCCGGCCCGCGTCCACCCCCTTCGAACCTTGCCCCTCTTGGCTAATAAAAGCGGCCGGAGGGACTATGTCGGAATGGGCGTCTGCCATCGCCACCGCCTCCTTCAGCGAGGGGGTCTTTCCCTCCCACTTGAAGGAGACGGTGGTTAAGCCCATTCTTAAAAAACCTGGCATGGCATTGGACCAATTGGCGAATTACCGTCCGATTGCCAATGTCCCTTTTATGGGCAAGGTAATCAAGAGGGTGGCAGCGGTCCGGATTCAATCTTTTCTGGAGGAACATCAGTGCCTTGACCCATGCCAGTCCGGGTTCAGGCCTGGCCGGGGGACCGAGACAGCTCTGGTCGCGCTGCAAGATGACCTAATCCGGGCGGCCGACAGGGGTTCCTCTATCCTGTTGGTTCTCCTGGATTTGTCAGTGGCCTTCAATACCGTCGACCACGGTATCCTGCTGGATCGGCTCTCCAAGGTGGGGATCGGGGGCACTGCTTGCAGTTGGCTCCAGTCCTTCCTGGAGGGCCGTCCCCAGTATGTGCAACATGGTGGAGAGTTGTCGGCCCCGTGGATACTCCCTTGTGGGGTTCCGCAGGGCTCGTCTCTCTCCCCCATGTTGTTCAACATCGTATGTGAGGCCGCTGGCTGGGGTCATTAGGAGATTTGGAGTCTGCTATCACCAGTACGCTGATGACATGCAGCTCTATCTCTCCTTTTCTACCTCTGCAGTGGAAGCTGTCCGGACTCTCGACCAGTGCCTGGATGTGGTCCTAACATGGACCAGGGCCAACAGGCTCAGGCTCAACCCCGAGAAGACTGAGGTGATGTTCTTCGGGAGTTCCCCATCTGGATATGGAGGCCCTCTCCCCAGTCTGGATGGGGTTTCCCTCCAGCTGGCGGACAGGGCTCGGAATTTGGGTGTGGTTCCGGACCCGGCACTAACCTTGGAAGCCCAGGTGGCCACCGTGGTCAGATCTGCTTTTTACCATCTCCGCCAAATTGCCCAGATCCGCCCATACCTAGATGTTGACTCCCTGAGAACAGTGGTGCAAGCGCTGGTGATCTCGAGGTTGGACTACTGTAATGCTCTCTACATGGGGTTGCCCTTGACTCTCCTCCGGCGTTTGCAGCGGGTACAAAATGCGGCAGCCAGGCTGGTGGCAGGTGTGCGTCGCCATGACCATATCACCCCGGTCCTGGCTCGCCTGCACTGGTTGCGCGTTGCATCCCGGTTCAGAATCAAGGTCCTGGGTTTAGTTTATAAAACCCTTCATGGCCTGGGCCCGGACTACCTGTCAGAGCGTATCGTCCAGCGATCAACCTCGGCCCGTCCAGTTTGGCAGTTGCAAGCGCACTTGCTGCGGGTCGCCACGCGTAGAGAGGCCCGAAATTCCATCACCCATAACCGGGCCTTCTCAGTGGCTGGCCCCTCTCTTTGGAACAGCTTACCAGTCAAAGTGCACTCTGGAGAGTCCCTGTTGGCCTTCCGCCGCGCACTAAAAACTCTCCTCTTCAGCGAGGCCTTTGGCGGTTCTGTTTAGTGTTTTTTTTCTCTTTTTTCCCCGCCATCTTATGCTCGCTGACTAGTGTTGCTGCTGAGCTTGTGACTATTATGTCAAGATGTGATGATGCCCAAGCTATTTTATTACATTGTTCTTATATTGTTGTTGTTGTTTTAACCTGTTTGTTGCTCTGTTGTATTGGTTGCTGACTTGTTCAGTTTTGTAAGCCGCCCAGAGTTCCGTTTCGGAAGATGGGCAGGGTAAAAGTGAAATAAATAAATAAATAAATAAATAAATAAATAAATAAATAAATAAATAAATAATATTTTATATATTTTTTTCTGTTTTTTAGATTTCATCTTGATTGTTGTTCCTTTTGGGTTTGTCTTGCCCCCTTTGTTCACCGCCCGGAGTTCCTTCGGGAAGACGGGCAGTATAAAAATAGACAGACAGACAGACAAACAAACAAACAAACTAACAAACAAATAAATAAATAAATAAAGACTGATGGGAGATAGGGTAGCACTTTTCAAATACAGTACTTGAAAGGCTGCCATACAGAGGAGGGACAGGACCTGTTCTCAATCATCCCTGAATGCACAACAATCAGCTCAAGTTACAGGAAATCAGATTTTGGTTGAATATCAGGAAAAACATAACTGTCAGAGCAGTACAGTGACGGAGGTCATTACCTCAGGAGGTGGTGAGTGCTCCAACACTGAGGTCCTTCAAGAGAAAACTGGACAACCACTTGGCAGACATCTTAAGATTTGGATTCCTGCCTTGAGCAGGGGGTTATTTATTTATTTATTTATTTATTTATTTATTTATTTATTTACCTCACCGATTTTCTAGAAGGGAACTCAGGGCAGTTTACAAAAGAACAACATATATACTTATTAAAACACAGTGAGTTCAAATCAAACAAACAACAAAAAGAACGGGAAAGGGAAAGAGGGGAAAAAAACAGCAAGAGGCAAAAACAAACGAATAATAAACAAAACAGTAACAAAGTATTGCAGCAAATGTCTTGTAGGCTCCTTCCTATGGTTCTGTGCATCATCTTGCTTATTGCTTGTAAAAGCTTGAGTTGTAAAATGAATTAATCAATCAGCAGTCCTCTCAGACACTTTCTTTTGGGACTGAAAAACCTGAATCAGGATAATTTTGTTTTGACCAGGAAACGAAGTGCGGTGACCACAAGGCCATTATAGTCGAAGTCTCGGGAGAATCTTTTTATACTGGAACGTCAGTATTCACTTTTGAAGAGGACGACCCTCTGAAATGTGGTTTCTTCCTAAAATAACCACTGCTGGTTTGTTTCATTTCCCTCCAGTAATTAAGACCAAAAGGGTGCACATTGATTGTTGTTGTTGTTTTACAGGTATTGTCCCTTTATCATTTACTATCCGTTAATGCTCAAATTCCATTTCACATAAGATCTAGAAGTTTCTTGTTTCTGGAGAGCAAGAAAGAGGGATGCATTGTGACAATAGATAAAAGATTGACCTCTGTACCACATAATTTTAAGTTTCAACTTTGTCTTGCTATTGCTTCTCAGAAGCTATTGCTTTTCAGTTCCTCACTCATCTGAGTTTTTTTTTGGGGGGAAATACTAACCTGCAGGGATAGCAAGTCCAAATTTTGTTCTCCGTTCCCCCTCACACCAAAGCTCATCTTTCTAAGACCCCATCGCTCCCCCTATCATGGAAAATGCCTTAGTGCAATCAGAAGTGTGACAGGTGGCAGTGATAACTAAGGTTAACTGTTTGAAAAACTGCTCCCTTATCAAATTCTTTAAAAATACATATTTTTTAAAAATTCTGTATTAGTAACATTGAAGGTTTAAAGAAGAGTATGTCAGTGAGGATTCTCAGTCATCCAGGTGAGTTTAATCTGGAAGTTGTCATGGCAACTAGACTTATTTTCTTGAGAGATTGAAATGTTTTGCTACTCATCCAAGCAGCTTTGTTAGTCTGAGGAAAGTTTGTGGCGAGTCGTCCATTTTATAGTTCCTTTCCCAACTCTCCCCAACACCCAGAACCGATGGAAGAACCTGGTCATCCCTTACATGGCTGGAGCGTCTGAAAAACTTAAAAGGATTTTTGGCAAACACCGTATCCCTGTTTACTTCAAACCCACAAACACACTAAGGCGGAGACTCGTCCACCCAAAGTACCCGACACCAAAACACAAGAGGAGCAATATAGTATATGCGGTCCAGTGCAGTGAGGAGTGTTCAGACCTCTACAATGGAGAAACTAAGCAGCCATTAAACAGAAGGATGGCCAAACATAGGAGGGGCAACAGCTCAGGACGTGTACCTCCATTTGAAGGACAAAGGGCACTCATTCAAAGATGAGGATGTATGCATATTAGACAGAGAAGAGAGGTAGTTTGAGAGAGGGGTCAGGGAAGCTATTCATGTGTGTATTGAAAACCCCTCTCTCAACTAGGTGGGGGACTCAGACACAAATCTGTCTGCTACTTATTAAGCGGTACTTTCATCAATCCCCAGACATATTAGAAGCACTTCACACCTCCACCAGCAATGCCATAGCTAATGACCCATACTTAATGGGCCTTGGGAAAGGTAGCATAGGTGGGACCTTCATGCACCCTAGGCCTTTGTCCACCTAATGAGCCTATTCAGATCATGGTTCACCTATGAACCTATTCAGGCTATTGTCTAAATAACAAGCCTGTTCAGGCCATTGTCCAACTTATGAGCCTATTCAGACCAGGAGTGTGTGAAATCAAGGTGAACTATAAAATGAAGGACTCGCCACTAACTTTCCTCAGACTGACCAAGCTGCTTGGATGAGTAGCAAAACATTTCAATCTCTCAAGAAAAGAAGTCCAGTTGCCATGACTCAAATTCCTGTTTAAAGAAGAGATGCAGGGAGGAGGCCATTTTCAGGACGGTGCGTTTGAGATGGAAGGAGAGCAGACACATGCATAAAGATCTGGGCAGTGATGCTGGGATCACGTGCGAACAGTGGAAGGGTCTTTATATGTTGCTGGGAGGTGGCCTCTCATAGGTTTACCAGGAGCAATTTTGGCTCTTACCAGGAGTAATTTTCCTATGGGAAAATTGGGCGGTTAATAAGTGTAAGGAATAAATAAATAAATAAATAAATAAATAAATAAATAAATAAATAAAT
>JAHTLZ010000268.1:4921936-4994866 GCA_023846285.1 Phrynocephalus versicolor | reverse complement strand
TAAATAAATAAATAAATAAATAAATAAATAAATAAATAAATAAATAAGTTTTCCTACTCCTATTACAAGTATTACTGAGATAGGTTTAGCACTTTTTTTGAAACCAGTACAGAAATATGCATTTTTTAATTTATTTTTTTCATTATTAGCAATTTGCCACTGATGCTGCTTCTCTTTTTCTAAGTTCCAAGTTTGGCGGCAGAAAGCAACTGAAAAGTGTTTCTCTGACATGTGAGATAATATAGGGGTACACCCACACTGAAAACACTAAATTTCCCCCACCCTGTTTTAATATCATTGCTTGAGAATAATGTGTTGTTAGTCTGTGGAACTCCCTGCCACAGGATGTGGTGATGGCATCTGGCCTGGATGCCTTCAAAAGGGGATGGGACAGATTCCTGGAGGAAAAGTCCATCACAGGTGACAAACCATGATGGAGATGTGTCATCTCCAGGGTTAAAACCGGGGTACTTCAAGGGCCAGATGCAGGGGAGTGGTATCAGGAGACAGATATCTAATCTCGTGCGCTCCCAGAGGCATTGGTGGGGCCACTGTGAGATACAGGAAGCTGGAATAGATGGGCCTTTGAACTGATCCAGCATAGCTCTTCTTATGTTCTTATGTTCTGAATAATGCCTTGGGATGTAGCAGGGCAATTCTTCAGCTTGAGTGAGCTAGCTTTCCACTGCGCTTTCTTCTCCGTGTTTTCCAACCTATGTAAAAATGGATGTTACACAGATCCAGACCCAAGACTGTGAAATAAATCTGCAGGGTTCAAGGAAGAGTTAACAACCCAAAGGGTGGTGACTACATGGTGGCCTTTAATACAGATACAATCTAGGAATAAGAAAGGTTTGAAAAAGTATGGCATTTATAATGACATGATAGTATTTGATAAAATATTGCTGTCCTCAGATGATAAGTTAATTAATAAAATACATTTTTGTTAGAATGGAAAATGGAAGATGAGTAATGTGAAAGAAACAATGATACATTGGGCAATTTTTTTTGTTACAATGTGGAGCTGGAGAAATGGCAAAAACTTTGGAATATAAACTAAATTAACAATGGAGATGTCATATAAAGAAAATCTGTATTAAATGTTTTATAGATGGCATTTTCCACCTGCTAAGTTAGCTAAAATGTTCCCAAACTTGTCTAGCAAATGTTGGAATTGTGCACAAGAAATGCAAACTTATTATCATGCATGGTGAGAGTGTGATAAAGCAGAAAACTATTGGATTAAAATACATACCTGTCTTATTAGAATGATAAAAATACTTCTAGACTTTAGGCCAGAACTGTTTTTACTAGGCATATTACCAGAAAATTTGGATAAGCAAAATACTTACCTAGTACAGTATTGCACATTGTGATAGAGGCGAAGATAGTTTGGGCACAACATTGGAAAAACGAAGAAACACCAACAGATGAAATGATTGTTGAGAAAATTTTGGAATGTGCAGAGATGGACAGACGGACAGTGAAAAATCAAAGAAAAAGAGGACTCTCAATATTACCAAGTATGAAATCTGTTTTATCAAGGGCTAGAAAGGAGAAACAAAGAATAAAAGCAAGTTGGTTGTAACATAATAATGACTGAAGCCCATGTAACATGATGTGTAACAAAGGTAACATATACTATTTTTTTAAGAAAATGAATAAGATATATTTTTGAAAAATTAATAAAACTTGAGGGGCCTTTTTTTCAGAGTTTGCACATTAAATTCAACAGATTTCTTTTATGAGTTATTCCTTATTACACCTCTTGGATTACAGTTCCAATGTCCCTGCTTTTTAAGAGGCATTTCTATATGCATTGATACATTTCTCTAAAATCAGTGTTAACATTATTTATATGACATTTCAAAGCTTTGAAGAGGAACCTGCATAAATATGGGTTTTTTTCAAGCAAACAAAATAATACTAACAAAATACCCTCAGAAATCCTGATTATCCAAAGTGCCATTGGGCTGGTATAGGTTTAACACTGCGTCTTTGCTTAAAGCCTAACTCAACATTGCTCAAGCATTTTATAATTTTATAACCAGTCTTTGATGCCTTAGTACCTTTTATAATATTTTATAATGATTATAAATTTTTGAACAGAAGAGAAAGGATTCCTGGGGTGTTTGAGCTGAAAAACAATGGGGATATGGATATGAATCAGATTAGTTTTAGGAATAAAATTGCATTTTATAGAAATGGTTTCTGCAATAAAAGTTGATTTAACTCAAGCTAAGTTGTGCAGTGTGTTGATTACTTGACAGCTGGCTATGTGGTGGGAGTGATGTCAGAGTGAGATTGGCAATAATCCACATACAGGGGCAACTAAGGATGGTGGCAACAGCTGTTGAAGATTGTAAAATAAAAATGTTAAAATGCATGATTATTTATGGGCAAACCCAGGTCTAATCATCCAAGTGGTGAGCTAAAGAGAGGTGGGGCATTTTATTTATTTATTTATTTATTTATTTATTTATTTATTTATTTATTTATTTATGAATAATTGCATTGGATGCTGCTATTGATCCAGGGCCTGTAAATAAAACGCCCCCACCTGCCTGTCCTGTATTAATAGATGAGTTTATATAGCTGGATGATTATATAGCCGGATGATGTGGTCAAGACCCTTGGGTGGGGATGAGGGACACCACATGTCTGCTGGATCCTTGCCCATCATGAATCAAAAAAGCTGCCAGAGAGGGTATGGCAGACTGGTTAGGAAGAGTAGTGAATGCCTCCTTGCAACAGGGCAGGATTCCACCATGCTTAATGGAGGTAATGGTATCACCACTGCTAAAAAGCCCTCTTTAGATCCAACACTACAGTACTGAACAATTACCGACCATTATCAAATATCCCATTCTTGGGGAAAATACTAAGCGGGTTGTGGGCTCATACTGTAGCTCCAGAGGTTTCTGGATGAGATAAACTATCTGGACCCATTTCAATCTGGCTTCAGGCCTTGCTATGGGAATGAGATGGCACTGGTTGCATTGGTAGATGACCTACTCACAGAATTGGATGGGGGATCTGTATCACTTTTGGTTTTACTAGACCTCTCAGTTGATTTTGACACTATAGACCAATGATGGCGAACCTTTTAAAGACTGAGTGCCCAAACTGCAATTCATAACTCACTATTTTTTCGCAAAGTGCCACTGCAGCAGTTTAACCTGAATACAGGTGGCTGTGAAGGGGCGATGTTGGCTGCCCATAGAAAGGGCTCCGAGTGGCAGCTTTGGCACCCGTGCCATAGGTTCACCAACACTTCTATAGACCATGGCATCCTCCTGACTCATCTCTCTGAAGTGGGAATTGGGGGTACTGCATTAAAGTGGCTCTGGTCCTTCCGACAGCAAAGAACGCAAAATGGTATTAGGTGATTCATGTTTGACACCACAGCCGCTGACCTGTGGAGTTCCCCCGGGTTCTGTTCTGTCTCCTATGTTATTTAACATCTATATGAAACCACTGGGGGAGATTATCAGGAATTTGGGGGTTAAGTGCCACCAGTATGTCGATGATACCCAGCTCTACCTCTCGTCACCTCCGGATTCTAAGGGAGCTACTATCTCAACATGACATGAGTTTTTAGCTGCAGTAATGAAATGGATGAGGATGAACAAAAGGAAACTAAACCCAGACAAGAGAGAGGTGCTTCTGGTCAGTCGAAAGGGAGAACAAGGGATAGGGATACAACCTGTACTGGATAAGGTCACTACAAAGCACTGCACAACCTGGGCCCAAGATACCTCAGAGATCAAATCTCTCAGTATAAACTGGCTTGGATGTTAAGGTCATCAGGAGAGGCCTTTCTCTCCATCCCACCACCCTCACAGGTACGTCTCGTGGGAACCCATGAAAGGGCCTTTTCAGCTGCTGTGCTCAGACTCTGGAACTCCCTCCCATTAGAGGCCAGGACTGCCCCATCTCTGATGTCTTTCCGGAAACAGGCAAAGACCTTTCTCTTCAGGGAAGGTTTCCCTGAATGATGGACTGCCTATTATGTGTCTTTCATATGAAACTATAGAATCACATAAACTTTGTGTTATAACCACTTGTGTGATTACATTGACACTATGTTTTCAATGTTAGTTTCCATCACTTATAACTTTACATGGAATTTTACTCTCCTTTTAACTGCTCACATTCTTTTGTACCTTTAATATGTTGTCTTTTAATGCTGTAAGAGTGAAAGATGTTCCTCATTTCCCTGTTCTCAATACCTGAACATGCTTTAATTGTACTGAACTGTATATTATCCCGCATTACTGTAATCCACCTTGGGTCCTTTTCCAAGGAGAAAGGTGGGGTAAAATACTCTAAAATAAATAAATAATAAATAATAAGATGTTTAGCAGCAGCCCTCTCCTACTTTCTCAAAAATAATGTGCAGTTGGGGGGGGGGGGGGTGCTGATGGAGAAACCCCCAGGGGGGTGCACCGGGGGGGGGGGAGGGCTATGTATATATGTTGATATAAGTAGGATGTAGTGTCATGTCATGAAGTACAATTTTGAACTGCAGATTTGGTGTCCAACTGCATAACTCGACAGAAAGAAAAAAAATCCACTGAAGTAAGTGTTTAAATTTATCTTTATCAGGATTTGATCTGGAAAATGCCACAAAATGCCTCATAGGGACTGTCCCATGACGAGCCATCAATGATTCTGTGAGGGAAGGATAAATCATAGTATTGAATCAATATATGGCCCACCTTTGTCACAATGTTTATCTATGGAGAAAACATTAATGGTTATGCACTTAAAATATTTTGGTCTGTTAGAAAACGAGTCCCTTAGAATCACAGAATCATAGAGTTGGAAGAGACCTCAAGGGCCATCCAGTCCAACCCCCTGCCATGCAGGAACCCCCCATCACAGTACAGTAACTCCTTGCCCACCCGCGATGCATGAAAATCCATGATATGCGGTAGCGGGTGGGGGGCGGGCCCGGGGCGTCGCCTGTCAAGCCTTGGGGCGGCGTGTGCATGCGGTGTTGCGGGATCTTACCTCCCGCCGCCCTGAGGCTTCTTGGGGGAGCCTGGTTGAGCGGTGCGGAGCGACCCGATCGCTCCACACCGCCCCAAGGCTCCTCAGCCAGAAGCACCTTTGCAAGCGCGAGCCGCTTTTCCCGACTTCCTGGGAGGCCAGGGAAAGCGGCGCGTGATCCCCCCTCCCTCAAACCCTTTCCTAGTACCGTGGTACTGCGATATAGCGGGACCGCGGGACCGGAACCGGGAAAGGGCAGGGGACCACTGTACTCCCAACAGATGGCCATTCAGCCTCTGCTTAAAAACTTCCAAAGGAGACTCCACCACCCTACATAGCAGATTATTCCACTGCTGAACAGCTCTAACCATCAGGAAGTTCTTCCTAATGTTCAAATGGAATCTGTTTTCCTGTACTGTAGTTTGTAACCATTGCCCCGCGTCCTAGTCCCTGAAGCCGTGTAAAACAAACCTGTTCACTCTTCAATATGACATCCTTTCAAATATTTAAACAGCTATCATATCCCCCCTCAGCCTTCCTTTTGTAAGGCTAAAGATTTCCAGCTCCCGGAAATGTAAACAATAGCATGTACAATTGTTATTTTTGACTTGATATATTCAATGTAACTTTTTAGAGTGTATTCCCCTTTTTCCCTTCCCCCTTATCCCCTCTTCCTCCTCAAAACTAATAAAATTATTTAATTAAAAAAAAAAGATTTCCAGCTCCCTAAGCCGTTCCTCATAAGACATTTCTTCCAGACCTTTAACCATCCTGGTCACCTTCCTCTGGACCCGTTCAAGGTTGCCAGCATCCTTTTAAAACTGAGGTGTGCAGAACTGGACACAGTGTGTTGTACAGCATACTTGGGTTCTGGAGAACGGGGTTCAAATCTCAACTTGGCCATGGGAAATCCCTGGGGGAGTGGAACTGGTGAAAACCCTCCTTAGATATCTATCTCCCTTACTGTACTGCCATGCGTTGGTTTCAAATTGACGGCACAGAACACACACAAGAAAAGAAAGTGTTTCTAATCTTCTGCAGAAGCAGTGAATTTATACTTCTTTATTCACAAAATAAATAAGGTCACAGTGGCAAAACCCACAAAATACATACAATCTCTCTTGTTTGTTCCAATTTCATACTAAAGGAGGGGGATGACCTCTTAAGGTATCTGGGTGGGGTGGGGTGGAAGGAATTATCCATATCCTATATGAGATGCAAGACCAATAGAATCATGGTGCCCACCAGAAGCAAAGCAAAGTGTTCTGCTTTTAAACCGCTCCATAGCACTTCAAGGAGTCCCTGGGCAGTTTAATTACAGTATGCAAGCTACACATTGCCCCCCACCCCCAGGAAGCTGGGTGCTCATTTAACCAACTTCGGAAGGATGGAACGCTGAGTCAACCTTGAGCCTGTTGCCTGGGATTGAACTCCAGGTTGTGAGCACAGTTTTAGCTGCAGTACAGGCATTTAACCACTGCACCACAAGGCGCCACCACTTCGACCCAATCCCAACAAAATGCACCAATAATTCCATTGTGTAGCTTCAGTTCCCCAGTGATTTTTGTGGCTGCTCCATCCCTTTGGGCACAGGAAGTGGGTCTGTTGGTTTTCTGTTTACAGAAAAGACCGTCATTCTAAAGTCTAGGAAGCAAGAGAGCCACTGTGCACACAGACCCTTGCATGTGCAATTAAGAGTAGGCCATACTCTTGAAAAATGAGAAAGGATGTACGTCACTACAGACAAAGGAAACATGTGCAAAACAAAACACAGGGTTTATCACAGTGTGCTAGGATGCTTTTGTCCTTTGAACAGGCATCTCACCGCGTTTTCAAGTCAGGGTTGTTGCATTTTGCTTTGTGGGTGGGGGCACTTGCCTTTCACAAGAGATCCATCAGCAGGCAGGCAGCTCCTTAACAGTACAAGGTGTGCATAATAGGACAGCATTGATCCAAATGCCACGGTTGTACTACAGAAGGGAGGTACTGAGGCTCTGAACAAAACAATTTCATTGTCTGTCTCTAAGGCAGGGGTGCCCAAACTTTTTGTAAGGAGGGCTGGATTTGGTGGCTGAGAATGTGTCAGGGGCTGGTTGCTCCTTGACCCTGCCACCCCACTGCAAGCCCCACCCACTGACCCATAAGCCCCACCCACTGACCGCATGTGCGCCCAACCTCACAATGTTCCCGGCTATGCTGGTGGCGGTGGCCCGCCTGCGCGCGCGCGCACCTGGCTTCACAAGATTCCTGGTGATGCTGGTGGCGGCAGCCTGTGCATGCACGCAGCCCCACAAGCTTCCCGGTGGTGTTGTTGGTGGTGGGGTCAGTGTTGGCGGAAGATTTAAAAAAAAAAAACATGGGGTAAAGGAGGGGTGGAGGGGTGGGCCAATCAGCCGCGGGCCACTCAGAATGGCCTGATGGGCCGGATTTGGCCTCCAGGCCAGACTTTGGGCAGACGTGCTCTAAGGCAAGGCTGTGGACAGTGTTGTCCTTCAGTTCTTACTGGACTTCCACCCAGCCTTGGTCAATGCAGCCAGCAGTAAGAGACACTGGGAGTTAAAAGCCAAACCACCTTTGGTTTTTTCCTTGCCCGTCTCAGAATCACAGTGTCCCAAGTTACACCACGTGCCTTCAGCAGGTGTAACCATGCAACAGGATTCTGGCTCATGTTATCCAAAGTGCCCCATGCTATGCTCACAGCCACTCAGGCGGCATCCAACTCAGAAAGGGGATTCCCTAGTATTTGGACTTCAGTTTATGATGGCCATGGGTTCATCTCAAGGGCATCAAGAATCTAACCTAAGACTGCCTTCTTCTAACAATCTCAGAACTCCAGAGCAGGAAAGGAACCGATGGACCACCAGGTCTGGCCCCTGTAAAGGGGGTCCAGGGGGGATCGAACGCCTCACCTTTGCCTCTGTAGCCAGAGACGTAAATCACTGAACTATCCAGCACATCTTTTATAACCTTAGAACTGGTCATGCATGGAGTATGGCTCACTAAATACAGGATGGGTTTCAGAGAAGATCCTGGGCAAATTAGGGGTTTTTGGAGTAGTGAAAAATAAAATAAAATCTGCAGGAATGCCGCAGGCACTGGCTGGGCAGTGTCAGTGATGTCTCCACCAAACAGCCAAGTAAGTCCCTCTCTTACGCGCACCGTGCTTCTGCTCTGCAAATCCCCCAAGAGCTAATTCTTTTTAGTCAAGTAGAGATGAGAGATGCTTGATTTTGGTAGAGTCAACACTCACTGCTTCCTTTTTACCCCTTCACCTCAGCGCTGGGCTCACAGCATGGCTCAGCTGGTTCCTGCATGAACCTTTTTGAGCCCCTGCCTCACAAAGATGTGGGAAAGTGGCCCATACCGAATTACTTGTCTGCCCCAAGTGCCAGCTGTTCCACGTTTCTTTAAAGCAGCCATGTCCAAAGTCCGGCCCGGGGGCCAAATCCGACCCCCCAGGCCATTTTGAGTGGCCCACGGCTGGCCAGACCGCCCCCTCCCTCCCCTCCCTCTTTCACCCTCCCCATGCGCAAACCTCCCCATACCCAGTCCAAAGCAACAGGAATGGGCGAGGTGGCGGCCAAGGGAGCTCTGGACATGATTGAGAGCACCCTCAGCCCACCACGAGGTCAGAGGACCGGAGGAGAAGCCCCACCACAAGCCACCCTCCTTCTCCTGTGGGGGGTTTATTAAAAATTAATACATAAATAAATGCAAGGAGAGTGGTGGGGTGAGCAGGCAGGCAAGCAGAAGAGCTTGGCTTGGCTTCGTGGGGGTGGGGAAGAGTAACTAGCCACAGAGTATGGGGGTGGTGTGCTTGCAGAAGGGGACCCTGGAGTGTGGGTGTGTTTGTGTGTAGGGGGCTTTGCAACGAGTCCCCTCCTCTGAAAAATAAAAAGAGGGGGAATTGGTTTGTAGAGGAAACGTGGTTTGCAAGGGGTCAGTGGGTGGGGCTTGCAGGGGGCAGTCGGCCCCCACACATTCTCAGCCACCAAATCTGGCCCTCCTTACAAAAAGTTTGGACACCCCAGCTTTAAAGTGAACCCACCTTCAAGAACTCAGGATGCAAAGGACCCTTGTCCTTCCGAGGGTCCGTTCTCTCCAGTACAGCTCCCCCGTCTGTGTACCGGCAGAGATGTTTTGGGATCTTGTTATAAATTTCTGCTGAGGAACATGGTTTGGACTTCTGAGCACTTTTTCTCCCTCTTAACGTTGGGCCCTTTTGGGCACCGCTGCTGCTGCTGCTACTCTGTTTCGTGTCAAAGGCTGGTATCGACCGTGTCTAGCTTGAGATGCGTGCCAACCTCCGAAAGCGTGTCGGGTTGCCCCTCGCGGCAGAAAAGCACCGCTGGGTTCTTACAGGCCCACATGGCTACCTCCCCACGACTGGCCGGGCTGGAGGAGGTGAGGGTGCTTCTGGCGGTCCCCCCGCTGCCCTGTTCGTGGCTGGCGTAGTGCTCGGCTCGGCTCTTGGCTTCCAGGTGCCGCCGGCGGCCTTGGGCCGTGGCCAGGTAGGCGGCCATGTTCTTCCCGGTCCTGTAGCCGCCTTCCCGGTTGCGCCCTAGCAAGACGGAGATGTTGGGGTTCCGGGCGGCGTAGATGAGGGGGTTGATGGCTCCGTTAGCCCAAGCCATCCAGCTGGCCACGGCGTCCGTGGCGGGCGAGAAGGAGAAGCTGCCGGTGGCGGCGGCCAGGCCCAGGATGCAATAGGGACCCCAGCAGCAGATGATGGAGACTATCATGATGAGGACGGTGGTGGCGGTCCGCATCTCGCCGTAGAAGCGCAGCAGGTGCCCGTAGGTGGTGAGGGGCCGCACCCGGCTCTCCGAGAGGCGCACTGCCCGGCAGATGTGGTAGTGGCAGAAGCACATGAGGGCAAAGGGCAGCAGGAAGCAGAGGATGATCAGGGTGGCGCTGTAAGGGGGTCCCAAGCGGGAGGACCCCCAGGGCAGGACGTACCTGCAGGGGTAGGTGCCGGGGGCGGCCGTGGGGGCGGCCAGGGCACCACCACCACCACCTGCTGATGATGATGCTGATGTTGTGGATTCTTCCTCCTCCTCCTCCTCTTCTTCCTCCCCCCCTCCGGCGCCCCCCTGGGCCAGCAGGTACCAAGGCCCGGCCAAGCCCAAGGCGGCTACCCAGACGGCGGCCAGCAGTTGCCCGGCCCTCCTCCGCCCCATTTTCCGTCGGGGCTGTCGGACGATGGCGCAGTAGCGCTCGAAGGAGAGCAGGGCCATGGTGAGGGTGGCGGCCATGCCCAAGCCGGCGTGGAGGGCGGCGCTGGCCGTGCAAAGCCGACGTCCGAAGGGCCAAGAAACCACCCAGCCGCCGCCGCCGGCTCCTCGCCCGCCCAGCAGCAAGCTCGCCAGGGCTAAAGGCAAGCAGAGCAAGGCCCCCAGCAGCTCGGCCAGCGAGAGGGAGAGGACGAAGGCGTTGGTCACCGTCCGCAGGGGACGATGCCGGGCGATCACCGCCACCACCGCCCCGTTGCCCAGCGCCGAGAGGGCGAAGATCAGCAGCAGCAGCAGCAGCAGCGCCAGCCACGCCACCGACGACGGCGAGGACAGCGGGGACACCCCCTCGGGGACGCTCCCGTTGATCCCTATGGCAGCCGCCCCCGGCGCCGAGGCGTTGCTCTGCAAAGCGGGACCCTCCATGGACGCATCGCATCCCCGACGGCCCAGGATCGGGCCCCTTGGGCGAGCAGGAGGAGCTGCTTTCTCCGCCGCCGGCGCCACCACCAGGGGACGCTGTTCTCTCCTTCGCGGCGGCGGCGGCGGCAAGGCGCGGCGCTCTCCCCCCCTCCTCTCTTCCCCTCGGAGCGGCGCCCCGCTTTCCTCGCGCCGCTGACGTCTCGTTGCCGCCGGTTGCCCCGGGAAACCGCGGCCTGCCCCCCGACCCCCGACAATGGCGCACCACTTTAGTTTAGGCCCTGAAATGGGGAGCAGGGGGGGCGGAGTTGGGCGGGGGAGCTCTGGATGCCCGTGCCACGGCAGGCAGGCTTGGATCCCACCGGTGCAGCTCCGCCGGTGAGGTTTCTGCCTTCTCCAAGGTGCGGGCGGAGTATTGGACGGAGGGAGCCCTGGCCACCCCAGGAGCCCGACAGAGCTACACCGCCTGCCCCACGGGCTGAAAAATCAAATGGCGGCCGATTCCATGGAAGGATTTTGCCCTCACCGTCGCAAAAGCAAATTATCGAAAGAAAGATAATAGAAACAGAGAATCGTTGAGTCGGAAGGGCCATCAAGTCTGACCCCACGGTTCATGGCAGGGGTCCCATGCAAAGTAGATGGTTGTTCAATTTCCCTTTGAATGGCCAAATATTCTTCTTCATTGCAAGGGGAGGGACAGGGGAATCGAACTCCCAACGTCTGGGTAACCCACTGAGCTGTCTGGCCAGATAGGGCAAACTCAGCTGTTGGGAGGGGATGGGATGTGGTCTTGAAAGCTTTGACACCATGTTGAAATCCTACAAATCCATTACTGTACAGTGAGTGGCACCTTGTATAAAGGAACCAATTCGTTCCAAATGAAATTATGTTAAGCAAGTTTTCCTTTATACAAATTTCCCATAGGAATGCACTGAAAACAAAGTTGTCCCTAATCGTGTGTTGAGTCACAACTAGGCTAGTCCCAGCTGTTAGTTGCTGGTCCTCAAAATACCCAATAGAGAGAATCCCAACACGAGAGAATTCCGAAAATAATTGCCAATTTATTGGGCCCAGTAAATACAGCAATGCCGAACTATCTCCACAAGGCAGAGAAGATTGCTCGCCCGAGGACCAGGTTTGCAGATGTCTGTGAAGATTCTCAGCCATCCAGGTGAGTTTATCTGGAAGATGAGTCATGGCAACTGGACTTCTTTTTCTTGAGAGATAGAAACGTTTCGCTGCTCATCCAAACAGCTTCATCAGTCTGAATACAGCTAGTGCGAGTTCTCCATCTTATAGTCAGCTTTGACCTCTTGTCACCCTGGTCTGAATTAGGCTCATAGGATGAACAATGGCCTGAATAGGCTCGTTAGGGAGACAATAGTATCCATCATAGCCTTAAGGTGAACAATGGCCTAAGGTGCTGAAACCTATCAAGAATGGGTCATTAGCTATGGCCTTGGTGGTGAAGGCTTTTTGATTTGTCTGGGTACTTTGGAAAGCACACCCTGATTAGTAGCAGATAGACTATGCCTGAGGCCACCACCTCTGTTGAGTGAGGGGGTTTCAGTGCTCACATGAATGCCTTCCCTTACTCCTCTCTCAAACCACCTATCTTCTTTGTCTAATATGTGTACATATGTTTTATACCCCTTGCCCCTCCCACAAGACGCGCACAGACCCCTGGGATAGGTAGGTGGTGGTCTTCAGGGAGGCCACCAATGGTGACAGTCTCAGGACAGTTCTGGGGGTGGGGCGCAGAGTCATGTAATCCTACACCGGATTAGTCCTGCCACCCAGGTGTGGCTGAATCATCTAGGTATTTGATGGGCCATATGGTTTGGGAGATAATGGGGCACGGAGAGCGTGGCATTGTCCAATTGTTTGGGTGATTATAAAGTCAATAGAGAATCCAGAAGGGTCAATAAGGAAATCCTAAACTGCCAGACAGGTTCACTGAGAAGAATGGATTGGAGACAATGAGATGTTTCTGCACTGAAGATGATCCTGACGTCCCTGGGGATGGCCATTGTCTTGGAGATTTTCCTGCCAAAACTGGAGCCAGTTGGTCACGTCTTCCAGCTGAGATGAGGACAGCCTCCATTTCCCTCCTTCCAGGTTTTTGTCCGAGATGGTGGTCCCAAGCATAGAAAACAGTGGGAGGGGGTCGAGTGTAGGAACTCGTAAAAGCACACCCAGGGATGAGTGGGGTGGGGTGAAGTGTTAGGAGGAGAACAGGGGGACCCCCTTCTAGAAGCCCGGGATGGGGGGGACAGGGAAGAGAAAGAGGGGAGAGGTAAGAGAGAAGTCTAGTGGAGGGAAAAGGGGAGAATCCCGGCGTTCCAGGTGTGTATGGGGTTTGTCAGTGGCTAGGGCTTTCCAGGGGCTATGGTGAATGATGTGATCGTATTTCGATCGCAAGACTTCCATGAGCACCGGGCCATGGCAGGCAGGGGAATCCGCAAAATAAGCTGCCAGTCCAGATAGACCTCTTGGGCTATGTGCTTGGTCCCGCAGACCGGCCTACTGCCATTGGCTTTCTTTTGCAGGGTAGTCTACCAGCTCTGGTTCTTCGGGGGCGGGGGGGAGGTCTACCACTGTTGAGTCTTAATGGCGGCCCAGGATACCAAAAAAAGGGGGGGAGCGGTCTACCGGGATTGGGGAGGCCTTTTGGCCACCGGTCTCGTAATTAACGAGACAGTGATGGATGGGCATTTCAGGATAGGTGGAGACACGTGGCGATGCGCTAATCCCATCAGCCCCCTGCTGTTTTATGGACTCCCCAGCTTGATGGACTCCCAGTAGCGCAGTCATGTCCAAACATTGGCCCTCCAGATATTTGGACCACATCTCCCACAGTCATTTGCCATTGGAAATACAGGCTTGGAATTCTGGGAGTTGTGGCCCAAAACATCAGGAGGGCCAAAGTTTGAACATGCCTGCGGTAGCGGTTATATTGAATCGGGGAAGTTTTTGATAGTTTTGCGGGAGGGGGGGAATTGCTACAATGTTGCCACTTTCCCATCAATCAAAGCCTTCTGGTTCAGCAACAGCGCCACTCAGGCCAGGAAAAGACTGCAGAGCAGCTTGCCTGTTATTTTCTATAGGAAAGCTCTGATTCGTTCGGGGTTTTTCGTGTAGTGCTTGTGCACGGTGTGGGATGCGGTTTGGGGGTGCTGGGGACCCCAAAAGCATTTCAGAAAATATTTTATTTTTATTTTTAATAGTGACCCTACAATGTTGTACAGATTTTATGTTATACAAACTGTTCGTTATACAGGGTCCACTGTACCTTGATTTTTCCTTTTCCCACCCTTTCTTTCTTGTCCCCTTGTTGCCATTAACTCTTTAGCAGTGTCATACATGTTTTTGCTAATATGGTTGATCCTCCATACCTGCAGGGAATCGGTTCCAAGGACTGGAAAATGTGGATTACAGTACAGTATTATAATGCTGTTCTAATAGCAGACAAAAAAGTGATTTCAAAGAATTTAGAAATTCACCAGTCCACAGTTAGGCAAGTAATCTACAATTGGAGATATTTGGGACTGCGGCTAGCCACGCAAGAAATGGGTGCCCATTCAAAATGACCCCAAGACCGCAAGGAAGACTCATCAATGAGGTAAAGAAACAATGTCGAGTGACAACCAAAGATTTGAAGACATCATTAGAATGGGCTAACATCTGTGTTCATAAATCTATAGTACTGCATTTAAAACATTGAACAAGCAAGGTGTCATGGTAAGCCGCCCAGAGACCTTTGGGTAGTGGGCAGCATATAAGTTGTATACATAAATAAATAAATAAATAAATAAATAAATAAATAAATAAATAAATAAAATGTCACCTTTTTCTTGCAACTATAAGTGTAAAGACCTATCAAATATACTTTTCATTTCAAGATTCACGTGGCCAGGATATAAATTTATTTATTAATTTTTGAGCATTTTTACCCCACCTTTCTCCTTAGAAAATGACCCAAGGTGACTTAAAGTAATGAGGGACAATATACAGCCCATTAGATTTAAGACATATTCAAATTGAAGTACAGTACAGGGAATTGAGAGGCATCTTACAGCATTAAATGGCAACATTAAAGCTAAAAGGGAATGCAAGTAGTTAAAGAAACAGATAAAAAATCCATTATGAGGGGCGGTACTAACATTGAAAACACAGGCGTATTTATGAAGTCAGTCCATGTAATCGTGTAAGGCAGACCATCTCTAAACTAAGTTATGAGGGATGGAAACTAAACATAGAAAACATACTATCAATACAATCATACAAGGAGAGATATAAACACACAGTGATAAGTGGTTATAAACAAAAAGTCTGTGTAGTCATGTATGGTTGATTCATATAAAAGACACATAATAGGTAGTCCACCATTCAGGTAAAACTTCCCTGAGGAGAAGGTCTTTGCCTGTTTCTGGAAAGACATCAGAGATGAGGCAGTCCCAACCTCTAGTGGGAGGGAGTTCCAGTGTCTGGGCGCAGCAGTCGAGAAGGCCCTTTCATACCTGAGAGAGTGGCGAGATAGAAAGGCCTCTCCTGATGAACTTAGCACCTCGATCCTTGAGGTCGCTTGGACCCAGGTTGTATAGTGCTTTGTAGTTTAAGATCAGCACTCTGAATTGTGCCCGATAGCTGATTGGCAGCCAGTGGAGCTGCTTTAGTAGAGGTGTAATGTGATGTCGGTAACTCGCCCCACTCAGCCATCTACATTTTGGACCCGTTGAAGTTTCCTGAGGCTTTTCATCAGTAGTTCCACATAGAGTGTGTTACAGTAGTCTAACCAGGATGTCACTAGGGCATGTGTCACTGTGGCCAGAGCAGGTTTCTCAAGAAACAGCCGTTACTGACATACTAGTTTTAGTTGTGCAAATGCACTCCTGCCTACAGCTGTGACCTGGCCATCTCGCCTCAATGAGTCCAGGAGCACCCCCAAGCTGCACACCTCTTTTTTTCAATTGGAGGATAGCCCCTTTCAGGACAGGTTGCATCCTTGTCCCTTGATCCCCCTTACAACAAACCACAAGCACCTCTGTCTTGTCTGGGTTAAGTTTCAGTTTGTTCATCCTCATCCAGTTCATTATTGCAGCTAAATACCCATGTCAAGTTGAAATAGCTCCCTTAGAATCCAGAGGTGATGAGAGGTAGAGTTGGGTGTCATCAGCATACTGGTGGCACTTAACCCCAAAACTCCTGATAATCTCCCCCAGTGGTTTTATATAAATGTTAAATAACATAGGAGACTAAAGAGAGCCCTGAGGGACTCTACAAGTCAGCAGCCGTGGTGTCAAACATGAATCACCTAACACCACTTTCTGTGTTCTTTCCTGCAGGGAGGACTCCAGCCACTTAAATGCAGTACCCCTGATTCCCATTTCAGAGAGACGAGTCAGGAGGATGCTGTGATCTATAGTGTCAAAAGCAGCTGAGAGGTCTAATAAAACCCAAAGCGACACAGATCCCCATCCAATGCAATCAATGCAACCAGTGCTATCTCAGCCCCATAGCTAGGCCTGAAGCCAGATTGAAATGGATCTGGGTAGTTTATCTCATCCAGAAACCTCTGGAGCTGCGAGGCCACAACCTGCTCTAGGACTTTCCTCAAGAATGGGATATTCGATACTGTTCGGTAATTGTTCAGTATTGTTGTCTCTAAGGAGGGCTTTTTTAACATTGGTTTTACTATTGCCTCCTTTGAGCATGCCAGAATCCTGCCCTGTTGTAAGGAGGCATTCACTACTCTTCCTAATTGGTCTGCCATACCTTCTCTGACAGCTTTTATGATCCATGATGGACAAGGATCCAGCAGACATGTGGTGGCCCTCATCTCTCCAAGTGTCTTGACCACATCATCCAGCTGTAGGAGCTGAAACTCATCCATTAATACAGGATAATTAGGGCATGGCATTTTATTTACAGGCTCTGGATCAATAGCAAGATCCAAGGTAGCCCGGATCTGTTCAATTTTACCTGCAAAGTGTTATGCAGATTCTTCGCAGTGTGATACAGAGTGGTCTGTTTTATGCACTTATGGGTCAGCGTGTAGCAGACTTTTGACTATTCGGAAAAGCTGCCCTGGTCAATTTTGTGCCACATCAATTGTGGTAGAGAAAAATTATTTCTTTGCTGCCTCCACTGCCATGGAGTAAACTTTCCAATGGCCTTTCACGCAAAACGAACTTAGACTTGCCAGAGACATTAAAGATAATAAAAAGGGTTTCTTTAGTTATGTCCTCAGCAAAAGGAAAAATAAGGAAATGATAGGCTCTCTGCGTGGCGATAATAACCAGTTACTAACAGGAGACAAGGAAAAGGCAGAACTATTCAACACCTTCTTTGCCTCTGTTTTCTCCAAAAAGGAAGAAAGAGATCCACTGGGACAATAGATGAGGTAGGATGGGAATTACAACATAGAATAGGTAGAGAGCTGGTACAGGAACACCTGGAAACATTAAATGAATTTAAGTCTCTGGGGCCAGATGAATTACACCAAGGATATTAAAAGAACTGGCGGAAGTAATTTCAGAACCATTGTATTCTGGTTCCCAATATTTGAGAAGTCCTGGAGAACAGGGGAAGTCCCCATCGACTGGAGGAGGGCTAATGTTGTCCCCATCTTCAAAAAGGGAAAAAAAGAGGACCCAAATAATTACCGCCCAGTCAGCTTGACTTCAATTCCTGGAAAGATCCCAGAGAAGATTATTAAACAGGCAGTCTGCAAATATTTAACAAACAATGCTATCATTACAAGAAGTCAACACGGGTTTCTTAAAAACAAGTCATGCCAGACTAATTTGATCTCTTTCTTTGATAGAATTACAGGCCTAGTGGATGAGGGGAATGCTGTGGATATTGTTTATCTGGACTTTAGTAAGGCCTTTGATAAGGTTCCCCATGGTATTCTTGCTAAGAAGTTAGTAGAAAGTGGGATAGATAGTGCTACTGTTAGGTGGATTTGTAATTGGTTGACTAATCGCACCCAAAGGGTGACCATAAATGGTCTCTCTTCAGCTTGGAGAGACGTGACCAGTGGAGTGCCCCAGGGTTCTGTTCTGGGTCCAGTGCTGTTCAATATCATTATTAATTATAAATTTGCAGATGATACCAAATTGGGAGGGGCTGCAAATTCCCTAGAGGATAGGATGAAGATCCAAAAAGACCTTGACAGACTAGAGTGCTGGGCCAAAGCTAACGAAATGGATTTCAACAGAGGGAAATGTAGGGTACTACATTTAGGTAAAAAAAAATGAATTGCACAAATATAAGATAGGGGATACTTGGTTGGAGGATAGTACCTGTGAAAGGGATCTGGGAGTCTTGGTGGACCACAAATTGAACATGAGTCAGCAGTGTGATGCGGCGGCCAGGAAAGCCAATGCGATTCTTGGTTGCATCAACAGAACCATAGTGTCTAGATCAAGGGAAGTGATAGTACCACTCTATTCTGCTCTTGTCAGACCCCACCCAGAGTACTGTGTCCAGTTCTGTGCGCCTCAATTTAAAAAGGATGTTGACAACCTCGAGCGGGTGCAGAGGAGGGCTACCAGAATGGTTGAGGGTCTGGAGGAAATGTCTTATGAGGAACGGCTTAGGGAACTGGGAATGTTTAGCCTCTCTAAAAGAAGACTGAGAGGGGATATGATAGCTATGTTTAAATATTTGAAAGGATGTCATATTGAAGAGGGAACAGGTTTGTTTTCCATGGCTTCAGAGACTAGGACTCGGGGCAATGGTTTCAAACTACAGGAAAAGAGATTCCATTTGAACATTAGAAAGAACTTCATGACAGTTAGAGCTATTCGGTAGTGGAATATGCTGCCGCGGAGGGTGGTTGAGTCTCCTTCTTTGGAGGTTTTTAAGCAGAGGCTGGATGGCCATCTGTCAGAAATATTGTGATGGGGGTTCCTGCATGGCAGGGTCTTGGACTAGATGGCCCTTGAGGTCTCTTCCAACTCTAGGATTCTATGATTCTTTGTCTGTTTCACTCGGGGTTTTCTGCCAATGCCTTTCAGCTCTACGGGCCACCCGTTTCAATTTTGCCAGCTCCCCAGTAAACCAAGCAGCCAATTTGGGTCTATTTTGAGGAAGGAGATTTTTAGGAGCTATCCAGTCAATGGCTTTGCTCATTTCCCCATTCCAGAGATCAACTAAGGATTCAATAGAATCACCCATCAGAGGTAGGGAGTACCTCAAGGGGTGTTAAAAATAATCTGGATGCATCAACCTTCTGGGGCGTACTGCTTTTGTCTGACTTCTCTGAGTTAACAGCGATCCTAAAGCACATAATATAGTGGTGTGTCCAGGATAATAGGATTAAAGAAAGTTCCTTTAATGTCCCCACTGTCCATATCAGGGGAGAAGACCAGGTTTAAGGTCTTCTCCCCTGATAGGATAGGTTGGGGCAGGTACCATTTGGGCCAGACCCATTGTTGACATGGTCATGAAGTCTTCGGACACCCGTGACAGAGCTGCATCAGCATGGATGTTAATGTCGCCCAGAACGATGAGCCAAGAGGACTCCAACATCAACCCTATAAGCTGAGGTAGAGAAGTTGTTGTGTCACTGGGAGGGCAATAGACCAAGATAATTCCCATTTTATCCCTGGCTCCTACTTTTAAGGACATACTGTACCTACATTCAAAACCAGGAAATCGGGGAACATGGCATCTAGCAAGAGGGATGGAGTTGCGGTAGTCTATTGCCACTCCACCATGCCTTCCACCTGATCTTACCTGTTGTTCCACAGAGAAACCTGGAGGATAGAGCTGAGCGAGGTTGACACTTCCAGGCTCATCCAGCCAAGCCTCTGCGATGCAAGTGAGGTTGGCACGTTCTTGCAGGATTAGGTCCATTCACTGAACTTGCATTTACCAGCAAAGTTGTGAGTCTAGGGATCCTGTCAATACCTTTTTCAGAGCAATTCAAATTTGTATGTACCTTGGGAGTTATCAATACCCTGTAGTCCTTCCTTCTTCTGTAGTGCTGAGGATTGTTATGACAGTGAGGTCTTCCATTACCCAAAACAGTAACAATCTTTATTCTGTGAGGGATTTAGCAACTTCACTTCACATAATAAGCAAAACCAAAAAGTGCAGCTTAAGCCTTGAGCATTTTTTATTCTGACAGTCAAACAAGGTAGCTGATCTCCACTACATGCTTACATGGAATTAAGCCCACTGGCCCATGTTGTTGCCAAGAATGTGATATAAAAGTCAGTGCCTCGCAAGGTTCCTCCTTTGGCCACAGAAGAAATTCAGGAAATCCCTGCCACAAGATGTGGTGATGGCATCTAGCCTGGATGCCTTCAAAAGGGGATTGGACAGATTCCTGGAGGAAAAGTCCATCACAGGTTACAAACCATGATGGAGATGTGTAATTACAGGGTTAAAACCAGGGTACTTCAAGGGCCAGATGCAGGAGAGTGGTAGCAGGAGACAGATACCTAGTCTCGTGCGCTCCCAGACGCATCTGGTGGGGCCACTGTGAGATACAGGAAGCTGGACTAGATGGGCCTTTGGCCTGATCCAGCATGGCTCTTCTTATGTTCTTATGGTTCAAGGGAAAAATTCTGCCTGCAATCTTATGGATCCTTAGTTGCAAGAGAGTTGGCAATAGTGGTCTAAAGAAGCCAAGAAGCTACCCACATGTACATCAAGTCTCTGTTTTCCTGCAGGAACAGAGGTGTCCTTCTGTTGGATAATCTGGCCCATTGCAAGATAACCTCAAGATGGCTGTTTTTCAGAAACAAACATATCCATGCTGAATGTCAGAGATCCTTGGTTGTTCTGCCACCTAAATGGAGACAAGCCACCACTTGCCGAAGACCTCTAGTTAACTCTGGGTTGTGGCTGAGAAATGCAGATGCTTAAATCTGTCCCACAACCTGACTCTTAACTGGCGATGCCAAGAATTACAGTACAACCAAGGAAGAAAACAATGGCAACTGACTTTTAATCTCCCTCCATAGGTGATCAATTTAGTTGATCAAAACAAGCAAGTGTGTGCTGGATCAAATCAAGTTTATATTCTTTCTAGCATTAAAAAATGACCAAATTTAAGCTCTGGCATTTTGGGCACATCATAGTGAAGACTTGGCTTTCTGGAAAAGCCAATAATGCTAAGAAACGGTGAAGACTACCAGAGAAGAGAGGAAATTGACTAAATGAAGGAAGTCACTGTGTTGAGTCTGCAAGATGTGAACAGAGTTGTTAATGAGAGGACCTTTTGGTGGTCACTAATTCCTCGGGTTACCATACATTAGAAGTGATTTGATGGACCATAAATGACTGCCACCAGATTTTTTTTAAAAAAAGGCACCAGGTTTGAGTGTGGTTATAGAGAGGGTGTTGTTGGCTCAGAAAAATATGCTGTTGGATTGACAGAAGATTGAGTTGGACAGGCGCTGCACCTAGAATGAGGCAGACCTTGAAGTCTTTGCTCCCAACACTTGGCTTGGAATGTAGTTGTGTAGTTGTGTGGATGTATTTAAGTTCAGTACAGTGGCCAATAGCCATTCCCAACTGTAGTTCAAAAAATGTAACTCAATCCCATTATACTTCCTTACTCACCCTGCCCATCATGTGACCCAATCGCCACTCGGGGCAGCTTACAAATATCACAACATGAAACAATAAATCAAAAGAACTGGAGCATCCAAAGAAGTGAGTAAGTCAGAAGGCACTGAGTCTCAGGATGCTATTGCAATAGCATCCTGAGACTCAGTCTCTTCTTCCTTACTAAATATCACAACATGAACATGAAATAAAATCCAATAATAAACATCCAATTAAAACATCCAACTAAAAGAAAACTAGAAAAAAATAGCTGAGGCAATAGTGGTAGAACAGAGACAATTAACCCAAAAATAATGAGATTGCAATAAGTAGTTCTGAGCTTTTGTCGTAAAAGAACTAGCCAGTTTTAGTAGGTCTATTATTTCAGGGAGGAGTAGGAGTGGATAAATTGAGAAAATGTATGTACAGTACTGTATTACAAATAACATCTGGGATAAGACTTCTTTGAAGGTCATATCCACAAGGTGGCGGTATTGATCTGGAGGAAACTGGAAATATCCTCCTACACTCCCCTCCAATTTTTAACTGTACAGCATGTGCAAATATGTATATTTTGAAAAACGAACCCAAACACTTTACTCAAAAGCAAAACATGTACAAAATGGGCCAATTTAGAAAAAATAACAATTACATTATGACACTAGATAAAAGGGCACATCAAACTAGGCCTGAATTACAAGGTGGTCATTTTAATTCCTTCATTCTGTAAGCCACCTTGGTTCCTTTTTCCAAGGAGAAAGGCGGCATAAAAATACTCTAAAATAAAATAAAATAGATAAATAAATATTATTTATTTATTTATTTATTTATTTATTTATTTATTTATCTTTTATACTGCCCATCTAGACCAAGGGCTACTCTGGGCGGTTTACAACATGTAACAACAAACAAAGGAATACATTTTAAAATACCAAAATAAATCACCTTGTACAGAAGGGAAAGAATGCTGGTGGCATACAAAGATCTGAAACAGACCCGAGATCACCTGTATTTGCCGGGTCACTTGTAAGAAATAGGAGCATCTTACAGTAGATAAAGTGTCTACTACCCCAGGAATGGGCTGATTTGCTTGCTTGGTTCGTGGATTGAACAGCTGGCCGGTCACTTCTGTGCAACTTTTAACATACTTCCAGTTCTAATTCTGTCTCTGCTCCAAGTAACAAGATTTTTCAAAAATGACAATCTCAGTGACATGACCTCTTACATCCTCCTTCTCCACTCTATTTGCATCAGGAGGTGCTACAAGATTTATCCCATGTGCTCCTGCTTTACCTCTGTAGGCCTGCTCGAAAGCAAAATGTAGTGCTACTTCTGTATAGAAGCAAGAGCTCTTCTCCTGGCTTTTAGACTTGATTGTTTTAACTTGAGATTTGAGCTACTTCCCCAGGATGGAGAGGAGCCCCACCCAGCAAAACTCTATACAGTAGGACCCTGGTATCCGCTGGGGATTGGTTCCAGACCTTCCTGTGGAT
This sequence comes from Phrynocephalus versicolor, assembly GCA_023846285.1. Lineage (NCBI taxonomy): Eukaryota > Metazoa > Chordata > Lepidosauria > Squamata > Agamidae > Phrynocephalus > Phrynocephalus versicolor. The sequence goes on along the minus strand of JAHTLZ010000268.1, from coordinate 4,972,161 downwards.
AATGAAAACTGTGGATAAGAGAGAACGCCTGCCCACCCACCCCCAAACTGCTGTTTCCTGACAGTAGCTTGCTTTATGACTGCTGTTTTGAGACAGTAGCTTGCTTTACATATGCTATTTGTGACAATAGCTTGCTTTACAGCTGCTATTTGCAACAATAGCTTGCTGTGTGGATGCTGAATTATTTAATTTTTTCCTCTGACAACCGTGGATAACTGGATCAGTGGATAATGAATCAGTGGATATGGGGGTCCTACTGTAATCAGTTGCAATACTGTTTGTTGACACCCACTTGATATTGGAGGCTACTGGATAGATAAGATTGGACTTCCTCAAGACGTTGAATGAATACTAGTGGCATATGTGTACTGAGAAGAAGGAACCACTGTATTTGTGACCATAACAGGCCTTTCAAGGAAAGTTAGATATTTAAGTTGTGTTTTTACAGCATTTCTTTTCTTTTACAGTTTTATACACTCTGGTGTGCTTCCATGGCTATTGAATTATTTGATATATTTAAAATATTTCTATTCCACCTTTCTCCCAGAAAAGACCCAAGATGGCTAAGCCAAGACTTGAACCAAAGTCTTCCGCATACCTGTGAAGTGTCCTGTATTGCCTGGGAAACTCCCGTATTTTAACCCCCTTTCCTGCCGTCTTCCTGGATTACGGTTTTCCTGGAAATGTCACACATTTTTAAAAAATCAGGTACCCGCCTGGCAGGCTATTCTCTTATTTCTCTTCCGGGATACTACAACCATCAAGAGAATAAAATTGATTACTCTACAAAGTTCTCTAAAATTCTTTGTTATTTTTCTTCAGTTGTGTCCCCATGAGGAGTCATTGTCATTCACAGTTGGCAGACTAATTCTTTAGTTGTACAGATTAGCCCCCAAAACCTGGAAAACAGCTTTAGAAATACAGATCTCTGGCTGCCACTGCAGAAGGGGCAAAAGAGAGCGACTAAAATGATTACTGGGCTGGGGCACCTCCCTTATGAGGAAAGGCTAAAACATTTGGGGCTCTTTAGCCTGGAAAAAAGGCGCCTGAGGGGGGATATGATTGAGACGTACAAAATAATGCAGGGCATGAGTAAAGCGAATAGAGGGAAGCTCTTTTCCCTCTCACAAAATACCAGAACTAGCGGACATACACTCAAATTGAGGGCTGGGAGAGTAAGAACAGACAAAAGAAAATATTTTTTTCACCCAGCATATTGTTAGTCTGAGGAACTCCCTGCCACAGGATGTGGTGATGGCATCTGGCCTGGGTGCCTTCAAATGAGGATTGGACAGATTCCTGGAGGAGAAGTTCATCACAGGTTACAAACCATGATGAAAATGTGTAATCTCCAGGCCTAAAACCAGGGTACTTCGAGGGCCAGATGCAGGGGAATAGTATCAGGAGACAGATATCTAGTCTTGTGAACTCCCAGACGCATTTGGTGGGGTTACTGGGAGATACAGGAACCTGGATTAGATGGGCCTTTGGCCTGATCCAGCATGGCTCTTCTTATGTTCTTATGTACTAAGACATTTTATTACGGAGAAACAACAGATGAAGTGGACACATGTTTGTTACTGAAACAATAAAAGATTATACTGGGCATAAGAACATTGTACGTCCTGTAAGGAGAAAAATCAGAATTTAGTTACAGCTGCCTGTTGAATTTATATCACATTAGGTTTATTACATTATTACATAGAGATAGCTATCTGTGCTTACCATAGAGACCATCCATACTTACCTACAGATAGCAAGCAACACCCCCCAAGAAGACAAAAACTGACAAATTCTGGGGCCTGCTACGGAAGGATGTGAGGTTCAGTGAGCTGCCAAATTAATGAAGGCTTTACTCTGCATTCCCCATAGCAATGCCAGTTCTGAAAGGGTGTTTTGTATGGTGAGAACGATTGTTACAGAGAATAGGATGTCATTAGACAACAGCACTGTCTGTGCTTTACTTTGATGTAAAATCAACCACTCTGGCCCAGCCCACAAATATACTCATTTCAAAAAAGTATTAAAGGATGCAAAGTCTGCAACAAATTTGTATAATAAGTCATTAATGAATGCCAGAGAGCCACATGAGTGAACATGATAAAGTAAAAGAAAATGTGTAATGAAAATAAAATGTAAATGTTTGATGTAAAGACAAGCAAGGTGAAATAAACAGTAAATATGTAATGTGTCGACTGTTAGATGAACTAAAATGTAAAATTAATAAATGTGCTTTGTACACCCTTTTGCATTTTCATTTAGACTGTATTATAATATAAGAATGTTCACAGCATTTCATTGTCAACGAAGGTAGGCCTATCAGATTCTGATCATCTAATTGTAGTGAGTAAGTGGTTTACAAGTGGTTATTTTAGATTTCTTGTACACCTATCTTAAAATTTGAGACATACTGGAGCTTGGTTGAGTTGGTGGGATGGCACACGGCGGGTGTTGGAAAATTTCTCTTATGTTCAAATCCAAAACTTGACAGGTATGGTCTTCCAAGTCCTCAATGGGGTGTGGTGGCTCAGTGGGCTAGAGTGCTGAAAACTGTTGGCTGCAAAGCCAGCACTCAGCGGTTCAAATCCCAGGTGCCATGCAGTGGAGTGAGCTCTCTTTGTTAACGCCAGCTCCTGCCAACCAAGCAGTTCAAAAGCATGTAAATGCAAGTAGATAAATAGGTACCACTGTAAAAAGCAGGAAGGTAAGATGTTCCATGTGCAGAAAAGCATTCAGCTGTGCCGGCCACATGGCCACAGACTTGCACTCAACACTGGCTCTTTGGCTTGGAAACAGAGATGAGTGCCACCCCTAGAGTCAAACACGACTAGCATGCATGTGCGGGTGGAACCTTCAGAGTCTTAGCCCATCGCTCTCTCTGCTACACCACAATGTGTATTCCTAGTAATAATTACTGGCTGCCAATTCAATTCTGACTTATGGCGACCTTTCAAAGGGTTTTCTGAATACAGAACTTGCCCGAGGCTCTTCTTATAAAACGTACAGTGGGAATCAAACGCCAAACCCCTGGTTCTGCATCCAGGGGCTCTAGTTAAAAAGTAGAAGATAAAACATACCTGGCCACCTACAGCTTACCTCTTACCAGCATTAAGAGGGGGTTGATGCAAGCAATGTCTTCCAGTCTTCAGTTTTCCCCTCACAAGATTTGAGGGAACAATCCAGTGTTTATGATTGAAGGTAAGATCTGAACCAGGCCTTTGCTCTTTGTGGTTTTTTCCTACTGCATACTCGAGTTACAGTATTTTGTATCTTTTGCTACCTGAAGGATATCCAAGAGGAAGATGAGTTACCCTGGAGAAGCTAATTCATGGATTGTGTCTCTCTTACGTTCCTGCTTGGGTGTTAAAATCATCAGGAGAGCTTTTTCTGCTGGTCCCACCCCCCTCACTGGTGCATTTGATGGGGATGTGAGAGAGGGCCTTCGCTGTAGCTGCTACCAGGGTCGGGAATTCCCTCCCACAGGAAACTAGCCTGGCCCCATCTTTGCTGTCCATCTGCAGGCAAACAAAGGCCTTTCTCTTCGGGCAGGCTTTTTGTAAACTGCCCAGAGTATCCATGTAGCTAGATGGAGTGGTACATAAATTTAATAAATAAATAAATAAATAAATAAATTTCCTTGAGACTGATGGTCTGGTTCTTTTTTAATGGACTGTTGTGCTCTGATCCTTTTAAATGTTTTCAGCACTGGTTTTATTGACCCTTTTTAATATCTTTAATTCTTTTAAAATATTTGTATACTTAATGGTAATTAGCTTTTAAAAAGTGGGGTAGAAACATTTTAAATAAATGCTTTCCTTCCTTGGTCTACCAAAATGTTGCGGGGGGGCTGCAGAATCTGGCTGAATTCACAGACACTTAGTTGAAGCCATTCTATGTGTCTGGGCCATCTCCCTGCCTAGATGCCTTCAACCAGAATGATGGGCATGGTTAATACGCCATGCAAGGAAGGTTGAATCACCCCACTGGGAATCTCTCTGGGCCAGATGGGAACTGGGAGACTGAAGAAAAGGAACTGCTGATAGGCTCTCTTATTAGATATATTCACTACCCCTAATTCTTGGCCAAACAAATGGTGTGAAATACAATCTTTGAAAACAAAGAAGTAAATGCATCTGAAACTTACAAATTTATCCCCCAAACCCATGGGAGGCAGGACTCAGGACAAAGGCATAAGTAATGCAAAAACTGGTTTCTTTCTTTCAGTGCCTGATCTTAAGGATGTTTCAAAGATACTGGAAAGTAGCAATCCCGTCTCGAGGTTTTTTTTTCTGTATGGCCTTGCATGTTCTGCACACTCAACAACATGCAAGGGAGTGGTGCAGATTTTTAATACTGTATTTTAATGAGAATCATAGATAAAAGAATCACAGAGTTGGAAGAGACCTCAAGGGCCATCCAGTCCAACCCCCTGCCATGCAGGAAGCCCATCACAATATTTCCGACAGATGGCCATCCAGCCTCTGCTTAAAAACCTCCAAAGAAGGAGACTCCACCACCCTCCGTGGCAGCATCTTCCACTGCCGAACAGCTGTCATGAAGTTCTTCCAAATGTTCAAATGGAATCTCTTTTCCTGTAGTTTGAAACCACTGCCCCGAGTCCTAGTCTCTGAAGCCATGGAAAACAAGCCGGTTCCCTCTTCAATTAGGCATCCTTTCAAATATTTAAACATGGCTATCACATCCCCTCTCAGACTTCTTTTTGAAATGCTAAACATTCCCAGTTCCCTAAGCCGTTCTTCGTTAAGACATTTCTTCCAGACCCTCAATCATCCTGGTCGCCCAGGAAAACAGGCTGTGTGGTCAAGATCCCAAACCAGGCCGAAGGCTTCTTATGGCTGATGAATATCACACACTTGTGACCACATTTCTGTGTGTATGGAAAAGATGTACGTATGCACCAGAACATCCAGTTCAAAATCGTTTTGTTCTTTTTACATAACTCATAACCTATGGCTGAAATTCTGCTGCTCAGCATAGCAAATCGCGACTACAGTAGGCCCACTGAATTAGTGGGGATTTGATGAGTCAGCCTCCTCGGCAAGTTCCACCGGTTCAAACAGACCTCTTGTTGTGACTTACTGCATTAAAGTGAGCCACAACCACTGTCAATGGCATTTACCACTGATTCACAGGTCATAAGAACGTAAGAGCCATGCTGGATCCGGTCAAAGGCCCATCTAGTCCAGCTTCCTGTATCTCACAGTGGCCCCACCAAGTGCGTCTGGGAGCGCACAAGACTAGATCTCTGTCTCCCGATACCACTCCCCTGCATCTGGTCCTTGAAGTACCCAAGTCTTAAGCCTGGAGATGACACATCCTCATCATGTTTTGTAACCTGTGATGGACTTTTCCTCCAGGAATCTGTCCAATCCCCTTTTGAAGGCATCCAGGCCAGATGCCATCACCACCTCCTGTGGCATCGTGAATAACTCCCACAGGTCCTATTGCAGTGCAGAATTGGAGCCTGTAATTGCACAAGAAAATTCTGGACCACCAGGTTGTTATGTACACTCTTTATTGCATGTTATCGACTTTTTAAAAAAATGTACAGTCTTGTAACATACATAGCATTTCTTGCTAGCTAAAAATCTTCCTTGCACTTAGGAATCACTAAAACAGTTTTGCTACCACTAAGCTACATCAGTATACTTCAGTTTACAACCTATCACCTTTTTTGTCTCTCTTTTTTTGTCTCTTCTTCTTTTTGGCATGAATTAAAAAAAACTTTTAGAAGTACAAACCCAGGAAAGAGAGGCAAAGACAAAATAAAATAAAATAAAAAATTTAAAAAGAGAGAGAGAGAGAACAGGAGTGGCTAGTTTACCAGCACCAGTCTAAATGTAATTTGCAACAAATGGCACGACACATGGGTATCATTTACCTGTACACAGACTCCTTATTCATTGGTGTTATGTGTGAGGGAGGGGATGCAAAGAAACAATGAGGATTGTTAACAAAGCAAGTCCAGTTTGGAAGCACAAGGAATGGTTTTTTTTCACCAAGGCCTTGTTTCTCCTTGGTGCAACCGTGAGCTGCTGGAAACCTATAGAGACCCAGTGACTTACAAAGTCAGGAAGTCCAAACTCATCTTCAAATACAGTGATCCCCGCCTATCGCTGGGGTTAGGGACCTGACCTGACCTGCAATAATTGAAAATCCGCGATATGCAGATGCAGGTCGTGTCAGGCCTGGCCGGGGGGGGGGGGCTAGCTCGGGGCTCTTGTACTTACCCCCAACCTGGCCCAACCCAGAACGGGCCTGTGAGGGCCTTCCGGAGGCCCCAAAAGGGCCTCCCTGTGAACCGGACGTGACTTCTGGTAAACCGGAAATCATTTCTGAGGCCTCCGCCAGGCCTAGAAAGGCTCTCAGAGGCCTTAGAAATGATTTTCAGTGATCCGGACGTCACTTCTGATTCGCAGGGAGGCCTGTTCGGGGCTGCTCCAGTCCTGGGGGTAAGTATGAGAGGTTTGAAACAGGCCTTTCCCCTCATACCCCAGGGGGCCTTTTTTCATATACTGCAGTCCCGTGATATAGCGGGACCACAATATATGAAGCGTGAAAGGGCGGGGGACCACTGTACTTTGGAAGTTATATAGGGCACAAACATGTGAAGCTGATTCAGGCCGATTCTTAATCTATTCAACGCCAATTGACTGCTTTAGCTGAGCTCCTGCAGTACGCCACTGGGAGGAACTTGACGGCAGAACCCAGATGCGCATCAGGTCTTAAATTGGGAAGCTTTGGTTAACTTCTGACCGACTCTGAACAAGATCAGCTATGGAAATTGCAGGCTTAAACTTTAAAACAGAACTCTGCCTGCTTGACAGCTCCTCTTTGAGGGCTCGTGATTTAACTGGACTTGACATTTTCATCACAAGTTTCACGATGCAACAGATGTCACGGATGCCCGTCCTGTGAACGATGATGCCTCACTTCCATGGTGATTATTATAAGTCAGGCATGTCCAACCTTTGGCCCTCCAGATGGTTTGGACCACAATTCCCACAGTCCTTTGCCACTGGAAATACAGGCTTGGAATTCTGGGAGTTCTGGTCCAAAACATCAGGAGGACCGAAGTTTGGACATGCCTGTTATAAGCCAACTGCATGGCCGAGGGCCTCCAAGGGCTGCTGCCCTGGGCCCATATTCAAAAAACCTTGTGCTCCAGGTAGGGAAGGGGGTGGTCCTCCAGTTCTCCTTCGACAGGGGCAACAAGCACAGTCCTTGGCACCACAGGTCTTGGTGAAATGGGATGATGTTGCGGTCCTTGATCCAGGCAAACCAAAATGAACATTGCCCCCACAGGGATTGAGGGTTTTAATAATTCTTTATTTTACCACTAGCTTGTAGACCAAAGTGCAGGATGACACCTTGCTCTATATGTACATATGTATATATGTGTGTGTGCAGTTGTGTGTGTAAACAGGACGGCTGGTGACTGCAGAGGGCCCTTCTACAAAAATGCAACACACCCGTCTGCAAAAACAAACATTTTTTGAGGGGTAGGGATCTTTTTTTTAAAAAAGTTGTGGTGGATTTATTTAGCAGAAAATAAGGTGTGCAGCTCCATACTTTATTTTAGAGGGAAGTCTTTTCTTATTTTACACAAGAAGTTTCTGGAGACACCTGGAGGTATAATTCAACTCCCCCCCCCTACACAATAAAATATATGGTTTTACTCCAGGGGGCGCTTGACATTTATTCAAGGTCTCAACACAGAATAAAAAAAAATCCTCCTTGCTGGAGAGGGTGAACTAAGGATTGTTTGAATGGTTTCCTAGTATTCAGTGCACTTCTAGATGGTCTCTCCACTGGATGCTCAAAATGACTAGATCAGCTCTCTCAAGAGTGCATCTACACTACACAGTTACAGACAAGTGATACCGCCTAACCTGTCCTGGCCCCAACTTCTTGATTCCGGCATTCTGACTTTTGGTAAGGGACTTAGAAGTCTCTGCTAGAAGACCCTAGTGAAGCCTCCTGAACCACAGCAGAGAATTCCACGTGGGTCATCAACCTGTTATAAACGGTGTAGTGTAGACACGTTTTTATTCTCCACCAAGCAAGACTCATTGGGCAGCTCTAAAAGAGTTCATAGAAAAAGTGCTCAAATGTTGAGATGCCGTCCCAACCCTGTTGAGCAGCAGGACTGGGGTCCCTTTAACAGACTAACAGCACCTTTCCTGTTGCAATTCCAAAACATGCTGGCTTTCCCTGTTTACTTTTTTTGTTTTTCATCTCAAACACATTTAAAATGCAAGCTTTTGATCAGCCTGAAGTTGATTCCCACCCCCATCCCGCAACATCAATGCTCTAAAACCACATCAGACCAAATTTCTTCCAGCTACAAATAAATATCTATATATATATGCACTGTATATATATATATAAAAGAGAGGCACTTTAGTTTAAAGTAACAGTTAGGATCAACTCGGTTGCGTTCTTCTGAAAGTGCTGCGTTGTCCCATCTGTGTGGCTGCGGAGGTTTTGTGATTTTACTGCTTTTGGGGAGCTGCTAGGAAACGTCATTCGAAAATTCGGTGTCAGAAAACCTACCGTGAAAAAAAGGGTCCGGAAACACAAACACACCCACACACATTTGCTTGCACACGTCGCTCACTCACAGCTCTCTCGTGTGAGAGCTTCACAGCTTTCACATTACAGCGGGATTGGGGGGGGGAACCCCCTGCCAACAAGAACTGTATTTTTGTACAAATTGGTTTTATATAAAACCGCACACTCGCTGTACAGTTACACGTGGAGGGGGGAAAGAATGCCATACCCATTCTCCACTCGTGAACATCCTTTACAAGACAATGTAACACACGACAATACATGCTTCAAACAGCATCAACTATCTAGTGCAAGGGGACAAAAGGCGGTTCCACAGGAAAGGGGGAAAAAAACTCAACCCCTTTTCCATTTACACTGTAGTGATGACGGTATAAAAAGTCACTTAAGAGAAAAACCCGCAAATAAATAAAAGCAAAGCAAAAAAAGTAACAGTCCTCTATATTCTCTATAATTTAAGAATATTAAGCCATGCTATAAAATTGGCATTTTTTAAAAAAAAAATCCATTTTTTTCTGTATTACTATTTTTTTAATTATTAATTACTCCCTGAGCAATCTGGGTTTAGTAGATTTTGGACTGACATCTTGACAGGTAGTTCTGCTTAAAAACAAGAGGAACAGCCATGCTTTCAAGAAGTAATTTTTCTTGGTCTTTTTCTTGCTACTTTATATTTATAAATTATGACCCCCAATCAATCCATCACCTGGGCCACAAAGCCCCTTGTTAAGCCTCTCCCCCCCCCAAGCTTTAAACAGAAACCACTCTCTATTAATGTCTTCTGAGACAAACGGCAGCCCCAGCAATGAGCGCCATGTACCGAAGGGAACCCCATTCAAACCTGATTGACTTGACCTGCTGTCAACTGCAGTTTGTGGGTTGCAGAGCTCTGGGATGTGGGTTAGGAACAATCTTATTCTTTCCCTCCTCTGCTCTACCCAGTAGCACGTCTAGGGTTATCCTTCTCAGACCAGGGGGTCTTCCCGCTGAACTGTAAACAGAGGAAGGACTGGTTTGATGGGGATAAAGTGAGATTTTTTAAAAAATTGAACCCTTGGGTTGGAAAGGCAGGTGGTACCTGGAAGCACACTTGCCAACTTCTATTGTGTGCAAGAAAAGTTCTGGTCCCTTTTCATTGGACGAGGGCTGTGAGGTTGGAGGAGCACCGAGAGGGTCGGTTCTGACCTATATTTACAGAGAATACAGTCTGTCCCATAGGAGAAGGAATGGGAGAACAAGGTCGAACACCCCACCCCCCTTTTCAGAAAGAAAAGGACGCTCCCCACCGCAGTTAATTTCCCCACTGGCCTCAGGTCAGAAAATGTAGGAACTGGACCATAAACGTGGTGACAGCAATAAGTTGTTCCTCCGGACGCCGAACTGGGAGAGGGACCATTGCCTCATTTTGAAACAGAGGAGAATCACCGAAACGGAAGTTATAGAATACAACGGAACCGACACGGTACACCCCAGGGATGTTCAAGTTTTCAGTAAGAACACAAACAAACAAAATAAAATACAATTGTGTAGACGTCCCCCCAACGATGGAGTTCAGATTTGGACAAGCACCATTTCTAATGGACTTTCTAGCATCTACAAGAAGGGCCTTCAGGCTGGTTCGTCCGACTCAAATCGCTCGGGGGCAGCAGACAGCCTCTTGGCTCCTGATTTCCTCCTCTCCTTCCACTCCATTGCTCCAACACCCCTTCTTAAAAGAAAAAGTCATGGACCCCACAATGAGCAACAGGTAACTCGCAGGGTCCACCTCATTTCCACTGAGAATGTTTTTACTGGTTTTTTTTTACTGGTTTTCTTTCTCTCTCTCTCCAACATTTGTGCTTTGACAGCGGAAAAAGCTACTTTTGTTTTTCTCTTTCTTTTTTTCTCTTTCTTTTGAAAGCCACCACTACTGATGGAAACAGGGAACACTCCTTGAAGCAGGAATGTCTGTGCCGGCTCATAAGACACACACATACGGAGCTGCAGATCCACATTCCCCGCCTCCATCCATAACCACCAAGGTCTGTATATACAGCAAGTATTGGCACACACACGCTCGAAACACAGACGTACAACATGAGAGGGAGAGTGCCATTGTTTGACAAGGCCGAAGGAAAAACAAAACAAAACAAAAAGCCCAGGCTTTTCCAGAAGGTTACTGGAGATTTTCTTTCTTTCTAATACACTTTTTTTTTAAAAAAAAGGCGGGGTGGGGTTCAGAAGTTGAGTTTTGTGACCGGCCGTTCGCGACTGCCGTCTGCCAGCTGGTTGGTGATGCGTTTCCGGTTGCGCTTCAGTTTCGACAGGTCTTTGTCAAAGACTTCACCGGATCGCAAAGCAGAGACGAGGTCATCAAACTCTCCGCCTTCCTCACTGTTTTCTTTCGCCTTTCTGGCCTTGCGCTCCCTCTCGCGCTGCTCTTTGAGCTGTTTTTTTTTTTTTTTGAGGGGGAGGTGGGAAAGAGGAAGAAAGCAGATGGATGTTTAACAAACAATCTTAAAACTCAAGGGCTGAAATTATTTTGTGTGGTTATTATGCTTCAGGAAGGAAAGTGGCGTAGCCTGCAATGGACACCTGCCAATAATGAACGTGTCGCTGGTTGAATTCCATACTGCACATTAGTTGAATGGCTTGCTACTTGAGCAGGAATCCAAGCAGAGACTCATCCATTAGTGGCAATTAGCATCCATTTGCTGCTGGTGGTTACACCATCTTTCTTCTGTTGTGTTGAAGCCATCAGGAAGATTTTGGCCCAAGGAGTTGTAAATATGGCGTATCAAATCAGGGCAATGGGTACTCCAGGAAACCTGAAAGGTTTGGGATTGACGAAGGCTGAGAAGCTTAGCTTAAAAGTTCTTGTCAAAGAATGAATGCTGCCAATCTCTGGATGCTTCCCATATTCATAAATAGTACATATCAGAGTTTTGGAGAACCACCTTCTAAGAAACAGCCAGAAGACATGGAAAATAAAATACTAGCAAATACTACCGCATGCCCTAACTTCTTCTGTCTGCCCTACCTGTGCTTCCATGCGTGCCCGCCTCTCTTCCTCCTCCTTCCTCTTCCTCATGTTATCATTCTCCTGCTTGGCTTCATTCACCGCTTGGAGGAATTGGTCGAAGATCCCAAAGAACTCATCGGGCTGGGTCTTTCCAGGTTCTTCTCCAAAATGCTTCACTGCCTTGGTGAACTGGAGAAAGAGAACAGAAGAGCCCACTGAGAACCCCGCCGGCCGAATATGCTGCCCTCTCAGGCAGTCTCTGCGTTGTCTAATCCGCCCCCATAGAGCCTCTTGAATATTATTCTAGGTCTAACAGATCGCAGGGTTGCTTCTCTCTGTGTGTCTGGGCTGTGGTTTATCATTATTTTTAGAAGAAAAGACTCTGGATCCCATCCCAAATGTCAGCACCATCACCAACAACATGCCATTTAAGGTTCCTCCCTACTGTAGGGCGCTCTCTTCCGTGTGTGTGCATGCAAGCGACTCCCTCTCTACCGTGGATTCTCCCACATCCAGAAGAAAAATGGCATGATGGTTGCGTGGGGGGATGGAAAACCCTGCAGGGAAAACACCAGAGGTGGGTGCGGCCACACAGCTTAGAACAGGGGTTCCCAAAATTCCTAATATCCTGTGACCCTTTAATACAGTTCCTCATGTTGTGGTGACCCCCTTGCCCTGCTTCGAAGACGCCACAGCCCCCCTTTGGCTGGCCACTGCTGCAGGTGCCATAGAGAACTTCCCTCTACAGGCACCCTCAACCAATCGCAGCCTCCGGTGCCATTGACTGACATCCTCTCCAACCTATCAAGCTGTAACTCAGTCTCGCCCCCTCCTCCTCCAGAGCCAAGCCGTTTGTGCCTTTTCCTTCACTGACTCATGGCGACCCCTGTGAAATGGTCGTTCGACCCCCAAAAGGGCCCCAACCCCCAGGTTGGGAACCACTGGCTTAGAGAGAACCTTGACCACCTGCTAGACCTTCTTCAATTTATCAACTCATCCTGTTCCCAAACTCTTTATGATATGAGCCACCACTGGTATTTTGGATTCATTTAGGAAGTCACACCTCTGTTTCTCCTGGATGCTCTTTATTATCTGGCCTGTCTTCTCTCTCTCTCTTTTTTTTTAATTAACTCAGGACTCGGGAGCAATAAAGGCAAACAGAGCCTAGGAGATATAAAACTTAAGCCCATGGCAGGGAGAGCAGAAACTTCCACTTTCAACTTTTCTTTGAAGGCTTGCTTTTGTGTGTTATTTATGGTTGCCACATGCTTTGTTATTGGAACCAAATGTGGGAGTGAAGCTTTTGATAAAAATGTTTTTATTTTTCAAAAATCCTACACACCCTTCTCGAAGGAAATGACATCCGCCCATGCAAGATGTTGGTGTAATGACCAGAAATGTGTCTATAGAAAGTTCATGGCACCTTTCCATTAAAAGAGCAAATTTCTCTGAAAAATCGAAGGTGACACTTAGGAATGACAAATGTGAAGTAACCTTCTTGAGTTGGTTTGTTGAGGGTTTGGGGGAATGAAGTGGGAAGACTAACCTTGATCTGCCTGTAGTGAGGGGAAAGTCACCAGGACATAAGCTAGGCCTGGTCAAGAGCTGCTATTTTTTAATTATATTTTCATTATACAGTGGTACCCCGACTTAAGAGCAGCTCAACTTAAGAGCAGAAACCTGTTGGCATTTTAACTGCCACCTTAGAAAATTTAGATATGGTCTGCTCGACTTACAATTTTTTTTTATTTTTCAAACTATTTTTTCAATTTTTTAGATAAGGAACCCGACTTAAGAGTACAGTGGTACCTTGTATAAAGGAATTAATTCGTTCCAAATGAAATTATGTTAAGCAAATTTTCCTTTATACAAATTCCCATAGGAATGCATTGAAAGCAGAGTAATCTCATTTTTATGTTGTATGGATTTTCCCCATAGGCGATTATGTTAAGCAAATTTCCCCTATCTCCGGAATTTTTATGTTGTACAAATTTTATGTTATACAAGCTGTTTGTTATACAAGGGTCCACTGTAGTTCGAATTAAGAGCATGCACTCGGAACAGATTAAATTAGTAAGTCGAGGTACCACTGTACTCAGAGCCCACCTTTCTCTCAAAGTGTCCTTCAAATGTATGTTCTGTTCTATTTTATTTTCACAACAGTGCTGTGAGTTAAGTCAGGATGATGCAAGGGGAGCCAGTGAAGTCCCAAGCCTAGTAATGTCTGCCTCTGCCGCTTCCACTGTATGGTGGTACCTCGAATTACGAAGTTATTCCATTCCTTGCGACGCTTCATATCTAGACATTTTTTGTACCATATATACTCGAGTATAAGCCAACCCGAGTATAAGCTGAGGGCCTAATTTTACCCCCCCCCCCAAAACTGGGAAAACTTATTGACTCGAGTATAAGCCAAGGGTGTTTTTTTCATTATACTCAAGTATCTATGGGTATACTGGCTGAGCTCTAAAGGGGCTGGGGGTAGTAACTGACAATGTATGCTGGGAGTGTGGAGGCAATTAGGGAGTTAATACCATAGAGTAAACTCCCTGGTTGCCTCCACAGTCCCTGCACAGTTGCAAATACTACCCCCAGCCCCTTTGGAGCTTCATAACTCAGTCACCTTACCCGCAAATGTTTCCAAATTTCAGGGGGTTCCCTAAAATCGCTTTCTGAAGGTACCCCTGGTACTTTGGAGTCCCGGAGTAAGTAAATTTTGATTGCATATTTTAAAAATAATTTTGAGTACATTTTTTTAAAAAAGACGCACTCAAAAATTACTTTTGGTGCACCAAAGTAGCAGGGCTACCTTAAGAAAGCGATTTTAGGGACTCCCTAATATTTGTAAACATTTGGGGGCAAGGGGGCTGAGTTATGAAGCTCCAAAGGGGGTGCCCCTAGGAAAAAAGCCTTCTAATTGGAATCATACGGGAAACGGTAACAGCCTTATCTCCCACCTGATCAGCTTCGGAGTTTCATAACTCAGTCAGTCCCCTTACCCCCAAATGTTTCCAAATTTCAAGGAGCTTGCTAAAATCACTTTCTGAAGGTACCCCTGCTACTTTGGAATCCCAAGGCAAGGAAATTTTGATTGCAAATTTTAAAAAATAATTTCTCAGTACATATTATTTTAAAAATATGCACTCAAAAATTACTTACTTTTGGGGCACCAAAGTAACAGGGATACCTTCAGAAAGTGATTCTAGGGAATACCCTGAAATTTAGAAACATTTGGGGGTACAGGGGCTGAGTTATGAAGTTCCAAAGGCGGCGCCCTTAAACTTTCTCATTGGAATCATATGGGAAGCAGAGGCACCACTATTGCTTGCCTGATCAGGACTTGCCCTCCCCCGTCCTCCCCATGCTGTCTGAGCACTTAATTTTACCACAAAAAAACTGGGAAACTTATTGACTCAAGTATAAGCTGAGGGTGTTTTTTTCAGCCAAAAATAAGGGCTGAAAAACTCGGCTTATACTCGAGTATATACTGCTGGTATATACCCAGCAGATGAGATTCAATTATACAGTCTCTATTAGAGATGGGCACGACTCAGAAAAATTGTTCGTTTTCATTTTCGTTTTCGTCTAGGGGTCCGTTTCGGCTCGTTTCCATTTTCGTGAGCTAATTTTCAAAATTTTTCGTTTTTGTTTCGTTGCGTAACGAAAACGACAAACGAAAACGAATTTTTTTTCGTTTCTTCCCATTTAGCTCCATTAAGTGCTTTTCCAGTAATGAAAAACGAAAATTGGCTCAAAATTTGTCGTTTTGTTTCCGTTTCCGCTCCAGTTTTGAGCCGTTTTTCGATTCGTTACGTAACGGAAACGGAAAACGGAAACAGAAACGAAAATTTCGCCAATTCGTGCCCATCTCTAGTCTCTATATATGGAGAGTATAATTTCCTATGCAATGCCTCAATATATGAAAAAAATTGCAGAAGGCTTCCATTCCCAGGGTGCTTATACTCGAGTATATACAAAATTGTATATACTCGAGTATAAGACTCTGACCAGAGCGAGAACTTAACAGAGGACGTTTAGCCCAGATAACCCTTCGGAGGATAAATTCTGGGTTCAAGGGTCCGAGCCATTCAAATCCCCCTATCCTTAATTAAACGACAGAAATACAATACATATTCCCATAAGCAAAATTGGAAGAACATGGTGGAAATGGAAAGACCTGGGGCCACAGAGGCCCATGGGGACTCTTCTTGTTTCTTACCAGTTCTTTGGCTTCTGCTAGAAGATCTTCAATGTCTGAGAAACTGAAGCTGGCCAAGGTGATGAATTGGCTGACCACAGACACAAACTTGTCTCCCGGATGGGCGGGCTGGCATTTCTGGTATTCCAGCTCCTAAGGTGAGGGGAGGATTTTTATTGCAGTCATTGCTGATGTTCTGGGAGTCTACAAGGTCCCACCCACGTAGAAGATCCACCACAGATTCATCCAGTCATATAAGATACTGATAAAGTAGTGGTACTATCCTGCCCAGTACTAATACAGGGTTGGGTTTTTTTTTGTGTTTTTTTTTTTTTGGACTACACATCACTTAATTTTCCATTCTGGGCATTCTGCCTGACCAAAAAGACATCTTGCAGACACTTCAATGCAGCTCACCTCAGAGAAAGTCCTCAGCTGGAAGGCTTTGAGGCTTTGCAAAGCCCAGCTCTACCTTGCTTTCTGTTCAGAAATAAAGCTCAAAGGTAGCACTGAGGCAGGAACAGAATAATGGGACTTGTCCAAGAAATCAAAAATTCCCAACTTGAGTAAAAACTGCAACTAGCTAGGTGTGAGACTCATCACATGGTTCTATTCAGCCTAAGAGTTAACCCCCCCCCCACACACACCACACACCAACCTTTAATGCAGTATCTAGTATGATCTGTTTAACAATTACTACAAAATTTTTGCAGAGAGGATATTTTAATGGATAGTTGTTAAACATAAGTACAAGGAACTGAAGAGAGGGAATGTACAGTACAACAGTGATTCCTTTATTTCAACTAAATGCATTTCTTCCTTAATTTTTTTCTCTTGCTTTTATCAAATTGGGATCAATTTCTTTTAGAATTCAAAGATTTCAAGCAGGAAAATAAACAAACAACACACCTCACAACACACTTCACATGAACATTAAGAATAAAAAAAACACCCAGTGGCTATATTTAAATAATACTGCCAATATAGGTTGTCAGGCTGAATCTAAGAAAAAATAAGTCCACTGGTTGCATAAATCTCTCTGGGGGAAATAACTAACTAACTAACTAACTAGCTAACTAACTAACTAACTAAATAAATAAATAACAAGAAGCTAATCTGGAACTTCACCGGACTTTATTTAGTAGCACTTGGTGCAAGGTACAGATGTTGATGGGTATAAATAGAATCAATACTGTATATGGAAAAAGGCATTCCCTTAAATTATCCAACCCCCAAACAAACAAAAACAGCACCTTAAATCCAGCAAATAGGTGGCAGAGGAGGAATCATGCCCTACCCAGAGCATGGGGAGGGGGGTAATGTGTTAAAAAATCAATACAGTGGACTCTTGTATAACAAATGGTTTGTATAACATAACATCTATACAACAAAAATTCCGGAGATAGGGGAAATTTGCTTAACAGAATCGCCTATGGGGCGAATCCGTACAACATAAAAATGGTCGCAATTAGGGATTACTCTGTTTTCAATGTATTCATATTGGAATTTTGTATAAAGGAAAATTTGCTTAACATAATTTCATTTGGAACAAATTAATTACCACTGTAATTGCCACCATGACTAGGGATTGGACTTTTGGGGGAAACAAACACCCAGCCCCATAATTCAGTGGGAAACTCCCAGGCCAAATTATGGGATGGGGATCCATCCAACAACAGGAGGTAGAACACCTTCTTACATCCATGCTGCTCCTGCACTGCTTTTCCTTGTATCCCTGAAAGGCATCCCATTGTGCCCTTTCTAATCTAGCGGAATTCCCTGTGACTTGCTAAGGGTGCAGGGAGCAATAAGTCCTGAAGGAGGTGACCTCCATAAACAGTGCATGGAGGCAGCCTCGGTAGGGTCCCATTCTGCCAGACCTCCTCACGAGTAACAAGGAATCATCGCAACTCCTCAAGGTGGACTTTCTAGAGGGTACAAACAATAAGCACAGGAAAGGCATGGAGGTTAGAGAACATAAGAACATAAGAAGAGCCACGCTGGATCATGCCAAAGGCCCATCCAGTCCACATTTCCTGTATCTCACAGTGGCCCCACCAGATGCCCCTGGGAGTGCACGAGACTAGATATCTGTCTCCTGATACCACTCCCCTGCATCTGGTCCTTGAAGTACCCTGGTTTTAAGCCTGGAGATGACACATCTCCATCATGGTTTGTCACCTGTGATGGACTTTTCCTCCAGGAATTTGTCCAATCCCCTTTTGAAGGCCTCCAGGGTAGATGCCATCACCACCTCCTGTGGCAGGGAGTTCCATAGACTAACAACACGCGAGGGGAAAACATTCTTTTGTCTATTCCCACTCTCCCAACCCTCAGTTTGAGGAGTGCTCTACCTCCTGCTCTTGACAACCACCCTGTCTCCTAATTTGGCCTGGGGTTGGTGAGAGAGACTGTTATAGGAGAAATTTTGCTTAACAGAATTGTAACAGAATTGCCTATACGGCGAATCTGTACAACTTCTCGGCAGCTGCTCCCAAGTTATGGAATGCCCTCCCTATTGAGATCCGCCTGGCGCCAACACTGATTACATTTCGGCGCCAGGTAAAAACCTTCCTGTTCCAGAAGGTTTTTAATTGATACAATATAGATTGTGGGTCCGCTGATGACAATTTTAGGATAATGATTTTAAAGAAGGTTTTTATTACTGTTTGATGATTTACTGATATTTTATTTATAACTATTTTAAATTGTTTTAATTCTTTGATTGTAAGCCGCCCAGAGACCTTTGGGTAGTGGGCGGCATATAAGTTGAATGAATAAATAAATAAATAAACAAACAAACAAACAAACAAACAAACAAACATAAAAATGGTTGCAATTAGGGATTACTTTTTCAATGCATTCATATGGAAAATTTGTATAAAGGAAAATTTGCTTAACATAATTTCATTTGGAACGAATTAATTCCTTTATACAAGGTACCACTGCATATTGTTTCTCCTTACTGTAAGCTACCTTGGGTCCTTTTCCAGGGAGAAAAGCGGGGTAAAAAATACTCAAAAATAAATAAAAATAAAATAAAAGACAGTGTGGGTCTCAACCTTGGGTCCCTAAATATTCTTGGACTGCAACTCCCAGATATCTTGGCCAGCATAGCGAGTAGCGAAGGCTTTGGGGAGTTTTAATCCAAGAACATCTGGGGACCCAAGATTGGGAACCATTGATCTAAGGAAGGCATGTTCAAACTTCGGCCATCCAGATGTTTTAGACCATAACTCCCAGTCCTTTCGCATTGGCAATCTAAGCTTAGAATTCTGGGACTTGTGGTCCAAAACATCTGGAGGGCCAAAGTCTGGACATGCTTGACCTAAGGTAAACCAGTCACATTCTACTTTTTTATAGTAAAATCAGGCTGAGTGGGAACTGTTTGCATGCATTCCACAATCCGGACGCAAGGCAGACGAGAGCTCTCTTCTCCACAGCTATCAAGTGGGGCTCTGAACTTCCTGTTATTTTCAAGAGGGCCATCCTGATAATCTTAGTATTACCCAGGTCATCTGCTTGAGGTGAGCATTAATGAGATCAACACATTCCTTTTAAAATGTAACCTATTCCAAGAGGTGGCTCCATGCATTCCTTATGTAGAACAACCACAATGCCTTGCCTGCATCTTCTATGACCTTTTGCATGAGATGCTGAAGGACTAGATGGCTGGTGGAGGGCTGTGGAGGCCCTACTGACTGAAACACCTTCTTTTCATCAACACACACAATGCAATTAAACAGATGTACTGTACTTTAACCCAGAGTTAATCCAGCTTTCTCTGAACATCATTTGTGCAACACATGGTTCTCCCAGCAAATCTCTGCTCTATCCAAAGAAATATTGACAAAAGACCTTTAGAAAGGATTAGTACATAAGAACATAAGAGCATAAGAACATAAGAAGAGTCATGCTGGATCAGGCTAAAGGCCCATCTAGTCCAGGTTCCTGTATCTCACAGTGGCCCCACCAGATGCCTCTGGGAGTGCATGAGACTAGATATCTGTCTCCTGATACCACTCCCCTGCATCTGGTCCTTGAAGTACCCAGGTTTTAAGCTTGGAGGTGACACATCTCCATCATGGTTTGTAACCTGTGATGGATTTCTCCTCCAGGAATCTGTCCAATCCCCTTTTGAAGGCATCCAGGCCAGATGCCATCACCACATCCTGTGGCAGGGAGTTCCAAGGACTAACAACATGCTGGGTAAAAAAAAATATTTTCTTTTGTCTGTTCTCACTCTCCTAGCCCTCAATTTGAGTGGATGTCCCTAGTTCTGGTATTTTGTGAGAGGGAGAAGAGCATCCCTCTATCCACTTGACTCATGCCCTGCATTATTTTGTATGTCTCAATCATATTCCCCCTCAGGTGCCTTTTTCCAGACTAAAGAGCCCCAAATGTTTTAGCCTTTTCTCATGAGGGAGGTCCCCCAGCCCAGTAATCATTTTAGTCACTCTCTTCTGCATCTGTTCCAATTCCACTATGTCTTTTAGGAGATGCAGTGTCCAGAATTGTACACAATACTACACGTGCAGCTTTACTATTGTTTTGTACAATGGCAATATAATGTTGATTGTTTTATTTTCAATCCTCTTTTTGATAATCCCTAGCATGGAATTGGCCTTCTTCACAGCTGCCGCACACTGGGTAGACACCTTCATTGAGCTTTCCATCAGCACACCGAGATCTCTTTCCTGATCCATCACAGATAGCTCAGAGCCCATGAGTTGATAAAGTTTGGATTTTTTGCCCCAATATGCATCACTTTACATTTTCTTACAGTATATTGAAACGCATTTGCCACTTCGCAGCCCATTCCCCCAGTTTGGAGAGATCCTTCTGGAGCTCTTCACAATTTTCTCTGTTTTTTACCACATGGAAAAGTTTCGTGTCATCTGCAAACCTGGC
Source organism: Phrynocephalus versicolor (assembly GCA_023846285.1). NCBI lineage: Eukaryota > Metazoa > Chordata > Lepidosauria > Squamata > Agamidae > Phrynocephalus > Phrynocephalus versicolor. The sequence continues at coordinate 4,951,459 of JAHTLZ010000268.1, read as the reverse complement.
CACCTCACTGCTTATCCCTGTCACCAGGTCATTTATGAAGAGATTGAGAAGCACTGGACCCAGGAGAGATCCCTGGGGCACACCACTTTTCACTTCTCTCCACTGTGAAAATTGCCCACTGACACCTACTCTTTGTTTCCTGGATCTCAACCAGTTCTCAGTCCATAAGAGGACCTGCCCTCTTTTCCCTGACTGTACAATTTTCTCAGCAGCCTTTGGTGAGGGACTGTGTCAAAAGCCTTCTGAAAATCCAGATAGACAATATCCACTGGTTCATCCAAGTCCACATGCCTGTTGACCTTTTCAAAGAATTCTAAAAGTGTTGTCAGGCAAGGCTTACCCTTATAGAAGCCTTGCTGATTTTCTCTCAGCAAGGTTTGTAATTCTAAGTGTTTTAATTTTTTTCTCTTGGATGAGGCTTTCCACCATCTTCCCTGGAACATCCTCCCTCCTTCCTTTTTTAAAAATTGGTGTAACATCTGCTATCCTCCACTCCTCTAGCATTGCGGCCATTTTAAGAGACAAGTTGCATATTGCTGTTAAGAGATCCGCAATTTCATTTCTCAGTACTTTAATAACTTTTGGGTGGATGCCATCTGGGCCTGGTGACTTGTGGATCTTCAACATCAATTAAACCTAAAACATCCTCTCTTTTTAATCTGTATTTGATTTAATTCTTTAGTCAAGAGGCGCCGTTCGGTCAGCAGAATCTGCCCAAGGTCTTCTGTCGTGAAGACAGATGGAAAGAACTCATTTAATTTCTCTGCCATTTCCAAGTCCTCCTTTTTATCTCCCCTCAGCCGCCCCCCCTCCACCATCGAGAGAGCCAACTGGTTCTCTGACAGGTTTTCTAGTTCTAACATGTTTAAAGAATCTTTTATTATTTCCCTTTATACTGCTAGCCATGCATTCCTCAAAATCTTTCTTTGCCTATCACATTACAGTCTTCACCAACCTGATGACTGCCAAATAGTGGGTGCATTTCCCTGTGTTACTCTCGTACAGGGCTTAATACTCCATCTGTGTGTCGCAGCTTGGCAAAAGACCCTGATACACTTTGCCCATGTCAGATGGGTGTGAGGTGCACTCATACATCCATGTGAAGAAGGATGCATGGCAGCCAAGCACTGCTGCTGGTACAATAACCAAAGCCGGTGGTGGTGGGGGAGCTATTCTACTCATCAGTACCACTTGAGTTTTAAAAGCTTAATTTTAGATCTATTCCCCAAACACTTTAAAAAAACAGAATGCACATCATCAAAGAGACAAAGGAAAGCACTCAGGTCATTAAGAGTTCTATAAAAGTGTAATAATAAATAATGAGATGCAGGCCAGGATGGAAGAAGAAAATGGCCTCTAGGAGAAAGAGATAAAAGCAACTTCCACCAGCGTTCCCTCCTCCTTCTCTAAAGATCGATGCTCAAAGAGCCCCTTGGAATAGCTCCGTGGGGGTGGGATCATTTAAACAAGTCAACAGTACTTACTACTTCCACAGCCTTCAGGCCACTCCTCAAGGTGCCAATTTCCTTCTCCAGCTCTGTCATGCTGCCAGAAATAAAGGAAGCTGTTAATTTTTTTCCCAGTGGCTCCCAGCAAACACAGCGCTAAATCCCGTCTGGTGCTCCTCTGATTGCCAAGCGCTTCTGGGTTAACACAACAGGCACGGCGCTTGACAGCCAGCACGTGTTCCTGGCAGCGGACTTTCAAGGTTCAAAGCGGCTTAGCTGCCACTATGTATGATGGAAACTCTTCTCCTGATAAATGGGGCGGGGGTGGGTGGGGAGGCAGAATCTATAAGGCTGAAACAACAAATAATCGTGTAGCAATTTAAAGATTAACAGGTTTTACTTGGGGTAAAGTAGGACTTCATGACTGTTTTGCTTGTTCTGTTGCTGGAGACTAACAGGTTTACACCCAGGCTTGGAAATTCCTCTGAAGCTATGCATTCTTGAAAGTCAGAGGTTCATGTTTTTTAAAAATAACATTTTAAATATAATGTCAAAGTATATATATATAAATGCACTGGCTTTATCAGCAGTAGTTTGGTATTTGGGGTCTTATTCGGACTACAATACCCACATGTTCTAACCAACACAGACAACAATCTGGCTTTCTTGCAAGGTACAGTACGTAAACATCTTGGATTTCAAGCTTAGAACCCGTTGCTCTGTACAGAGCCCAAAATTCTCCAAGTTACTTTGACAAAAAAAAAAAGTATCTGGAACAACAGTAGAAAAGCTGTTCCAGAAATTATAGGACTCTAGCCAGCAGAAACATTGAGTTCTCCCTCCTGCAAACATATTTCAGGTCCAACTTCGTATCACACTCATCACCCATATGGGAGAGTCACATAATAAAAAAACTACTGGCTTCCAGGCTCCCACTATTGGGATAATGCAGCTTGAGAAATGCTCTTAGAAATGTGGATTTGACGCGAATCCACCTATTTGAGGGGGAAATTCTGGAAGACAGATTAAGCTTGGATAATATGCACGGTCCCTTTCTTAAGGATCTCTATTAACGTAGAATAGGAATGAATGGTTCATCTGCTGCAAGAATTCTTGTTTGCATCAAAACAAAAGAAGCAGTTTGATAACTGTACAGTAATACCTCATAAGACGAATGCCCCTTACAACAAAAAATTCGTAAGATGAATGCAATTTCCGGGGATAGGAAAAAATTGTAAAACAATCTTTTTCCTTTCCCACTTGCATTCGTCTTACGAAGGACCTTGACGGTGGGTGAGGGGCTTGTTATGGCGGGTGCACAGTTCTCAAAGTGCTGCAGCCGAGGTGTCATTGGCTGCAGCTCTTTAAAAATCTGGTGCCCGCCATAGCAAGCCCCTTGCTATGGCAGGTGGGCGGAATCAAAGGGTATCTGCTCCGCACCCGCCCGACTGGGGGAAAGAAGCCGTGCACTGCCACTGCTGCTTCCCCCATTGCCCCCCACTTCTCCTATTCTTCCTCCTCTGCCTCTTTATCCCATCGGTGGTGGCCAAAGCCACACACCACCACCACCTCCCCCCACTGGCCTCCACCTCTCCTCTTCTTCTTCCTCCTCATCCTCTTTGTCCCGCCAGTGGTGGCCGAACCCGCACGCTGCCACCGCCTCCTTCTCCTCCCCCCCACATCAGCCCCCACCTCTCCTCTTCTTCTTCCTCCTCCTCCTCCTTCGGCTGCAGCACTTTGAAAACTGTCCTTGGTGCTGATGGCAGTGGCAGCGGAGCCTCCATAGACAACCCACCCACCGACCCCCAAGCTCCCTGGTGGTGGCAGCGGCGGAAGCAGAGGGTCGCTTGCTCACCCGCCCACCCAACCCCCAAACTTCACAGCGCTGGTGGCAGCAGCAATGGAGGGAGGCCCACTCGCCTACCCACCCACCCACCAAGCTCCCCGGTGGTGACGGTGGTGGCATCGGACGGGTGCCCGCTCACCTGCCTGGAAGATCAGTGGCAGTGGCAGCAGCGGAGGAGGAGGCAGCCCGGCAGCCCGGGAGAGTCTAACCCCTGCAAGGGTACGGTGGCTGTCCCCTCAATGTTTCAGAAAGCATCCCCATAGGAATGCATTAAAAAAAACTATTAATCCATTCCATCAAGAACGGATTAATTGGTTTTCAATCCATTCCTAAGACAACTGGCATTCGTAAGACAACTGGCATTGTAGAACGAATTAAATTTGTCTTACGAGGTATTACTGTGCAGCATTTAAGGCTTCTTTAAAGACAGCAGAGAGATAATTAAATGTGTAGTTCAAGAAATACTCAGAAAACAATACTATGAACAGAGGATAAATTCTGTCACCCATTCACATACCAAGAAAGCTTTGCTCAGGGTTACCCTTAGTTTGGGGTTGGTTTTTTGTTTTTTTGCAGCAAAACCAGCTAATAGATCTTTGATGCCCTGAAGACTTTAAAAAAATTATTAGCATGAGTTTTTTTTCGACCCCAGCATCTGCCTACTTGATCAAACATATGAAGTATTATTGAGAATTCCTGATACATGAACAGTAGAAATACTAAGAATGTAATTACTGAGGTCAGTCCTTACTCTATTAGATTTGCCTCTGACTCTCTACACTGACTGAGTAGAGAGATACACCTGAAACTATAGACATTCCCCTTTATCCAAAGCGGATGAAAAAAAATGCTGCAATAATATCAATTGATATTAATGTAACTTTATGTGCTGCTTTACACTTCCAGTGCATATTCTACATTTTCCACTTTCTTTAACTGTTTATTTTTCGTTCCTTGCTTCAGAAAGATTCCTTGTTAAACCAAAGCTGTTAGATATAATCAATAAATAAGAAGCAGTGCCATATTTTGAAACACCAGGGATGGAAAATGCAACTTTTCTGGATTATATCTTCTAGAAGAGCCAGTACGTTCCATTGCTATCCTGGTTGTGGCGAAGCAGTAGTCCATACAAGGAATATTCTCCACTTCTGCTAAACACAAATACTTACTTCACTTTAGCAGCCTCAGGGACATCCTTCAGCTCTTCATGCAGGTTCAGAACTTTGGGATATTTCTTTTCTACGATGGTGATGAGATAGTGCAACAAGGTAATATTCCTACAATGAAAAAAAAATGGTGTCTGTAATGAAGATAGTTTTCCACACTCGCTGAATACTATCCAGCAAGTACAGTGGTACCTCTACTTATGAGTTTAATCTGTTCTGAATGCATGCTCATAAACTGAACAACTCGTAAGTACAGCAGCCGCATCTAAAAAAATAAAAAATACATTAAAAATTGAAAAAAAATTGAAAAAAAATGTAAGTAGAGCAGACCGCATCTAAAATTTGTAAGGCAGCAGTTAAAACGCCAACGGTTTCCCGCTCTTAAGTCGAATTGCTCGTAAGTAGAGCCGCTCATAAGTAAAGGTACCACTGTACATGGATTAATTTATAGCATGCACTCGTATTTATGGATGCATCGCTCTTTGCAACTCTGCTATGGAAGGCATGCATATTTATCTGAAAGGATAATTGTTGGAAATAAACAAAAGCATTTTTACATGACCAATCCATGAGAAGGGGACCTACTGTGAGGGTAAGCCAGCCCCACGGAACACAGAAAGAGCCCCGGTGGCCCCACCTTTGGAGAAACAGCCCTGTTCCCTTTGTAACATCAGGACGATCAGCGCTTTGAAGGCGGAAAGGAGACCGGTCAGGTAAAGATGAGAATTCATTTACAAACACAGCTGCTGGCTTACAGAGCGCCCTGTGCTGATTCATTTCCCTTAAGCAAACACGCCAAGGCTTCACCACAAGATGGAAACAAGGGCAATGTTTAGCACATTAGCATGACCATTAGTGGTTACTGTGGCCATTACCTGTGTGATGAATAATGCATGAGAGGTGTCTGTGCTGATTGGTGGATTGGTGGACCAATGAGAGAGTGGCTTGAGAGGATTTAAGGCACTGCTCGACGTTTGTTTTAGTCAGATAGGGGCTGACAGAAAGACCTACGCTTGGGAGATAGGGCTAAAAGACAGATACGGAGATAGAGTCTGGTACTGTCTAAGACAGTGGTTCTCAACCGGTGGGTCCCCAGATGTTCCTGGACTGCAACTCCCAGAAGCCTCCACCACTCGCTGTGCTGGAAGGGATTTCTGGGAGTTGCAGTTCAGGAACATCTGGGGACCCACAGGTTGAGAACCATTCGTCTAAGAGAAAGGCGGGGCTAAAGAAGAAATATGAGTGTTAGAGTGGGTCTGTGAGGAAAACTAAGTGTTTAGTGTTAGTAAACTTAGGAACTGGGTGTGCATGTATTTGGCTTTATTCGTGATCAAACTTAAGTGGGTTTGAACTCAATTCCTTTTTTGTTTGTACTTCAAAACATCACCATTGATGATTTTGATTCTACTTTGTAAACAATGAACGTCTTTTGTTTTTATTCAACTTAAAATCAGTCTGAAGGCTTTAATTTACTAGCAAAGCTAGTTGGTGGCAGCGATAAGAGGAAAATCAGAAGCGGTGTTTGTTAATGGCCCATAAAATGGCCAGAGGCAAGCACGTTGATGCTACAGTTCCATGTCCTGACGTGCTTGATTTCTGGAGTACACTTTGGTTCGCACAAAAGGCTGGGCTGTTTTCCAAAAGCATTCCTCATATTATTCTTTGTAGAAAGGGACGTCAATGCCGAAAAGAGTGGTTCCCAACCTCGAGTCACCCAGGTGTCCTTGGACTGCAACTCCCAGAAACCCTGGCCAGCACAGCTGGTGGTGAGGGTTTCTGGGACCTGCAGTCCAAGGTTGGGAACCACCGCCCTAAAGAAAATGGATGGATATTTCTTTTACCTCAGGCAGACCCCTCTTCCCACAGCACACTCACACGCTGAACCAGAAGCTGCTTACTTGTCAATGCTGGATTTGGTGTCTGCAATCTTGTTCAGGCTAGAAATTTTAAAACCATAGGCATTCCCCCTCTGGCCCTTATTCATGTAGTTACCGAAGGCCAAAACCACCTCCAGCAGCTGTTTCAGGCTTTTACTCTGGAACACTTCGGTAGATGCAGTGCGGATTGCTACGGAGGGTAGGAAGAAAGAGGCCTGGTTGGAAATCTGCAACTTGATTCTGCAACAGGTTTTACTATGCAAGTGGTTTATTTAGCTATTAAACTGGAAACTGACACAAACTCAGCAAAGAAAAGAGGTTATTCCTAAATAGCCTAACAGTGCTATCGGGCCACAAAGAGAATGGTTATCCCAAATAAAGTGAAATGGCCATTGGCCAGGTGGGTAGAACATAAATATAAATAAGTAAATGAAATAACAAGAAAGCAACAGCATGAAAATCAGACAACTAAATCTTCCCAAACCAACCAATGTGTAGAGAAAAGGTGGAAAAGAGCTACCATGGCTATCCAACAACATTGTATTTTTAAAAAGGCACTTAAATTCGCTTGCTTCTACTATATATAGATTTTGGCATGTGATGTTTTCAATGAACAACACTTGCCAAATTCTTACACCATAGATCCACACGACAGTTCCCAGCTGGCCTCCAATGCTGGGTGCTCCGACAGCTTGGAAATAATTAATTGTAAATAATGTGATTAGCTGTAACGCACTGTAGATAACAAGGGATTTGTGAAGTTATAAAATAGTCCTGACATAATTACAGTATGTTGTAAACTGCCCAGAGCGCTTAAGAACATGGGGCACTAGATAAGTAACAACAACACATTTCAAAACAAATGCTATAAATATGACCAAAGTTATTTTCTTGGTGCAACTCGTTTATTTAAATCACTTTCAAAAGCATTTTACTATATGTCCCTCCCCCAGTTTGATGACATTTTAATATCAATCCTAGTTCCCCAAACTCCCTAGAAGCAATGAAAAAGAAGGAAAATATAACAAGGTATGCAGTAAGATACTGAGTTGCGTTTTCAACACAATAATGAGTCAAACCAAGCGGATACTTTGCAAATTATTTTTAAGAAGGGACTGTGCAAATTCACGCCACTCCCACTGGAATTCGTTATTTAGCATGGCAGCCTCTGTTTGTTCATCCAAAGGAACCCAGAGGGAAAGTTTAGGTTGAAGGACGCAGTCTACCTCTGCCACTTATATAGGAGTAGGGTCTTGAATCAGGGAATTCACTGTCAAAATGGACTTAAGTTGCATTGGTCACTCGACTCAGACTCTATTCAGTACTTTCCTCCCCCTAACCAAAATAAATAAATAACTTGGGACTTGACTCATGTGGGACTACCGATGAAAAGCCTCAAGAAACTTCAACAGGTCCAAAATGCAGCAGCCAGACTGCTGACTGGAGCAGGGTACAGAGATCACATTACACCCCTACTAAAGCAGCTCCAATGGCTGTCTATCAGCTATCGGGCATAATTCAAAGCGCTGATCTTAACCTACAAAGTACAAAATGGCCTGGGTCCAAGCTAACTTGAGGATCGAGGTGCTAAGGTCATCAGGAGAGGCCTTTCTCTCCATCCTGCCAGTCTCACAGGTATGTCTCGTGGGAACACATGAAAGGGCCTCCTCAGCAGCTCTGCCCAGACTCTGGAACTCCCTTCCACTAGAGGCCAGGACTGTCCCATCTCTGATGTCTTTCCAGAAACAGGCAAAGTCCTTTCTCTTCAGGGAAGGTTTCCCTGAATGAGGGACTACCAATGATTTGACTTTTATATGAATCTATCATACATGACTAGACAGACTTTGTGTTTATAATCACTTACAACTTTGTGTTTCTATCTCTCCTTGTATGATTGTATTGATAGTATGTTTTCTATGTTTAGTTTCCATTCCTCATAAATTTAAACAAGCACAATTCAAGGTGCTGACCTTAACCTAAAAAGCACTATACGCCCGGGGTCCTAGCTATCTAAGAGTTTGAATCTCACAGTATGAAGCAGCTCGGGTGCTAAGGTCATCAGGAGAGGACTCTCCATCCCAACACCTTCATAGGTGCATTTCATAAAAACACATGAAAGGACCTTCTCGGCTGCTGTACCCAGACTTTGGAACTCCATAAGCAGGCAAAGATTTTCCTCTTCAGGCATGCTTTCCCTGAATGAGAGACAACAGTACCCCCCCCACGCTTTCGTGGTTCATATACTGCAGACCCGGTATATCGTGAGACCGCAGTATATGAAAAAAAAGCCCTTTGGGGTAAGCTGGAAAGGCCTGTTTCAGGCCTCCTGTACCTAACCCTAGCCCTTGCACTGCCCCAAACGGGCCTCCAACAGCCTTCCCAGGCCATCGGAGGCCCCAAAAGTGCTTCTCGCCGAACCGGAAGTGACTTCCGGAAAATCTTTCTAGGCATCTTGGAGGACTCACAAATGCTTTTCTGTGAATTGGTTTGCAGAAAAGCATTTCTGAAGCCTCCAACATGCCCAGAAAGGCCCTCAGAAGCCCCAAAAGCGCTTTCTAGTGGTCCGGAAGTTACTTCCCTGTTCCTAACTTAACTCTTAAATGTTCTGGGCAGTATTTTGTCCCTCATTATTGTAAACCACCTTGGGTCCTTTTCCAAGGAGAAAGGTGGGGTAAAAAATACTCAAAAATAAAATAAAATAAATAAATGATTTGGAACTCAATGTTGCATTTTTTCCCTGGGGGGATTTGGTTCAAAGGACTCAGATTTGGGCCTTGGACCAAAAGACATGCCAACATCCCTACATTTCTACTTAGACGGTTACTTCACGTCCATTCTCGTTCCCGGAGGAAGTTCGTTGCATGTTGACGTTGGTTGCGGTCATGTGGTCTTCTCCCGCTTCCCTGTTCCCGTGTACCCATGGGCGTGATTGATGATACCGGGACGACTGTTACCGCACGTCTTCGTTCCGTGACGAGATGTGAAATCCTATGCCTTTGTTCTCTTTTTTTTTCCGGTCCGACCTTCCGTTTTTCGATGTCTCGATTCTCCAAAGCCTTGCCTTCAATGCGTTACGGAGCAAACTTCGAGGCATTTGTCTTTTAAAATCTCAGCATTGCATTGCTCACTCCATAGGGAATTTACTGGCAAATGTCACTTCGCACTCCTGCCACTAGATGGCAACGAGCTACAATTGGAACTTGTTCCGCTACGAGGCTTACTTTACGGGCTCTCGCCTCGGAACGAGAAGCGAGATGAGCAGATTCCCGAGGTCAGGGAGGGGAATCACTCATCCCGCTTAAATCGCAGTTCAGGGGGAGTGGTCGGGACAAACTCCCCTCGTCCTGCAAGGGAAGTGAAGTTACATTTCTTCGTACCAGTCCCAAGTGGGAGCACAAACCGCAATGAAAGGGATGTGAAGTAACAGCCTTAGTTGAATGATGCCCCACATTCATTGATGGTGGCCACACCCTATTCTTGTTCCCTATCCTTTGAAAAATATTTGTTCTGGCAGACAGAACTTGAACACCAGCTACTTCTTCTGTTCTTTACTTTTTTATGCCTTTTACCATTCATTTCCCATAGGTCTGTTATTGAAAAGAGCTGTATGGGGCCCCTGGATTCTCCAAAAAATGTTTTTAAAAATTCCAGCATAAAATCTCTGCTTACCTTCTACTTTGGGTTTAACTTCAGCGACCCTCTCTGCAAACTTCTTCTTAAAATACAAAGATTGTAGCCTTTGCTGGTAATGGTTTATCCTGTCAGGATGAGGAGAAACACATGTAGTCAATGATGTGAGAGGGACAGATCAGACCATGTCTCTGGCTTTCTGAATCGTCAAGCCAAGGACCTGCAGAGGCCAGGAATATGTTCACTCGAGCTCTGTTATTCAAAGAGCATTGTCACAAATCCAGAAATTCCTCAAGATACCCTTCACCAATTGTGATTTGACTTCCAAAACTCTGGAAGTGGTGCCGAATGCACTGAAAGGAAACCAGACTGGGAGCAGACAGCTCAGTCTTAGATGTCCACTTTTCCATGGGATGAAGAAATACCCAAAGTATCTTAAAGATCAGCAACCAATAAATACAAACAAGAGCTACAGCAAAATTGAGATTAAACCCATTGGAAGTCAACAGCTTGGCAGGCCACACACAGAGCACCCAAGGAAACCCACAGGTGTGCTGGGCATGAGGAGTTATATTACATAGAGTTAATTAGTGGATTAGGTATTGATAATAAAGTAAAGATTAATTTATTTGCAGATGATTCCTTATTGACAATTAAAAATCCACTAAAGAGTATGGATAGAATTAAACATCATTTGGAGAAATGTGGGTTAATCTCTGGACCGAGGGTTAACTGGCAGAAATCTCAGGTGATGTTGTTCAATCATAACAAGGAAGAACAAGAAGTGTTTACCCATAACTATGGATGTAAGATAAGTAACTCAATTAAGTATTTAGGTATAGAAATAGTAAAGGACATAGAGGTGTAAAACCAGTCAAGCGCTGATCTCAGGACAGCCTCTGTTGTGTAGGCAACCAACTCAACCATAGTCTGAGTGGAACGCTCTACGAATCTCAAGAGCATTAAGGATGAGAAGGCCCATGTAGCATGAGCTTTATCAGAGCTGGGGTGAGGCTTGCTCAACAGGAAGATAGTTAAGAACCATCCTCCCTGCAACAACCAAATACAGACAAGGGCACCTCCTTGGTGAGCTCCTGCCTCACATCTTTCTTTCACCCTCTGGGGGCAACAGGGAACTCCCAATAGACCTGGTCAACGGTCTGAGTGAACAATAAGGGGCCCCCAAGGCATCCAGGTGGGTAGAACTACAACTTCCATTTTTGTTTGTTTCCCGCCATCTTGCATTTTCTGGCCTGTTTTTATTTCTTTTTTTCTTTTCTGTGAATACTGTGTATTTTATAATAGCTCTTCTTTTTCACTATGCTGTTCACCACCCAGAGTTCCCAATGGGAAAGCCGGGCAGTTTATAAATGCAAAAAAGAAATAAATAATCAAAGCCAACGAGATCATTGGTCATGGCAGTTGTGGGATTCTGGAAAGTCAAGTCCAAAAGAGGAACAATTTGTGGTTGTCGTGTGGCCCAGGGGCTGAATATGAAACCCCCTCCCCTGATTCCCCAGGACTCAGCAAAAGTGGCCAACTGTGGCCCTAGAATTATAATTGGCCATTCAGCCCCACTGGCAAAGTCATGGGTATATTTTAGCATTTTTTTTCCAAAACAGAAAGAGATTAGAAGTTTTGTTTTGAATGAAACCTTCCCAAGTGAAAGGCGGCTCTCCCCCCAGCCTCCTGGACATTTCTGCCCTTTGTCCGAAGGCTAGCAGTGGTATGGCCTCCGTAGCCCTCCAAACCACAAGCAACTTGCTAAAATTACCTGCTCATTTCGAAGAGGAACCGGTCTGCCTTGGCCATCCGATCCAGCTCATGTTTGTGTTCCTCCAGAAGGTCTATGTCCGCTTTCTCGGGGACGAATTTTAAAAGCTAAACAAGAAGAGATAATTGTCATTTTAGATAAAACGATCCTTCCTCTTACTTCCAATATCTTTCTGAAAATGAGGGGGTTATAAGGATTGTGTGTGTGTGTGTGTGTGTGTGTGTGTGTGTGTGTGTGTGTGTGTGGCTTGGAAGAAACAGCCATAAATCTGCTCTAAGATCATTTAGGATAGCCCAGTGATGGCTAACCTTTTAGAGACAGAGTGCCCACACTGCGATTCAAAACCCACTCTTTTTTTTTTTTTTTGCAAAGTGCCAATACAGCAACTTAACCTGCATACAGGTGGCTGTGAAGGGGCAATGTCGGGTGTCCACCGAAAGGGCTCCGAGTGCCACCTTTGGCACCCGTGCCATAGGTTCACCAACACTGGTATAGCCTCACAAATGTGGTGGCCTCCCAAGGGACTGGAATACCCAGCATTGCTGGGAACAATGGGCATGGAAGTCCCACATGTTTGGAGGCAGCCAAAGGGCAGGAAGTTAGTCCAGCAGCTGTGACCGACAACAAGGCTCATCTCTGTGCTACAGATCCTTCCTGATTTTGTTTTTTAATTTTGTTATTATAAAAATCTCCATAACGTGAGTAGTCCTGTTGGGATCATAAACAGTGGCATTCATAAATGCCTACTATGCAAACCAAAGCTTGAACACGTTACTTCCATGGACCATATTTCTTGGGATCCTGAGCCCTGGATGGCTGTGGGGTAGTCCCAGGGCCGGTGCTAGTTTTTTTTGCACTCTAGGCAAGGGGTGGGGGGTGGGGTGGGCAGGCGGGTGGCGGCGGGCGGGCGGGGTGGCGGATGGCGGGGCAGGAAGCAGGGTGGGGGCGGCGGATGGCGGGGGCAGCAACAGGCGTGGGGGGTGGGCGGCGATAGGCACGGCGGGCAGTGGGGGGGACGGCCAGCAGTGGCCAGTGGCAGGGGGTGGCAGGCTGTCCAGCGCCCTCTCTCCATTTTGGCACCCTAGGCAACTGCCTAGTTCGCCTTAATGGAAGCGCTGGCCCTGGTTAGTCCAGGTGCTACGGACTACCAAAGTAACTTTTCAAACTGTGACTACAAATGGAGGCTGTTGTTGATTCTCAACTGATCACCTAGAGCTCAGTACAACAGGAACCCCCCCCCCATATCTATGGGAGATTGGTTCCAAACTTGCCCATCCCCTTTGCAGAAGATGAATAATGCAGATCAGAGCAAGTGCTATTATAATAGTAAATATTAAACACGGTGCATTCTTTGGCACCCTATAGCAGCCAGATATAGAAACTTTATCACTAGATATATATCGCATTCTTCTTTTTCTTAGCATTTGTCCCACTTGGTGGTGGGGTCCACTGTATACCATGTTGTTCGGTGTATAAGAAGTGTATGAGACTATTTTTCCATCTAAAATGGTTAGACTAAAAATTCCGAAATAAACCAAGGAGAGGACTGTGTGGTTACAAACCTGTAGTTTTGGGTTGGAAAGTGGGGGGCACCATATACATGAGGGTACCTAATTGATGGAAAAATCTACTATATACTGTATTTTCCTTTTTAAAAACCAAACATGTCTTGGTGTTGGTGGTTTTAAAATGACTCACATATATACACAAAAAGAAGGAGGAAGTGGATTTGTCCATGAGAACTCACACCGAAATAAAACTGTTAGCCTGTTACGTTAGGGGGGAAAAATCAGGCCGGAGTGAAATTGCTGCTGGCCATTCCAGAAGACCGAGTCAGACACATTCTAAGGTGTGGTGATGATGCTTCAGTGCATTCCTCTGCTTCAAGAAGAACTTCTCAGGTGTGATGAAACTGAGCAGAAGGAATGTCAAAACTTCTGAACTCCGAGCTTTAAGCAGGACACTGGCTAAATTTTCCAAACCAACCAACCAACCAACCAATCAACGAAACCAAACCAAAACGTTTTTAAAAAAAAGCAATCACAGTTGTTCTAAGCAACCTTAAACCATCATTAACACCTCCTTCCAACGTGATCTGCCCCCACCCCCCAAAATCTTCCAGGCTGAGGAGTTGATAAAGGCCCGGAAAAAGAGACAAAAAAACGGGGGGGGGGTCTAAGTGGTCGCTCTCCATCTCTGGAATAATCTCTTGCCCGGGATTTATCGGGACCCTACACTGGGAATTTTTTAAACAGTCTTTGAAAATCTGGCTCTTCAAGCAAACCTTCCAAAGCCTGTAACATCATAACACAGTGGTTGCCTCGGTGTTTGTTTAATGATTAATTAATGTAATGTTTTGGACCACAACTCCCATAGTCCTTTGCCATTGGCAATCTAAGCTTAGAATTCTAGGAGTTCTGGTCCAAAACATCAGGAGGGGCGAAGTTTGGACATGCCTGGATCAGTTCTGCCACCTTGCCTTTAAATCACTTTTAGTCATTTTTAGTTAATTTTATGTTGTTTAGCATGTGTGTACTGATGTTAATTTTGATTTTCTTTAACTATTATGTTATTTAAAATTATTATTTATTATAGTGTCTTGTAGCCTTGGCAACCCGGCAGGGGGTATAAAAGTCAAACAAAATAAAATGAAATAAATGTTTGATGTTACTGTAGTATTATATTGTTGTGAACCGCTCGGAGTTCCATTGGAAGACGGGCGGTATAGAAATATAAAAATAAATAAATAAACTCACTTGCTCAAGCATATCTTTTGGCAGGTCTTCCTGTTCATCCATTGTTAAAATTGCACGTTTAATTTCATCGTTCGATAACTTCAACCTAGAAAAGCAACCAAAGATTGTATTTGAAAATTCTTGGGTCAGATACATCTATCTCTGCATGCAGATGCCTGTGGCTCTGTAAAAGAGCACGGAAATGTCCCCCCACCCGTTTTTAAATAATAATTTGACAAATCTATCAGCATTTTTATGTCACGTTTCTTCCAGTTTGGGGAATATAGTTTAAAAAAAAAAACCCACATTAAAACAGAATTTAATTCTTAGGTTTTCACATGTTTGGTTTATGTAAACTGCACAGAGTTCCCTTTGGGAAATTGGTGCGGTATGTAAATATAAATATAAATAAATAAACAAATTCATCCTGGGATTAAATTGTGTGTGTGTGTGGTGTTGTTACAGTCGTGACCGATTCTTCGTGACCCCATGTCCATGGAGTTTTCTTGGCAGGAATACTGGAGTGGTTTGCTAGTTTGTACTCCAGGCGCCTTCTGGAAACTGTAGTCTCTGTAAGTAAAAGTTTCTGAGCTCTGGGAGACCAATGCAATTCTGAGTATACTCAGAAAGACACCTCAGTGAACTGTGCATTCTGGGAATGAAGCGCTACTGCAAGTCTTTTGTTCCCACTGCTGTTACTAGGCATGTCCAAACGCCGGCCCTCCAGATGTTTTGGACCACAACTACCACAGTCCTTTGTCATTGGCAATACAGGCTTGGAATTCTGGGAGTTGTGGTCCAAAACATCAGGAGGGACGAAGTTTGGGCATGCCTGTGTTAGACTCTATAACTCTACAGTCTAACTTGCTATTCATATGGGAGTATGTTGTAGCTTTTCTTTCTTTTTTCACTTTTAATTTTTATAACCAAATTTTATAGCGTATATTTGTATACTGCATTTTTTTTACTCTCTATTATATATCCTCCCCCCCCGGTGACTTCTCACTTTACTTTTTTGTGCACTTACCCTTCTTGCTTGTTCTTTATACTGAGAGCTGGGTGACAAGTAAATTTCCCTGATGTGAGATCAGTAAAGATTTATCTTATCTCTCCCCGCCCCCAATTATTTATTTATTTTCATATCACAGGGATCCCTGCACAGGATGGGTGGGGTGAGAAATCTAAGGATAAAAACAGGAAGGTTCAAGTGATATATTTACAATACTTCTCTATATACCAGTACAAAGACTATGTTTTAGTTTTTCAATACTGTTGGAGGTTTTATTAGCTACTTAGTTCTCTCCCCCCTCCCATAAAATGTATATAGTGGTTTCCAGCTGTCTCTTGCCTTCTGTAGCTCTGCGTCCTTTATCAGTTCAATGTTATGCCTTGTCTTGTCTTATCTTACCGTACCTTATCTTATTTTTGAGTAGTTTCACACCCCCATGCAAAACACATGCTCTGTTGCTGCCTTTCTCGTGGAAAGGAAATCCGATCAGGGTCAGTAAGGCTGTCTCGTGGGTTTCTAGAATGAGATGTCTTTGTGCTCAAGCCCTGGTGTGTGTGTGTGTGTGTGAGAAGTCGGCAAGATACACAACACCGCCTGAATGTGCCTGCAGAGAGCTCCTGGGTATATCTGAAGAGGGGGTCTCGGAGGAGGGGACCATGAAATGTATCCCCATGCGAAGACAGAACAACATGGTGGGAAAGATGCCAGCAAAAGCTGTAAGCTTATCCAGGAAAATAAAACAGAAACAAACAAACAAAAAGGGACTACAATCGTTATCTTTGTTGGCAGGAGCTGATGAGCACATAAGACTCTCCAAGAGTGGAACTGGGTCAGGGTATCGGCTGCCACACGGATTTAAGTCGGAGACTCATCAATAGGATGCGACAGCTTGAAGGCGTGCGTGGAGGGATGCAGCTGCAGCATTGCCTCGACTCAACAAACCTAATGGCAGTGAAAGTGTGCACAGAAAAAGATTTTGGCCTTTCCTTCTGCAACCCAAGAAATCGGCTGAGATTTGACAGGGAGTTGACAATCCCACCTCGCATTGGCCAAGGAACTCTCCCCTTTGCAAACCTGAGGAAACATCAGGGATTTCTGTATTTGTTGCTCGTGTATTTTTGGGACGGACAAATCCTAGACTCTAGGAAGAATCTGTCGAGCAATGTAACTTTTAACAAAATGTATGTAACATAATATTTAATAGATTCAAAATGGTTTCTGTGTGTAGTTGCATAGTACAGTTGTACCTTGTATAAAGGAATTAATTTGTTCCAAATGAATTTATGTTTAGCAAATTTTCATTTATACAAATTTCCCATAGGAATGCATTGAAAACAGAGTAATCCCAGTTTTATGTTGTACAGATTCTCCCCATAGGCAATTATGTTAAGCAAATTTCCCCTATATCTGGAATTTTTTTATGTTGTAGAGATTTTATGTTATACAAACTGTTATACAAGGGTCCACTGTAATTTGTTAAGACACAGGTGAATAGTGTAATCACAGGAAAAGGTCAGAATAATTATATCCAGGTGCCATGGATAACTGATTAAAATTGTCTGTCTATGTGTATTCATGTGATTGGTTTATATAATGTCTGCCATATGTATAAAAGACAGGTTGTAACCCATTTTACTTTGGGACTGCTTTTTGGTGAGATGAGCAGTTTCCCCACTACTCAATATATATGCTGTGTGTTTTATCTCATTGTGTATTTGTGTATGTTGTTGTAATGCAAGCTTTTATGCTAAAGTTTACTTCTGTCTCCCAGTTTCAAATCTGTGCTTAGCAATTATCTTTCCATGCCACCATATAACTCTGCTAATCTTTGAAACATTCAAAACCCAGCCACTTATTAACAGAATCATACCTGTTGGTTTGTTTGTGTTTGGAACTTTTTTTGGAATTTGGTGTCCCTCAAAATACGAAGCCCTCAACAGTAACTAATTTAGCTTGTAAGTACATCCTGGACGAGGCTATAGATTATCCACTGATCAGCAGCACCTCATTAAGACTGTGACAAAGCCCTAAGCCTAAAGGCTACCTCCAGCTAGAATAAATCCAGGAATTTGATAGCTGAATGACAAGTCAACATTTGTGTAAATCGCACTGATTCACTCTAACTCAGATTAGATCAGTGTTGGTGAACCTATGGCACAGGTGCCAAAGGTGGCACTTGGTCCCCTTTCTGTGAGCACCCAACATTGCCTCATCACAGCCACCTGTATTCAGGTTAAATTGCTAGTGGGCTTTGAATCGCATTTGGGCACTTGGTCTTTAAAAGGTTCGCCAATGGGCACGAAATGAAAAACAAAACACTGTTTCATTGTTTTGTTAGGTAATGAATTACTTTGTTACCTAACAAAATGGTAGGACACATTTCGTTTCATTCAGTCATGAAACACCACTTCCCCCGCTAGCACAAAGTGATTCATCCTAGAGCATTGGGGAGGACCTTCGGCACTCCAGATGTTTTGGACCACAACTCCCACAATACAATATTGTCATTGGCAATACAGGCTTGGGAGTCTGGGAGTTGTGGTCCAAAACACCTGGAGTGCCCAAGGTTCGCCACCAGTGTCCCAGAGGAATGAATGGCACGGGAGCTCAAGCTCTTCTCTGAAAGCCCCCCCCCCCAAATTTGGAAAGGTTTGGTGGTCAGGGAGCTGAGTTATGAAGCCCCAAAAGGGGTGCCCCTAGGAAAAAAATTCTAATTGGAATCAGAACTTTGGAAGATTTTTTCCCTAGGGGCACCCCCTTTGGAGCTTCATAACTCAGCTCTCTGATCTCCAAATCCTTTCCAAATTTCAGGGGGTTACCTAGAATCGCTTGAGGAAGGTAGCCCACTACCACTTTGGTGCTGAAACATGGCTGGGATCAGTACTTTTGAAAATACTGATCCCTTGAAAATACTGATCCCAGCCATGTTTCAGAACCAAAGTGGCAGAGGGTACTTTCCTCAAGCGAATCTAGGTAACCCCCTGAAACTTGGAAAGGTTTGGGAGCTGAGTTATGAAGCTCCAAAGGGAGTGCCCCTTGGAAAAATCTTACTAATTGGAATTGGAACTTCGGAACCCAAGCCAAAAAACAACACTATTTTTCCATTACGTGTTCATCTCTAGTAGATACAGATCAAAGCCTCTCCTGCAACAGGCTTTTGACACAGAAGGCTTTTGATACAGTCCCTCACCAAAGGCTGCTGAGAAAATTGCACAGTCAGGGGATAAGAGGGCAGGTCCTCTTATGGACTGAGAACTGGTTGAGATCCAGGAAACAAAGAGTAGGTGTCAGTGGGCAATTTTCACAATGGCGAAAGGTGAAAAGCGGTGTGCCCCAGGGATCTGTCCTGGGATAAACAGTGAGGTGCCCAAGTTTGCAGATGACGCAAAACTTTTCTGTGTGGTAAAAACCAGAGAAGATTGTGAAGAGCTCCAGAAGGATCTCTCCAAACTGGGGGAATGGGCTGTGAAATGGCAAATGCATTTTAATGTAGCCAAATGTAAAGTAAAGCATATTGGGGCAAAAAATCCAAACTTTATCTTTCAACTCATGGGCTCTGAGTTATCCCTGATGGATCAGGAAAGAGATCTTGGTGTGTTGGTGGACAGCTCCATGAAGGTGTCTCCCCAATGTGTAGCAGCGGTGAAGAAGGCCAATTCCATGCTAGGGATTATCAAAAAGAGGATTGAAAATAAAACAGCCAACATTATACAAGACAATAGTAAGGCTGCACCTGGAGTATTGTGTACAGTTCAGGTCACCGCATCTCAAAAAAGACATAGTGGAACTGGAAAAGGTGCAAAAGAGAGCAACTAAAATGATTACTGGGCTGGGGCACCTCCCTTATGAGGAAAGGCTAAAACATTTGGGGTTCTTTAGTCTGGAAAAAAGGCACCTGAGGGGCAATATGATTGAGACGTACAAAATAATGCTGGGCATGAGTAAAGTGGATAGAGGGACATTCTTCTCCCTCTCAAAACATACCAGAACTAGGGGACATCCACTCAAATTGAGGGCTGGGAGAGTAAGAACAGACAAAAGAAAATATTTTTTCACCCAGCGCGTTGTTTGTGGAACTCCCTGCCACAGGATGTGGTGATGGTATCTGGCCTGGATGCCGTCCAAAGGGGATTGGACAGATTCCTGGAGGAAAAGTCCATCACAGGGTACAAACCATGATGGAGATGTGTCATCTCTAGGCTTAAAACCTGGGTACTTCAAGGGCCAGATGCAGGGGAGTGGTATCAGGAGACAGATACCTAGTCTCATGCGCTCCCAGACGCATCTGGTGGAGCCACTGTGAGATAGAGGAAACTGGATTAGATGGGTCGTTGGCCTGATCCAGCATGGCTCTTCTTATGTTCTTATCAGGTCTACTTGAACTCAGCGTCCAATGTCTGGGAAGCAGAATGCCAAATCAATTGCCACCTTCCACAAGTCCTTATCAGCAACTGGTGTTCAGCAAAATGCCCTACAGACGGTCACGGTGTATAGCCATCACAGCTAAACGCTATCCCTGACATCCTAATCCAAGCCAAAAGGGGAAGAAGACCTGCAGGAATACCACCCTTCCCGGGTGCAAGGAGAAAGCAAAGCACAGCTAGGCTTGCTCCATGGAAGTTAAGAGTAGGTCTCAAAATGGAGAGCCCATACATGGTAATGCGGTATTCATGGGGGTGGTGGTGGATGAAACACTGAAAATATTTGCTCGCATGAGAAGAAATCTCATATGACCTCATTGTACAATCATTTTTCCCACAGTAAGAGAGCCAGGCGCTCAAAGATAAAATATCTACCAAGGCAGACCCTTTCTGCGCTGCATATCAGACAATATCTCGTTTGCTTTATAAACGTCTACAGTAAATGAAGAGCTTGTCCCGGAAGACTGTCGTTAACAAAGAAGACTTTTCATCGGCTCTGTCGTGCAAGAAGAAATGGAGTGGAAAGGTATCTTAGGAGGAGTGATGTGAATATGGCAAAATGCACTCCTGAGTTAGAGAATTTAGAAGTGATGGAGATTTAAAAAAAGGGTTTGGGGGCTATCTCTTTCAGAAGGGCATAGTCAACATGGTTCCTAGGAAGACAGTTTTCAAAACATGCTACTTTGCTGGGATTCTTGGGTGTTGTAGTCTAAAAAACACAACCTTCCATCTCTAACCAGTGTTAGTCGTCACACACAAACACTAGGAGTTTTAGACTTCGTGGCATACCACAACCCTGCCAGATAGGTTAGCCCGACATAAAGACAACAATACAAGGTCATTCCACTTGATAGGCCATGACCATCCGGATTCAAATTTCACTGTAGTTCCTCCCCTGAATAATTCCTACACAAATTTCCACAAGGAGAGTTGCAGGTCTATGAGAACAGCTTTTCAAGTGGGAATGCCAATGTTGCGATAAGACTATTGGGAATTGCCATCCTGGATCAGACCCGAGTTCTTGTTGGGTCATGCAGAAGTCATCTAATTGCATACCGCAAGGATGAGGAACTTCTGTTCCACTATATTTACTGTTCTCATCAGCGATCACCCAGCAAGACATTGTGGAAGCTGTGGAGTCCAAATTGTCTGCTGGTGGAACAGGATTTACATTGGGCTGAACGGTCGCCCATTAAAGGTTCCATCTACAGTGGAACCTTGACTTGCGTCATTAATCCTTTCCAGTGGTCTAGACTTAAGTCAAACATGACTGAAGTCAAATGAATGTTTCCCATAGAAAGTAATGGGAAAGTGGATTAATCCGTTCCAGATGATGAAAAAGACCCCCGAAAACAGCAATTTAACACAAATTTGACTGGGACAGGAGATTCCTTCTGGGGATGTAAATGAAATGTCTCTTCAAAGAGAGGAGGAGGCAGTGGAATTATAGTCCACAAGTTATATGCTTCCACTTTTTAATGTTCATAGCAACAATGTCTAACATTTAAGTTTTACTGATTTTTAACCTGACGTTCCAAGTCCTGAACAACTCTATGCTTACCATTAGAGTCGCACAACTTTACAGCTCCTCAACTAAAATGCTTCCATTGTGGACCAGACTTCTGCAGCCAGATTTTTTACAAGACTGAGTTGACTGTCTAACCAGCGAGGCCAGCCCCCCGAGCTCCCGGCACTTCTTCTCCTCCGGCAGCAGCAGCGCCTTCGGTGAGGCCGAGGACCAGCTCCAGGTGCTCTGAGCTGGCCTCGCCGAAGCCACCGCTGCCGGAGGAGGGGAAGAAGGCAGGAGCAGTTTGGAGGCAGCAGCCGCGATGCTGGGTCGTGGCTGCCGCCCAATTCCGGTGCCTTGCGCCGGGGCTCCGAGATGTAAGTCAAAGCCTGCGACTCAAGTCAAACAGGCCCCTTCTTGCTGCAAGTCAAATATGATGCAAGTCAAGCAGTATGTAAGTCAAGGTTCCACTGTATAGAGAAACTAATAAGCGGGACAGGAGCACTAGACAACTGTAATTCATGACATACTGGAGATAATATACACCTGGCATGATTAATAGTTTATCTTCTATGGTCAGAACCCAATTCATCTTAACTTTATGTGCCATAGCCTACTATGGTCTCTTTCAGACACAAGCATAATGGGATATTCCAGGGGTCCTCAAAGTTTTCAAACAGTGGGCCGGTCCACCCCCCCGATATACCACTGGGGGCTGGACCAAAGTCCCCCCCAAAAAAAAGTCTGACATGGAAAAAAAGGAGGGAGGGAGGGAGGGAGGGAGGGGCAAGAGGGTGGATCCCCCCCCACTATCGGCCCAAGATCAATGCATCTCCAGGGCCCCAGCTTTGTTTTCCCCTCGGTTGCCCGCTGTCCATCCCTCCTTTGGTCCACTGCCGTGGCTGCTCCGGCTCGGAAGGCTGGCTGGTGCTGCTTCTTACTGCCCCCTTCCTCACAACCACAATAACACAGACGGCGGCCACACAAAGAAGGCAGGCGGGCAGGTTGGAGGAGGAGCAGGGGTGGGGGTGGGGCCTTGCCATGGCCGTCCCACTTTGAACTGCCCCACTAGCCAGCGTGCCGGTCATCTGGGCAGTGGGTGGAGGGAGTACTAGGCCACCGCTTTGAACTGCCTCAGCAATAGAAGCAGCTGCGGAGGATGGCTTGCTCACAAAGCAGGGGGTAAGTGGAGGGGGGGTCTGCAATTGGTCCCGCTCCCCTGGATTCAGGACCCTGGGGGGGGCGCATCTGGCCCCTGGGCCTTAGGTTGAGGACCCCTGGGTTATTCCTTGCACAAGCTAGAACCCAGGCTAATATATGAATCACTCAACTGAAAGCCAAACAGCAAATGTAGACATTATGCATCACATTTCCCAAGAAGATGCTGGCCCATACGTTTGTTTATCTATTACATTTTTCAAGTTATCAAAATAGCTGCACTCCACTACATCTTGTGGCAGTGAGTTCCACAGTCTTGCATATGCAGTAGGTGATACTTTTATCTCTCCTGAATCCCACCTATACCATTCAGTGGATGATATCAGGTTCTAATATTATGAAAGAGAGGAAAAACCTCTGCCTTGCTTTCTCTCTATATCATGCATGATTTTATACATCTCTATCACTTCCTTTCCTAGGCCAGACAGCCTCAAATGTTGTACCCTTTCCTCAATGGAGACTGGAATGGATGCGAAACTTTTTTTCCAGCTCCACACTATTCTTTTCTGCACCCCTCCAGTTCTATACAGTATTATCCTTTTTCAAGCACGGTGACTCAAAATGACTCTCTGTATTTCTGATGTATGTGTACAATGGGTTTGTATGAGCGCAGTATGATATAGGCCTAGGTTTGTCATCGCTTCGACGACAAACCTAGGCAGCATCTTAAAGAGTAGAAACATCATTTTGCCAACTAAGGTCAGGATAGTCAAAGCTATGGTTTTTCCAGTAGTGATGTATGAAAGTGAGAGCTGTGCTATAAAGAAGGCTGATCACTGCAGAATCAATGCTTTTGAGCTGTGGTGCTGGAGGAGAGTCTTGAGAGTCCCCTGGACTGCAAGGAGATCAAACCTATCCATGCTGAAAGAAATCAACCCTGAATGTTCACTGGAAGGACAGATTTTGAAGCTGAAGCTCCAGTACTTTGGCCACCTCATGAGGAGAGAGGACTTCCTGGAAAACTCTCTTATGTTGGGAAAGATTGAAGGCACAAGTAAAAGGGGAGGGCAAAGAATGAGATGGTTTGATGGTGTTATCAATGCAACCAACGTGGTTTTGACCAAACTCTGGGAGGCAGTGGAAGACAGAAGGGCCTGGCGTGCTCTGGTCCATGGGGTCATGAAGAGTCGGACATGACTGAACAACTGAACAACATGATATAGGCAGGTTTTTTTTAAGATTCCTTTTCTTATGGATGCCAGTATGGAATCTACCTCTTTCACAAAGAACTCAGATCTACGTCCCATGCTTTTCTTAAGCCACCTGCCACAACCCCCAAATCCACTTCCTGGTCAGTCGCCACCAGCTCCAAGGCCATTAACACAGAGAGATCTCCTGCCACAATGTGCATTAAGTTTTTGCCTTCCAGGAACTTGCAGACATGGATCCCTCTGAATCTGGAGGTAGAATCCTGCACAAGGCAGGTCATGGCTAATCCTGAAACAGATGCCCTCCCAAATTGAAGGTGGAGATCCTTCACCTCCTTCAACGAGCATCACAGCCAGTAGACATGGCTGCATGTGTTTTTTCTGAATTTGTTTCATGTCACGTTCAAATACATGCCGTACAACGGGAGCACTGTCAAGTTTTTATACTTGAACAATGTTATAAAAGCATAAATAAAATATTGAACGTACCTTTTTCACAGAGGAGTGTAACTATCCAGAGTTTGTGTGTGGGTCAAACACATACAGGTGTTAAGATTCTAAAGCAGGCATGTCCAAACTACGGCCCTCCTGATGTTTTGGACCACAGCTCCCAGAATTCTAAGTTTAGATTGCCAATGGCAAAGGACTGTGGGAGTTGCAGTCCAAAATATCTGCAGGGCCGAAGTTTGGACATGCCTGTTCTAAAGAAAAAAAAAACTCTGAGGCTGCATCAGCCACGGGATTGCAGTTTGTATAAAGATAGCACAGAGGGATCACAAGTTACTAGTCTTTGCTTAAAGCCAGTCACGCGGCTCCTGTGTAAGGTTAGATGCTCTATTTTTTATTTTATGAAGGAGTTTTTTGCTGGTCGAGGTAGTGTTTTGTTATCAGTCATGTTTTTCTGTATCATGGTTTTTTTTTTTTTTTTTTTTTGCTGGAGACAAGCTCTCTAAGTTGAATGTTTAAATATAAAATTATTTTTCTAAGACAAGTTATCGGCAAACTTTCTTGGTATCCTGAAAAGTACTGGGTTCTGCTGGGTCTCAGGTTTTCTTTCCAGTATACAATGTTTTATTTTGTTATGACTATATTATTTATTTTTATTTATTTTTTGCATTTATATCCCGCTTATCTTCAAACGAACTCTAAGCGGCTTACAAGGGCTATGTTAGCCACACAAGTACAAGGATAAACAAATATAATTACAACAATAAATTTAAAAACAGTAAAACCTAGTGGCACCTCAGCAACTAGAGCGTATGATGGCGGAGAAGAGAAACGGGAAAAAAAAACACAAAACACTAAGAATAAGAATCGCCAAAGGCCTCTTGGAAAAGGTAGGTTTTTAAAGCCTTCCGGAAGGCCAGCAGGGACTCTGCAGAGCGCACTTCGGTAGGGATGGAATTCCAAAGGCTAGGGGCCGCCACCGAGAATGCCCGGGTCCGAGTACTTGTCTTCTGGGCTTCTCGGACGGTGGCGACCCGCAGCAAGTGCGCTCGCGCCTGCCGAACGGGACGGGCCGAGGTGGATCGCTGTCATAGTCTGTCAGAGTTTTGTGTGTGTGTGTGTGTGTGGGGAAACGCTGTGCATATACCTTTTTTCGCACAACATTTTTTTTCCAAAATGCACATCTATATTTATTTATCAGCATGGCTAGCCCTCTGGTCCATAAACTCCAGTGACCCCTCCCCTCCCCAAAAGACCCACATGCACGGAGAAAGAGAGAGGATCATATCTTAAAATTACCTGTCTGTTCAATAAAATAAACCATCCTAGGAACAATTAGTTCCTAGGACAGGAAAGGGAGAAATCAATCAGTGATACCTTGAGAGGAGGATATTGCAGTTCTGAGCTCTCCGGCCGTCTATTACTGAAAGCTCCTTGACTTTATGCCTGGCACTCAGTGTGTCTTCAAGGGAGTCTTCCTTCTACAAGAAGCATGAAAAGAATCCATTAATAACCAGCCTCGTCATGACATTTTAGAAAGTCTGGCCCGTGCCAATGTGACGATTAAAACCCAGAGTCTGGAACTGAAACACAATCAGCTGTTTCATCAACCAGAATGCTCTTTGGAGATCCAAGTACGGGGTGAGTGACTGGTTACAAGTGTATAAATATTTATCCAGATGGAAATATTTAGGAACCCAGAGGTATGCAGATACAGAGGAACATGTAAAGGCTTTTCTGCTGTATACAAATTGTGTTAAATTGTATTTAGAGCTCCGCTCGTAAGCAGTTCGGGTACTGGTGGAGGCTCCCTCAGACCTCCAAAGCTCTAGGATATGATGATTTCAGGAGGAAAGGCCGCGGCTCAAGGGTAGAACATCTGCATGGCATGCCAAAGGTCCCAGGTTCAATTCCTGACATCTCGGGTTAAATGAGCCCAAAGCAGCTAAGCTGGGAATGTCTCCCTGTAAGATTAAACCTACAAAGCAACATTCTAATAGAATATAAAGCAGACCTATCTTTAAAACTGAAGAGTACAGTATGCTTCCGTGCATAAGACTATATTTTGGCCTAAAATTGTTAGACTAAAATTGAAGGTTGTTTTATACAGTACATGGAAGTAAGCTGAGGAGTGAACTGCATGATTGCAAAACTGTAATTTGGGGTTGGAAAGTGGGGCGTCATCTTATACGTGGAAGTCTTATAGACAGAAAAATACGGTAATGAATTTAGAGACATGCAGTTTTGTGTGACAACTCCCAGAAATTCCCAGAATGCCTCTGTTACATCCCATTTGGATTACTGCAACATGATCTATGTGAGGCTGTAAACCGCCCAGAGACTACTTTTCCTGGAGAAAAAGTCCATCACAGGTTACAAACCATGATGGAGAAACCAGGGTACGTCAAGGGCCAGATGCAGGGGAGTGCTATCAGGAGACAGATATCTAGTCTCATGCGCTCCCAAACGCATCTGGTGGGGCCGCTGTGAGATACAGGAAGCTGGACTAGATGGGCCTTTGGCCTGATCCAGCATGGCCCTTCTTATTTTCTCATGTACTTGAAGTGGTATGGGGCGGTATAGAAGCAGAACACTTTGCTTGGCAGCCCTTGTGCTGGTTATGGCCTGATAAAACCCTATACAATTTGGGTCCTGCTCATCTGAAGGACCATATCTCTACATAGGAGCTTTCTTGGCCCTTAAGATCCACAAAGGAGTCTCTCCTCTCAATCCCAGTGCCATCACAGACATGTTTGATGGCGACATTAGAGAAGGCCTTCTCTCTCGCTCCTCCAAGGTTATGGAACACTCTCCCTTTTATCCTTCCAGTGGCAAGCCATGCCCTCTTCAGGAAGGATTTTAACAACTATGTCTGAGTCCCTGGGTGTGGGTTTGTAGCTTTTCTAATTTTGCTTTTAAAGTTTTAAATTACTTGATGGATTTTTAATTATCAAAATATTAGAACTGCTTTTTAATTCATAATTCCTTCCTTCCTTCCTTCCTTCCCTCCGTCCCTCCCTTCCTTTCTATTACTTGTTTAATATTGTGAGTTGTCTTGGGTCTCTTCAATGGGGAAAAAGTGGTTTACAAATGACCTTAACTATCTAACTGAATAAATTCCCAAAGGAGCGAGGTTATGGTAGAAGTCCAAAAACGATACAATTTTGGGCCTACTAGCGATTCAAAGTCTTCACGTGGAGAATCATTTCAAGATGCCTAGAACTGAGGGAGTTGTTTTTCTCGGAACCCCAAAGACAACATAGCCACTGACCAGTGCGGCTAGTGGATTCTACGAAAAATAACTAGAAAAGATCTCGTTAGCTTTTAGAAGTTAGGCCAGGTTAAGACTCAGCTAGTACCTGGATTGGAAAACCACCAGGGATTACTGGAGAAATCCTAAACCCTGAAAAGCCAATGTCAAGACTGTTTTAAATGGGACCAAGGATCCATGTCCAAGTTCTCCAACCTTCAATTGAGCCTTGGACCTTTTAGATGCACAGGGTGTGCTTTACCACTGAGCCATCAACAGGGGAAATAATCAAGCTCTGAAGATGATGGCAGTGGGGCTAGACTTCTGATACATAACAGAAGCAGCAGTGAGGGACTGGGTATAAGCTCAGAGAGGGCCTATAGAAGGTACCGTGCACTTTGGGTGGAATAAGGATACCAAGACAGAGGAGTTAAATTTCATACTCATTTAAAAGAGCCAACAAGGTCTCTGGCTATAACAATAGAAGAAATATTTCATATTTTCGTCCATTGCTTCCAAAAAACATCTAAAGGTGGGTTAAAGCAACAAAAATGTCAAATCAATTAAGTCAAGGTATTAGAAACATTAACATTCTTTGTTGCAATAAGAGACCAATCTAGTAAAAGATTTAGGACCTTTGGCATGACAAGTCCATACTCATAATGATTCCATTCATTAAAGAAATTCACTCTACCAACACCACTCCATCACCTTCTAGTGGTGTTTTGAAGATTCTTTGCTTGTCAAAGCACAGTACAATGATACCTCAACTTACTATTGCTTCGACAAACAAAAAAAATTGACTTACAAAGGCTATCTGCAGCTGCACCATACAGCTGATTTTGACAGGTCCGACCTGTCAAAATCACCTGTCTGGCGCAGCTGCCAAGACCAGCTTTTGGCTGCCCTTGATTTGATGGAGATTGACTCCTCCTCCTCCTCCTAGTTGGACCACAACTCCCACAGTCCTTTGTCATTGGCAATACAGGCTTGGAATTCTGGGAGTTGTGATCCAAAACATCTAGAGGGCTGAAGTTTGGCCACTACTGTCCTAGGTGCTTTGATCTCTGCAAAAGACATCAAAGCATCTAGGACAGTGTTGGCAAACCTATGGCACAGGTGCCAAAGGTGGGACTCAGAGCCTTTTCTGTGGGCACCCGACATCATCCCTTTACAGCCACTTGTATTCAGGTTAAATTGCTGTATTGGCACTTTGCGAAAAATTAGTGGGTTTTGAATTGCAGTTTGGGCACTCGGTCTCTAAAAGGCTCGCCATCACTGATCTAGGAGAAGGAGGAGGAAGTGGCGACCTCTGCCTCCGTCACCTCCCCACCTCCTTTCTTGCTTTCCTTCCAAGCTGCCCAGGACGGGCAAAGATTTATCAGTTCCTGCTCTGTCCAACAAATTGGTGGAGTAAGTAGGGACTAATGGATCTTTACTCAGGCTGGGTGGCTAGGAGGGGAACAAATTGGTGGGGTAGGCAGGAAATGATGGATCTTTGCCCAGCCCGGGCAGCAAAGATTCATCGGTCCTTGCTTTGCCCAACAAATTGGTGGGGTAAGGAGGGAACGATGGATCTTCACCCAGGCCAGGCAGCTTGGAAGGCAAGTGGCTGTGGCAATCTGCTACACTCACAAAGTAGGGACTGATGGATCTTTACCTAGCCCGGGCACCTTGCAAGGGAAGCAGTGGCAGCCGATCCCAGGCTAGCCAAAGAACCATTGGTCCCTGCTTACCCCACCAATTTGTTGGGCAGAGCAGGGCAAATTAGTGGGGATAAGCAGGGAACAATGCATCTTTGCCCAGCCCGGGAGGCTTGGAAGGGAAGCTTCCCTTGCAAGGCACCCGGGCTGCCCTAAGAGCCATCGGTCCCTGCTCTGCTCAGCACTTTGTTGGGCAGAGCAGGGACTCCTCCTCTTCACTCGAGTCTTTGCACAGAGACATGGTGAAGAGGAAGTTGCTGCCCCCTCAATCACCAGCAGCTGAAGGCTGTTCCCCCTGCAGCTGACAGACAGCTGATTTTGACAGCTCTGAGCTGTCAAAATCA